>CM029361.1:7819499-7889339 GCA_017140985.1 Hormaphis cornu
GTACACGTAGCAAGTAAGTAATATTTAGCTGTGTACCATAACTGGTACACTAAACAATATGTTAAAAGTATTAAAAATTACCGCGGCAGTTAACCTGTTAAAATGTATCTATTTATATTAAGTATTTAAAAATTAAACTTTGCTTTATTAAATTTTCATTACAGTTTAAAGATGTAGTTGCTAAACTATTTAATGAACAACCATCACAATTAACTTTAATATTTGGGTATAAAATCATGCAAGATCAAGATACTTTGGCCACTCATAACATTGAAGATGGAGTAACCATTTATTTAGTTATTAAAAACAATCATCCCCAAAACAATGCAACTACAAATTCAACTACTAATACTGGATCTACTCAAGCCCAAATACCTACTCGTAAAATTTTTTCAATTTCAGTTTTAATTAATTGTGTTGTATTTTTTTTTTTACTTATAATAGTGTTAATATTTTTTAGTTAATTATGCTACACTATTCGATTCCCTCTACCATGATTTACCTGTATCTGAGTCTGAAAGATTCAATCCAGAATCGGTTAAGAGATTGAAACGCAAGCTACGTGACAACCCTAACAGTCTCAGCGATTTGTTTGATTGTCCATTGGCACAACTACTGTCCAAAAGTGATCCAGAATATTTGAGACATTTGATTTCGTGTATGCCTGCAATGCAAGAATTAGTTGAAGTACTTATTTCATAATATTATTTATGGTTGACGTTTTATCTTAATTATAAATTTTATTTTTTTAGAAAAATCCTCGACTGAATCAGATGTTAAATAATCCTAAGATGCTGCGTCGAACAATGGAGATGGCTTCTAATCCTTCAAAATACAAAGAACTAATACGTGCTAAAGATAGAGCTCTATCAAATTTGGAATCATTACCAGGTGGTTTCAGTACTTTGGAAAGAACTTATAGGGATTTTCAAGAACCATTAATAAACGATGTTTTTAACATGTTTAGTGGAGATTTAAAAAATAAAAATAAAACTTCTAGTGCAGGTGGTGGAGGTAAGTCTACATTTGACAGAAATTTTACAATTAAAAAATAAAATTTAAATTTTATTATTTATTATGATTGTTGTAATTTTAGTTGTATAAATATAGTGCAAATATTAATAATCAAAATATCTATAAATTTCTTTTGTTTTTGCATTAATTAACTTTCTATATATTTGCTTTATTACTCCTTTCTTAACCCACTAAATTTAATTTATAAACTTTTATTTTAAAAATTAATCTTTGTGATTATTCCTGTTACTTTAAATGACACGAATGTTATTTTTTAAACTTAATTAACATAATATATCATTTAATATTACATCATAATCTTTGTTTCAGTACAAAATCCTCAGCAAGGTCAAGAAAATCGCGACCCTCTGCCCAATCCTTGGAGTAGATCAGCATCAAATAACTTGTCATTTAAACCATTGGACGATATCCCAGCATTTCAGGTGAGGAGTTTAGTTTAAGAAATGTTTTCTGTAAAAATATTTTTTTCAAATTGGTTTTAATTTAATTAAATGATTTTGTTTAGTCTCAACACCGTGAATTGATGAAAGTTTTATTGGAACATATCAACCAGTCAGAGCCACCTCAAGAAATGGAATCTAATAATCCAAATGATTTAGCTGATCTTAACCAAATGCAGTTGAATCTTGACACACTGCATATTGATACTAGTGGTCTTCAAGGTCGTCCAACATCAAACGCCAATTCAACAGTAGCTACTGCTGATTCAACTGTACCCAATGATATGCCATCAACTGAAAATCAAGATAGTAGTTATGATGAATCAGTGAAAGAAATGGTTAGTATAACTCAAGTTAATTATTTAGTTTTGCACTGGCTAAGTTACCTGGATGTACAAGTCCAAAGAAGACTTACAGGACCACCACATACCCCACACTAAACTCCGGGAGAACGCAAGTTGGCAGCGACCAAATAGTGTCGTTCATTTCTCACAACACGTTCCTCCTCCACGGTACATTGTTCTGCCATGATAACACTTCCCGTGGCCAGTTGTCCAGTGACATACAGCTATCCTGGGTCTGCTGTAGCCGCTCAGTGGGAAAAATTAGACTTTGAGTCAGCAGAGCACTATTACTTTGATGCTCTGTCGACTTACGTTCATTCAATGCCCAGAGTGTAGTCAATATATTATTAACATTTCATTGTGGGTATCAAGGTTTACACATGTTATTATTCTATTTTACTAAGTTTTATTCTTATTACCTATTCTTATAATTATTGTGAATGTTTGGGTGTCGTACGCATATTAATGGTTATTATTACGTTGTTGTCAAGTAGATAAAACCTAAATAAAGTCATTGTTAATGTTCGAGTTGATAAAAATCTATTATAATATTGTTCTAACAATTTGTTTAAACGTATTAATTTTGATGTATTACATATTATAGTTATCAGTAGATTGCCGCAGTAATAATCAAGAGATTATTAATACTCAACCTCCAGAAGAAAGATACAGACCCCAATTACAACAGTTGTTTGCGATTGGATTTGTGGATCGAGAAGCCAACTTAAAAGCTTTAATTGCAACATCTGGAGATATATATGCAGCTGTTAGGCAACTATCCAGTGAACAGTTAATTAATCCAGATGACATTCCAAAATAACTGATAATTGTCATACATATTTTAATTTTTGGAAATACAAAAATATTTATAAATATAATATTGTATAATATTTGTTTTTCGTTCAGTACTACAAATGTATATGCATTTCAACATTAAACACCGGTTTCACAACCGTATACGTAGACTCACCTATTTCTTAAAAAATCGCATGATTTGTTGTTCTTAAAAAACAAAAATGATTATTGAGCTCTAGGGATTATTGCACTGTGACTGGGCAGGCGAGTTACCAGGCAATCTCGAGGGCCGCTGAAAAGTAACTGGTATATTGGCCCGATAATCTACACTGTATCCAATGTATCAGTGCTTACACCTAAATAGCTACTAAATAAATAAAAAAAATAATTTTTATCATATTTTTATTCCGGTATTTTTGTTTTTACTTATCAAGGATCAAGTCACCATCTCATTGACCTTGAGTTGCGTTGCGTAAACTACCAAAACAGTATCGGACCACAGCTTAAACATCCAGACTGTTAGAGAAGTAGGATTGTCAACGGCGTTATCGATTTCTCTATTCGCCTAAGTATATCTATAGTATTTTCTACTTACCTAAATAAATAGGAAAACAAATGATCAAAAAAAAATTTTGGTAACGAAAAAAAATAAGCATAGGTAACTTTGCAAGAATGATGATGAAGAATTTTTATTAGCTATAAACAATTGAATCAATGCAATAACATTTTCAATTGAATAAGTTAAAAACTAAAATAATTAATTAGTTGATGCCCACCTTTGATATCTTTTAATCAACAATATGATATTACTTAGTGAAAAAATCCAGTTATTATAGTAGGTGAATTAAAAAAAATATAGTAGTTAAAATTTAATAGTTAAAAAAAAAAAATAGTTAATTATTTGCATTTTGAAAAAACAGTGACGTTGATATAATTTCTGAAATCAAGTTTATTGTACATACTTAAGAAATGCGAGATCTTTAATGAAACAAAAAACTGGAAAGAGCACACCCAAACGTTTGGCCGTTTACTGTAATTCAAGTACACTGACGCACGGCTTTGATTGTTGTCACGAAAAGTGGAAGGTATAAAAGCATTCGCCTGGTGTATATTTTCAAGTGTGCTGTGTGTATACTACTAGCCGATTATCAACCTACGAAGTGTTTGTGTACAAATAACATACCAACATAATATCATTTAAAACTGATTTCAGTGGGATTTGTGCGCTTTTGAAATTTGGTCGTCTTTTATGTAACTAATCTATTGAATGTGGTGTTAGGCGCAAAATATTAAAAATTATTATGCTTTGTATGTGTTTTTTTTTTAAACGTAATAAATTTTTTCAAATACTCGTGCATTTGACCGTGCGTTTTGGAGTTCAATTTTGGAAAACTTATCACGTTTTTATAGATTCTTCGCGCAGCAAAGAATAATGTAATAATCGTATTTACCAGAGTTTTTACAATGGTGTTTTTTTTTTTTTTTGTTTTTCTGTGAACAAAGTCAGTAACTTAATCTAGCCTCGAAAACGAAAAGTCTATAAACTCTGATGGTACTTAGAGGGGTCTCAGTTTTGAAAATTCATAATTGAAAAAGTTACAGTCGTAAAACTGAGGACAAACATAAATTACAGCAAACATGTTTTTTACACGTCGATTTAGTTTTTTTTTTTTTGACCATAACATCCAAAACAATGATCGGAGCGACGTATTAGCCTGATTCTGAGCGAGGAGTAATGTATTGTTTTTATTTACAATGACGTTTCATTTTTTTCTGTCAACAACTCTCCGTGTCAGTAACTTTTACGAAAAGTTTATGGACTCGGGTGGTGCTGCGTTCTGTGGTTGAAGCTTTTTTGAAACGTCGCTTATTTTTAGAGTTTTATCCCAAAATCCGTAAAAAATCTTACGACGGAAATATTGAAATTCTGGAATGACTTTTTTGTATAGAAGTACTGGTGCTCCAATCGATACGTTGAATACCGCGTAAAAGTTGGTATTTCGCGGCTTTAAATTTTATTCTGTCTTAAGAATTTTTTAATTACCGTCCGGGTTACGTGCCGAAAACGGCGAAATCGCCAAATCCGGCGTCAGAACGGCCCCATACGATAGGTACTTATCTATTTAGCGTTATAAAAAATTATTCGTTTTCAATCTTTTACCGTTCTAAATTAATTTGATACCTACGTTTATAAAAAATTGAAAAAAGTTTTTGCCAGGTATGTATGATACGCTATTTTTTTTTTCCACCAAATAGGAGTAATTCGCGATACGTTTAGTTTACACACCCAGGGCTTATTATACAGAATGATTAGGTAGTTCGCTCAGAATGGTTCTTCTTTTCAAAAAGGATGTTCTAACCGGTAGATCTTAAAAACACGGAGAGGACATTCATAATCGGGGCCGTTTGTTTACATTTTAAACGTGATGAGCGTTTCATAGACGTCATAGAGATACTGATTTCAGATTTTGTAGTTATTGCATATTGTTATATTCAATTTTATCGTAAAAACTAAATATTGTTATTTATCGTGGCGCAGTATTGTTGCATATGCCGTAAGAGGACTAATCCCCATCATTCCATATAAGTAAGTTATTGAGAGGTTGACATGATGTCGAGCAGTAAAATTGGCAATAGATGCCGGGGGTCACTTTCAGTTATAAATTTTTGCAATATATAGTAGTATAAAAACGACTTATTAATGTCAGTATAGCGATAGTATTTTCTATGGTCTCGTACGAAAGAGTAGATTTTTCGACCCATCACAGGGCTCTGCCAATCTAAGGCAGAAAAAAAGAAAACTAGATTCTTCGTAATGTTCTGTTTTTAACGTACAGATATTTATAACAAAAACAAAAATTTTATACTATTTTAACACGCTTAGATGCCTTGAACGCCAATTACTAATAATAATAATAAATAAATAACTTAAAAATCTGAGTACATATTTACTATTCATTTATCACGTGAACAAACGGTTCCAATATCACGTATTATGATTATTTTCACTAATAAGGTGTTACGTCCTATCCACCAGGTTGGTCCTATCCATGTTTTTAAGATCTATATGAACATAAAAACCTTTTGGGAGTTTTCGTTTTTCTAAGTTGGCCGGATTCTACCAGATCTACTACCCAGATTTATAATTTTTTTTTTTTTTATATCAATTCTCATCAACACGGGAGAACAGCTCTTTTCAAACGCGACGATTTCTATTAATGACCGTCGTTTTCGGATAATGTGTCATCGTAAATGATACGGACAGAGTTTGAAATAATCAATTGTCGCGGCACACCCAAGGCGTAGTCGCCCCTGCACCGTGGTAGATATCGTTTTTTTTTTTTGTCAAGTCAGTTTTATTCTTTAATTCGTGCCGATGGCGTAAAAACGATCACTGCGCTCGTCAGTATCGTTCGTGGGCACAAAAACAAAAAAAAAAGACAAATTAACTCGTGTAACGTAATAATAGAATATTTATTTACACGTAAGTATGCAGTTTGATATAATATTTAATAGGTTTATTATATTGGGTATGTTATAATAATATGTATATAATATGCGTGTGTGTGTAAAAAATTGAATTTAATAAGTGGCACCTGCGAAAAATTCGAAATGGTTAGAGTCGGTGAACGCGCTACAGTATGAATAATACCGTTGTTAATTCGAACAGCGTAGGTATGCAAATAACGTCGTATAAAAACTGGGTGTCTGTTGTCGGGAAACCGACGATAATATATAATAATAATAATATCGCGTTCGATCGCACGCGTTTTGAGCACTAAATTTAAAATATAATCGAATAAATAATATTATAGAGAAAAAATAAATTAAACGGTTAGTTTTGACTACAGCGCATTATTTCGCGGGTACGTGTCGAAAATAATATGTGTTGTATAAAATGAACGAGACGCGATCATAAAATACGACACGAGTCGCCGAACAAATGTTTTTCGAAAAATCGCCACCTGTCCTCTAATCGAAGAAATCCGTATATAAATCCGGAATTTGTGTGAAAGGGGGGAAGAACAAAACTAGTTTAGCTGCCCTTCAATTTTTCAATTTTTTTTTTCCCAACCTAAGATTTAAAAACGTTTCAACAAAACAACGAAATAAATTGGCGGAAACCGATAGTTACAAGGCTTTGAAATTTGCTCGTTCATCGATTAAATATGTTATTTTACGCGGCCCGTCGTCAAATGTTACTTGTGGCGCATACACGTTTCAACGCTTTTACCGATTGTTTTTTTTAGTATTTTTCGTGTATTTTTGCGTGTTCGGCACTCGCTCGCCTAACGGATAATAGTTTGTACATCCACAAACCTAGACACGTCTTGAAAAATACTAAAAAATAATTGAATAGAAGGCGGATTCGGTGTTCGGGCCCCGAGCGTTAAAAAACACGATGCGCCTAACATCGCGTTTGACGGGCTGCGTAAAATAACATATTTAATCGTACACGTCGATAAGTAGGCAAATAAATAGTAAAAAAGTCTCGCGACTCGAAAACTATTGATTTCCGCCAGTTTATTTTTGCACCGTTGATACGTACGTACCTAAGGTTCGAAAAAAAGCGGTTGAAAAATTAGAAGGGTAGCTATAAACTAGATTCGTGCTGCCACTATTCCGTACGATTTTTAACACCTGCAGTTGATTATATAATATTTGATAGTTAGATGATAATTATTATTATTATTATTATATGGTAATGTAGACAATTCCCCGTCGTCCACCCCTCAAACGTCAACAGGGTGGACCGACGATTCCGCGGGGCGAATTTTCAGGCCTCGATCTTAAACGGCGATCCGGGGATGTGTTCGTCGCCCCATTTGATCAACAGGATGTACTCGCCGCGTTCCCGGACGATGTAGCTCACTTGGTAGTTGTTTTGTTTCATGTGCTTGATGAATATTTCCTCGCACGGTCCCTTCGGCCCGTGAATGCCGACGAACAGAATGTTGCTGCCTGTAAAACGAACGGGCAGTAGTACCGAGTAAAAATAATCCGCGATGACCAGTGCGTAAAAGGAAATGTTTCAAAAAAGTCGACCTCGTTTACGTGTACCGGGCTGTGACCAGCTGTAAGCGAAAGATTTTCGACCGTTCTGTGTTGTGCGACGCCCTCGATCGAGTGTAACAATAATATTACGTTCTCTATTACGAGACAAAAAAGAAGAATGTTTTGCCCAAAAAATCAGTCCAAACAGAAAACCCTAGAAAAAACGTGTGAAGAAAATTCGCGGTCCGTTCCCGTTCCCGTTCCCGACAATAACTATTGTACAGTTATACTACATCGATTTTCGTTTTGTGTTTTTTGAAGCAATACGCCAGCACCCTTCAGATCGAACTTAAAAGAACCGGCCTACCGTCCCAAAGTATCCAAGTCCACCGTTTTGTAATTTTTTTATCTTGACATACCTACATAATACAAATCGTCTAACTATAGTACGCGTGCTTAGGATCGACCGACTTGTAACGTGTAAAATAATATTTTTTTGTTTTCCACGTTATCGTGGACGCCGAATTTTCAAACAGTTTTCAGAATAATGAAAAATAATTTTACAAAATTTAAAAAATGAAAGAATTACTTTCACCTACTCGTAATAAAAAAAAAAAAAACCAAAATTTCCACAATAACGTAAACATTTTCTTGGCGGACCCCCATCAACTGAATCACTCAAAGCCGGCGAATTTTCTCCTATAGAACAATAATAAACTGAAACGCGCCGCTTACACGGCGATGAAAAAAGAACGATGCGGAGAATATCGCGCGTTTCGTTAAAAGAACTTTTTTATATCCAGGATCCACGTACCGGCGTCCGAGGCGTTTAAGGTGAACAGATTCTGTTTGCCCAAGTACGCTTTTTTCAGGCCCATCCCCTTGGTGGTGACCAGTGACGCGTTCGACTTGAAGTGCGGCAGGACGACTCCTCCGCCGCTCTTACCTCCCTTTGACATTTTGTGCACGGTCTCCACCACTACCGAACTGGTTTCCTGCGGACCTCGTTCCGCCAAGTCGTCGCCTGAAATCATAAAAATTCGGTTCGGTTTTCAGCAGTTTTGTTGTCTTTCACCGTGTGTATTGAAATAAAAACTCATAGAAAACGTTGGGAACGTAGGTCAGTATGGCATTTTTTCATTTTATTTATAAATCCGACGCGGATTTTTCCGAACATTTTAAACGTCGGTCCAAAACCAGATTATATATGGTCGTGCAGCAATAGCGGAAATGATCAGAACTTCTGCACGACGGAACGTTTTAATCGACGTGTATATCGTTGTTTCGTTTATTCTGCATAACTGTCGCGAGGGAAATATTACAGCTACAATATCACACTCATACTTAAGTTTAATCAATATATACCGCGGTGATACGATTATGTCCGATTGCTGTATAATATTACCAAAATTGTGATTGTACGCCCGTTTTGTGGCTAATGACCACAAAATGGACGCGTAGGGCTCGGATTTTTACGCCATTTCGTATTGTTCTTCTACAATTTACCCAGAACGGTTTTTTTTTTTTTATCAAAAACGTCCCCACCTTTTGTAGTAGTTGATTAAAATGTTTCGCATATTTTACTCTAAAAGTGACGACTCATCACGTTTTCCTATGATATATTATATAATCGCATAAAAGTTGTATACTTTCATTCACAGTCAACGGCTGATCTTATTTAATCTTTTTGAATAAACGCGTCGAATATACATAGTTAGTTTTCTGAAGTGAATAGATTTTTTTAAACGTTTTTGAATTTTCGCGGTCGATACTTGTACGTTTGTTGCAAACAACAAAACATAATATCCTACAGTTCCACGTATAGATCGTGATTTCCGCTTGGATATGTTTTATCGTAACTCGTTGAATTTCGTTTGTGTACGAAAGTTTTGGGCGTGAAAATTTCAAGAAAAATGGCCGTTTCGATCAGTTCACGAATAACCATGTAATTTTTGTATTTTTTCTTCAACAAAAATGTCACAGCGTAACAGTTTTCCAAACGTAGAAGTATTTAACGGACAAAAATTATGCAAAATTATTATCAGTGCTTACCGGTACAGGTCACTTTGAACGGCGAACCGACGATGTGGTATCCGTTGTACTTCAAACTGATGTAATAATGTCCGGGCACCAGGGGCGTGTATCTGACTTTGTAGCCTTCGTCCACTTCGGTGCAGTCCATGGAAACCTTGCTGGGACCGTCAATGGTCACGGCCAGCGTTCCGGCTCCAGCGTTACACGTGTCCACGATGAAATCGGTCTTGTGTCCTGAAACGCACGTTTGCTTTGTTTGAAGTGAAAAAAAAAAAAGTACGTATCGTGTTGTTAATGTAAAACAGGGAAAAATAACAAATTTTAATGCACTCTTTCTGATTTTATACGCGATTCGGACAATCTCGCAGTTATCGCGCAGCATCAGAGAGACGACTCGGGAAGCTTGATCCACAGCAGTGAAATCATTGATAGCCCCAAAAAATTTTGTTTTTTTTTTTTTCAACACTCGCGTTTTTCTCGAAAACAGCTCATTGATCGGCTTTGATTCCGCTGAATGTTTGACTCGTGCCATTAGCGCCCGCGCGGACGTGTTTTAATAAAGGTGTATCGAGAACAACACCGCAGGAAGAAAGCGCGTATATAAAAAAAAACGGACCATGTCATTGCAGTATGCGATCAGCTGGAGGAACGCTGAAATTTCAAATATGGATGTGTTTTATCGCACTTTCGTACGAAAATAATAATGAAAAATTATATCTCTAAAAGTTTGTTGAAAAATCTTAAAAAAAATCGAATTAGTGCTGCGAAACCGAACGCCGTACTACCCCAGATGGTAGTTTTACGGGTCGTTAACATGGACGGTCGAATTTCAGAAGATTCGGCCATTCTTTTGCTGCCCTGCTTTATCGCTTAGCATTTTAATGACGCCCACGTCGGTAGGTACCCACGCACAGGACGCGAGCCGAGACGGAGAACAGTGGGACGAGAAAAGTTACCTGTTTTCACGTCTCCCAAACCGCTGCCGCTGGCGTGGACGGCCGCCGGGTCCGCGTCGACTTTGCCAACTTTCAGCCGATAAGGCGATCCTGGAATGTGCACCCCGTTGAACTTGACGTGTATGTTGTGCACGCCGTTGTCGCGGGGCATAAAACGAACCGAGTACTCGTCCTGGTCGATGGACTGGATGAAACAGTCGTCTTCAGCGCCGGACGGTGAAACGACCTGCAGTGTTTTTTTTTTGAACGATTCAGATTATTTTTCAGCTGTAGTTTTGACGGGAGTTTTCGGTCTCGCTACTTTCCGCGATCGACTTTTACTCTGGGGGAGGTTAGACGTATGTAGACCAAACGCGGAGGACGTTTTGAAGCAAACGCGATGATACGATTGAACTAAACCGGACATTAATTGCACCTATCTAATTGTCTTTTCTCGTTAGAGTGTGTGTTCGTTTCAGTCACGGTGGTTTGGACGTACTAAACTCTACTACATCGAGACCGTCCGTATTATATATATATAGTCATGTACGGTACCTTCGCGTCCAGTTGTCCGACAGCGCCGTTTTTGCGCACGATGAACTGTGCCGGGTAATCGGCCTGGACACCGGACGTCGGGAACTGACCGATCTCCAGCTTGTGCGCGTCTCCCATGGCCGGCGACATGAAGAGTTTGTACGGCGAGTCCGGTATGTGCTGATCGTTGAACTTGATCCCGATTCTGTATTCACCTGTTGGCCGAAAATGACGCGTAAAAACGATCGATTAAAATCAATCGTACGGGTCAAAACAATACGAATCGGACGTAGAAATAGCGTAAAAAAAAAAAAAAAAACAATGTCAAGCAATCCATAGTATTCCGAAGAAAAATTATTAAATAAAAAAGGCGTGCGATAGTATCATTACAATCGTCTCGTTGGTTCGGGTTTTTTTTTTTGTCGTTGTCGTTGATAAAATCGCTTTTAAATTACACGAATATGCATCTGCAGGGCGTACGGGTGAAAAATCGCGGAAGGGTAAAATTTACAAGAAATATTAGAAAGCAGGATATCGTATCGTATTGTATAGCAGACCGCTCAGAAATGTCTCGCACAACGTACTACGGTTAGTTTATTAATATAGTCTTTGTGTCTGAGTGTAATTACGAGAAGGACTAAAATATTAAAGTTTGAATTCCTCAACGTTTCAACTCTTTCAAGCCGAGTAGGACCATCAGCAGTAAGTGGATCCCAAAACTAGTGAACCGTACTATGAAATGGGTATCACTAGGCAATCACAGCGCAAAGTCCTAACAGTGTTATCTAGGGAAAATGATTCAGTCATAAAAACTGCAAAAGTTCTCAACACCTTACAGCACATCGAATCGACATAAAACAGTGATTAAACTCATGACCTTATTTCAAAATTTCACTGAACTTGAGGGTACGGTTTGAATAGGATACATATAGGAAAGAAAGGGAGTAAACTCTAAGAACGGAAAATGGGGTTAATTCGAGGTTGGTTAAGAAATTTTTTAGCCGCTATTACGCTTTGGGTCACTTCCTCGGATTGTTCAATATACGCCGGAAGTCGTGGTTCAAGCCTATATTATTTATAAGACCAAAGAAAAGATGGATGGAAACAATTGAAAAAGATATCGGGGTTGTTAATGTGTGTGTGTGGGACGTGAATGATCGGGATGAGTGGATGGATAGGGCAAGCGCGACCGATCACAAATAGTTGGAAAAAAGGCGAAGAAGAAGAAGGAGAATGTTTTTATGGTAAGAAATTTTAGTGAATTCCTATAGATTACCAACAAACATGACATGTTAAGAGTGCACAAAAATTACGTCGAATAGAGAGAATTGTTGAGACCGACTGAGAGTGGTAAATAACTACATACGTGAATTGAGATTAATTTTTGTTTTTTTTATTCGGAAAACCATAATTATTGTACTGCGTAATGTTTACGCTTCGAATTCAAAACAATTCCTGTAACTTCCCGGACGAACCTGGTTCGCTGACGGTGTAACTGACGTAGCACGAACCGTCCTTGCGGTCCTTGAAATCGATTTCCGCCTTGCTGGGACCTTCGACCGAAATGGCCAGCGATCCCGGTCCGGCTTCTCGGGTCCACACGTTGAACTCGCACGGTTGTCCCTGTTCGCCGCGCTCCAGACCAGAACCTCCGGCGTGCACGCGATGCGCTCCGCCATCGCTCAGCGGACCGACGGTAAACTGGAACGGCGAACCTGAGTAGAACCAGTATTTATATTAAATAAATACCGTGCTTCGTTATCGCTCCGAATCGATAAAAGTAAAGCAAACGTTTCAAGTACCCGAGATGAATCGTTGAAGAAATCGAATCGTTAAAATTTGCGAGAAACGCATAATTCACGATTTTGAACAGCGTCAACGAAGAAACGAAAGACAATTATCATTAAGAGTATTCAAAGTTTTGTTTCGATCAACGCCAGTCGCGTAAACAAACTTTTCTTTATCGTTTCAGTCGATTGTAACCGACTTATCAACGTACCTAACGTGTTTTGTAAAAAGTCCACGGGACGGTGTTTTTTTTTTTTTATAACGTGTGGACGGTTAAAAAATAATACGCTTTTTTCTGCATCGCCCAACGAATTCACACGTTTTCGTAAAAAAAATCGTTAATTTACTACTATCGTATCGCGCGAGAAAGAAGAAAAAACACAAAAACCAAAGAGCAATTTTTGGTCACCACCAACATCACCACTTACCGGGTATGTGTACTTCCTTGTAACGGACCGAAACCGTGTGCACTCCGAGTTCTTTGGGCACAAAGTGTACCGCGTAAAGGCCGTCTTCTATCTCGTTGATTTCGGCATCCTCCGTGATGCCGACCGGCGATGTGACCGTGGACGAAAGGTCGTACGGCAATACGTCTAAAAAAAGAAAAAATATTACGAGATTTCGTTCGTCGACGGGTATATTTTTCTCTTATTCCGTGCCGTCCGAAAATGTCGTCCGAAAACATTCGGGTACGACACGAATCGACGACGGTTTTTAATCGTAAAAAAAAAAAATACTACGAACTCTTCACGTAATTAACCTAACCTTAACGGTGAAAACGTAAACGGCGATTGTTTTTTTTTTTTTATTCTACAATTAACAAATACAACACTACAACCGTACTTGGCATCTTGAACGTGAGCTTGCAGTTGCTGCCGACCTCCGTCATGGGCACGGCCTCGCGCCTCCGTTCGATCTTCTCGCGCTGACAGTTGCTCCCTTCGCCCGCCACTTTCACCGTGTACGGCGAACCGTCCACGTGGTGGTCGGCGAACTTCAGGTTCACGATGTAATAACCGGGCTCGGTCGGCCTGTACGAGATGTTCAGCGTGCCGTCTTCGTTGTCCTTGCACTGGATCTCCGCCTTGCTCGGGCCCTCGATGGACAGCGACAGTCCCCCGTAACCTGCAGCGCGCACCGGACCCCGAGTTCAGTACGATTGCCAATTACTTATATTATCTAACGTTTTTTCTTAAAAACGACCGAAAGACCTTTATCGGTACTGTTTTTAACACACGATACGTCGTTATGAGTGCCTCTAATGAACTAACCGGTACATGACGATCAGCACTTTGCCACTTCGGGTGGCCACTAAACCTGGTGGATCACGCGCGGTGGCGGAAAACTCGCGTACGGCGGGACAGTGTAGTTTTAGCGTAATTTTCTTTTTTCACTTTTTAAATCTTAAACGAAACCTTATAAGGTCTATATATATACGAATAAAACGTAACTTTTACAAGTCATTAAAAATAATTTTGCGCTATGACGTTTTTCCGAATCGATTCACCCACTGGCCGTATACAAGCGTTCACAAAAAAAAAAAAACTGTAAAAACAATACATTTTTCGCCGCGCTCTAAAACAATGACTGAAATCTGAGAGTGAGAGATCATCTTCCTTTTGAGAAATGTCGTCCACCTTGGAGCGAACACGCAAATAATACGAACATACATTATCATATGTGGAATGAATGAATCGATGTGTAAATTTTACCTAACCAGATTTGAACTTTTAAAAAATTTTTATGCGCCACTCCGGCGTTCGAACTGTTACGGTCAAAACGCTCCTATTTTTAAACTGATGCAGCTCGTAAACTATTTAAACGTCGATCTCTTTTTTTAGTGTCCCGATTTCAATAGTATTTAGCCTAGATAACCATTGTGTTTTATGTCAAAGCGTTTATGTTCGGTTTTTGGTCCATTTATTTTAATATTATTTCTTTAGTGAACTATTGAATTACAAACACGTTCCCGACATCACGTCATGTCTTGTACTAAAACCTGCCCGATTGTATTATACTATTTCGTGTATTTCATTCAAGATTAATATCAGTCTGTGTAAAAACAAAATGTTTTAGACCACCGTTTCTCGACCTTTTTAAGTGTCGCGACCCCCCCCCAAAATGGGTATAAAACATGGTCAATCATTTCGCGACCGCCTTATCGTCTATATTATAGGTACAAATTCGAACAGTCAATATTAAGAGTCGACTGCGCTGCAGCGCGGACTGTTTTTCACAAAGATTTCTTCAATTCACTTTTTTTTCATACCGAAGTTGGGCGGTTTTCAACACGGATTTTTGAGTTGCGAAATGAAAGTATTTTTTCAAAGATCATTTTCGAATTTTTTTTCCGAAGATAATGTGAAGTCTACTTTTGGCTTGTTCGAGTACGTGTTCACATTTGAATGACCCGAGTTCACAAGCCCGCGAAAAGAACATTTTACTAATGTCGGACAAAATTGTTGCTTTTATAAAAAAAAAAAAAACTCGGTGTTTTTGCGTCATTTGCGTCGAAAAAACGAAGTTTCGACATTATTTTTTTCGACGGCGCCCTTGTGGGTCAGTGTAGAAACGCTGTGTAGTAACTGGGCTTTTGCCCGCCCGAATGCATATTCGGAATAAACAAACGTTAGCGGTCGGCGCTTTTTTTTACCGGCGCTCCTCGTGTCCACCGTGAACGAATTCTCCGCGTGCGTTTTGCCCTCTTTCAGCCCCGTCCCGGACACTTTGACTTTTTTCGCGTCGCCCACTTCTCTCTCGCCCACGGTGATCTTGAACGGCGAGTTGACGATGTGCTGACCCATTTTCTTTACGGACACCACGTGCTGGCCGACCTCTCTCGGAGTGAACGATATGCCTGCGGAGGAACACGCGGCGTTAAAAAACTTCTTAACTTCTTAACTTCTTAGTTGGTCGGGCGAGGATGGGTCGGGTACAAATACGTAAACACATTTTCCGGCTAGTGTGCCTCCAGTAGCCTAACCGGCGGTAATGCGGTCAAAGCGAACCGGACAATATTGTTGTAAAAATAGCCGCGATACCTACCGGACAACGTCGAGTTTTACCAAACCAATCGTGTACGCCGCAGCCGATAAAGGGTGTTTGTTTGCCTACACTTATCCGAAAAGGTATGTTGCCCGACGAATTCAACCCTTACCGGCGCGTTTTCGTTACTGCGGTACCTGACCACATCGGTCTTGTATCGTTCGGTTCGCGCGCTATTGGAATTTGTTGAAAAATTTACATTGCCCACCGTGAAAACAATAATAATGTTAACGAAAAACACGAAATGCGTGGCTAACGTTATCCGAATTTCGACATAACGTGTATATGTATATAAATAAATCTATTAAATTTTGTCCATAACTATTGTACACCACATCGCCTTCGAGAGAAACTATTCCAAAGTGTTTCGCGACCGAGTGCTTTCGGGAAGATATTGATCGTTGTGCTCGGCGTGTTTACTCGGGATACATTTCTTATCCGTCCGGTACTATTCACCCGCACGTTCAAAGTATCTAATTTCAACCCGCGGACACGCACCCAAGTTGCCGTTCGGTAAACGTTTCAAAAAACACGGTTCTTCCAGTCCGCTCGGAGCTTGAATCGAAGCGTTCAACAGTCGGAAGTCTTTGTCCAGCACTTTTCCCGGTAGCGATACCTCACTGCACGAGCCGACGGATATTTGATTTCTCTTCCGGCCTTCGCCTGGAAATTCGCAAAAACAGCGTTTTTAAAAGTGAAAATATTATACAGTAGGTGGCACCTGGTACAAATGTTTGATTGACAGTACAGTGATGTACAGCAAATGCACAGTACGGGAAAAACGGTTTGAGTTTGGAAACGAGGAAAATATGCCGTGTTAGCCTATTAGTTTAGCACGGGAGTCGCGATGAGGTAGAATAATATTGGAAAAAGATACGTTGGTTTGAAAAAAAAAGTTCGAGGTGTGAATAAGTTGGTACGGTCTGAACCAAAAATATATCGGGACGCAAAAGAAAAATTGATCGATGGTGATAAAACGGAGAAAATAAGTCCTCGAGATTAGTAAGTCCACGTATAAAAAAAAAAAAATTGTTTAAAAATTGTTTCGAATAACATCTGATAAATTTTAATCATTTTCCCTAACTTTTTTGTGCTGTAATATGCACATTGAACGCACCCTCTACTCGAAAACATTTAAGTAATCGAATTTGATGAAATTTTCGTCGTTTTCGGCATGTAACTCATATGATGTATAATCGAAACGTCAAAAAACGTATCAAACATAACATATTTTTAAAAACTAAACGTTTTTGCGGTATACTCAACGTTAAGTTCGGAGCCACCCGTAAAAGTGATTACATATGTCGAGTATTTAAGCTATTTTCCAAAATAAACATTTTTTTGATTTTTCGGACGTAACTCAAAAACCAAAAACAATTTTAAAAGTAGAAAGACTCAAGCGAAGACTTTCAAATCTAAGACCACTTCCTTTTTGCGTTACGATATTTTTCGAATGGACGCACCCTCTGGCCGTCGTAGTGTTCGTATAAAAAAAAAAAAATTGTAAAAACGGTACGCTGCGCTCAGAATCCAAAAGCAGAGCTGTAACGTAAGTACACGAGAAACGAAATGGTGCGAAACGCAAACAAACTTAAAAGTTGATTTCGAAAATTGACGTTTTTTACCGGTAACTTTCGAATTGTACGGGCTTCCTTTGACGTGCTTGTCGCCGAACTTGACGGAAATCCTGTACTCGCCGGGCGCCGTCGGCAAATACGTGACCGACACCGTACCATCTTTGTTGTCGTGACAACTGATATCTGCTTTGCTGGGACCTTCTACGGCCAACGATAGACCGCCTGTTACAGTGAAAATTAAACATAAATACGTACATTTTTTAAAAATTTTAAATTTTTCTACCCACCAAGGCGGGTGTATACGTTTGTGCGGGTGTTACACGTTCAGCGTATAAATCGCGCAAACTGGCTTTCATAGATACTCGTATTCGAGCGAATCAAGATACTCGAGTGTACGATGTGTCGGTATAAATTTTCACACAATCATTTTATCACCATAACACCTGTGTAGTTGTCCATCGGCTCTTAAGAGTACAATTTTTCAATTGCGTATCTAATTCAAGTTGATTTCATATAATAAAATGCAGTGAAAATGTACGAAGAAGTGTGGTTGATGGTAATTTCAGATGCAAATTGTATAATAAAGAAAATGAATTGTTTACCGTTGAAAGACAAAAGTTTTCACGCGTCAATATTTAAATCGAACGAGCCGATGATTGAGTTTAAATGTTTAACGTCTAACGTAATCAATGAGTATTAAAATTATACAGGAAAATATGGATAAAAAAAATTAGGTGATAAAAAACACACAGTCGAAACGCTCACCACAATTGTTTACACGTTCGAACGACGTTTTGATTTGTGTCGATCGCAGGTTTTTTTTTTTTTCAGACAGTCCCCGAAACTAGTAAAAATTTCTGTCCACAATATATGCATTCAAACATTTGCGCGCTAATCGTACTTGTGCAAGCCAGTTCGCGCAAGTGAAACCGAACGTGTAAATTCACCTCTACGTCAGTATACTTATGAATTAAATATAACCAAAAAAAGTTTTCGTTTGAAAAAACTTTAATTTAATGTCGAAAAAAATAATTTCATACAATAATCTAGAAACCAAGAGCTTCGGCGGGAGTGATCGATTGAGCCGAATGAACATGCAACGGTGTAATTACTGTACGCTCGCTCCCAAAGCTAATAGGTTCTAGACCATTGTGTAAAATTACTTTTTTTCTTTTTTGAAAACATATTGTTTTAAATTTTTTTCGTCTTTGTTTTTTTTCCTCCCCATCACGACGGAGTCTGACGCATTGCTTGATGCTATTTACCGTACACCCTACATTATACCGTTGAACACATCGTACATTATACTGTTGTTTTACCAAGGGTGCATCAATAGAGGACGTATCCAAGAGTCTACGGAAACGAAATCTCCAATAAACAAATGAATTCGGATGATCTCAATATTGAACTAGACATTTACGGTTGCGCGTAGGTTAGGTTCGTCTCGTCGGGAACTAGTCAAAAATTGACTCGTAATATTCCGCGAGGACGGACGGAGCAAGTTAAATAAAAATACGCGTACCGGCTCCAGCTCCTTTCGTGAAAATGGTAAAGTTGGACGGTTCTCCGCTAACACCGTGCGTGAGCCCAGGACCGTACGCCGTGATGTGTCCGCTGGTAATCGAGTCCACGTGAAATTTGAATGGCGAACCTGTACAAATACAGTCAGACAGTACAGTGTTGATTTATTTTTTGTTTATTTTTCGATCAGAAGTCGTTACTACAAAAACTAGTGGTGCATTAACGTTACGACTACGGGGTTACACGGTGCTTACGGCGGCGTATTTAAAGAGGGTGATGATTAGGGAGCTAAGGAATCTCATTTCTCGTCGTTTTTTTTTTTTTTTATCGTTTCGTATAGAATACACCTGTTTGGTTTTAAATTGGTTGTAAATTTCAAGATTTTTATAAACGTCTTTCATCGTATCGTCCACGCCTGGACTCCAGGTTAGTTCCAGGCCTGTTCCGACTGAGAAGAGATAGAGGTACCTCCGCCGTTCCGATTCCGTTTTTTCATCAAGCTCGTAGACGCGTCAAAAACATTAAAAATATCGATCGCACAGCGTAGAGTAAAAAAAAAAAATAATGGTACAAATATCAAATGCCTAATAATTTGAATTCGCGAGGAAATTCGCTTAATATTTTCGAACGATTTCATACCTTAACGTTCCCGATCACGTACACAATAACTAAAATCCCAAATTTTTTGTTTTTTTTAATATTTCCTCTCTGCAGTGAAAAGCTATTTTCGGGAAGAACGTGAACAATCAAAAAAAAAAAAAAAAAAACGTTTTGGGACTGTTTGTAGTTTTAGGCGGTCAAGCTCTCTGAAACCTCTCTACTTGTGTACATACTGTATCAACATTTGCTATATGATACAAGGAAGGCACATTAAAATGAAATATTTTCACACCATCTCCCTTTGTAAATTAAATTTCTGGCCACGCCACATGACGAAAGAGGTGTTTATTGACAAATCACTTTTCATGAAATATTTGTTGTACTAATTTTTTTAATTTTAGAAAAGGTTCAATGGACTTGCGATGCTATCCATTCAAAACGACGTTAAATTGAATGCCAAATCAACGAAACAGCTGGCCGAAAAACCTAGGAGCTTCTTTTATAAATTGTACGAAAATACACGACACGCATTCCGTGTGGAAGGGAAAACATTTTTTAGTCACATCTTTCCCCTCGGAGAAATTCTAAATGGACTGGACGACACATTTTTTACGCGTTAATCTTTTCAGAAGTGAACTTTTATTAAAAGGTAAAAAAAAGTGTTGACTCTTTTTTTTGATTTCTTGTTCCAAAACTAAAAGCACCTGATTTTTATTTATTTTATTCATTCGTGACTGATGCGGGTGCACGTCGTCTCGTCCCGATGTACACGCTTTATTGTATATAAATTTCTGTAGAACGAAATCTATGTTGGTTTTCATATACCGCTAAAAACTGACCAATTCCATCAATTATTGTTTTTTGAAAGAATCAGTTGGTTTCAATTAAGTTGGGACGGTTACAATATAGCCATAAACGTAGTAAATAGTAAAAATTTACTACAAACACAAATCATCGATGATTGATTTTCAATTTCTCCCTTATTTTTTTTTTATGTTCTGCATTTGGCGAACCGTGATGATGGACTATGATTAATTATAGAACGCGCAAACAGTTGATTAAGTGTACCATTTATTATTTTCATAACTCGTGCATATTTACACCTGAGTGCCGAAAAATTGAATAAATACAATACTCAGGTGAAAAATACGCGTTTCATTCCAAATCGAGCGGTTATAAGAAACATAACTTGTAAAAAATAAAAAAAACCAAAATTATAATTATAGTTAGTCAAATTAATCAAGGCACACAATGATTGAGTTAAAACGAAATAAATACTTAGAGGTAGGCACATGGTAGGTATGGTTCATCGAATTTCTGATATAGCTAAGTTTGTATTTTTCCAATTTTCCTTCTGCAAATGATTCTAAACTTGTAATTATATGAATAAACGTCCCGTATTAGACGTTCGGGAGAACTTAATCACTATTTTAACTGTATGAATGGTTTTTTATTCGTAGCAATACATTTTATTTTTAAAAACATCATTTTGTATTTCCATGATTGTGATTTTTTCGGTGGGCCGACATAGATAAGTTGAATTAAAGACAAACCACTGTTTTTACAAGGTGATTATTAAAATTAATAAGTTTTCATAGTTAAAATTGTTTAAAATTGATCGAACATCGTTATAGTTTCAATATTTCAATTATTATTTGTTTCTTTAAAAATAAATATTTTCAAAAATAATAATTCCGTAAAAACATAATATAGTGGACATTATAACAAGTTCAGAACCGTTTTCAGAATGAAAATTGGATAGCCCTATTGATAGTTTTGGAACTGCTGAGACCATATTTGCGTGATAAAATCCAGTGCGACAAAGACTATTTAAAATCTAACCATAATATATAATATTATATACGTATTTTGCAAAAAGTGTTGCAGACTCTTTTATACCTTTATAAAAATGAATGTAATAGATTATTGGATGCCTAAAATACGCAATTTTATTTTAAAAACCGATCTAGGACACATGAACACACTTAGTTAAATGAAAAATAAAATAATTTGTTTGGTACAACACTCTTATCGCGCGACCAAATTTTCTTTATAAATAATGTTTTCCCCGACAGCGTTTCGATCAAAACCGTCATAATATTATTGGCATTCAGAATTTGTAAAAATACCGACTGAATCATTGTGAGATTTTATAAATAACTTTACGGTTTTAGTCTATATTGAACTTCATCAACATTGGTATTAGGTACTTGTTGTTTTTCGCAATGCTGAAACACGCTGTAAGTGATTATTATTTCACAGTTCAGTTTAAAAATAATACAAATTTACTCGCGGGACTGGTGTCGGGTTCGTATAATAGCAATAATTTCTGAAACAAGTCGTATTAGTCATAACAAAACGATGTATTTTGGTATATCGTCGAAAAGAGTTAATATAAATAGAAAAAAAAAAAGATTAACATTACATCGTGTACCTACGTAGATATCCGAGTCAGTTACATTGAATATGTGTCATGTTTCTTATGTACATTAAGTATTAAAAAATTATTTTTAGTATATTGCACTCACATTCCAGTGAGCTGCAAAAAAAAAAAATCTTTTTTTATAAACGTTGTTTTCTTAGTTAAAGAAACAAAAAAAAAAAAACTATCAAAATGTCCGACGAAAGTATAGTAAGTGCGAAATACATTAATCATTGGTATGTTGTATTTTATTTTTAAAGAAATCTGAAAGAGTTTTTATTCGTTATGACGGTTTAGGACTTTTAGAAAAAATTGTTTTTAACCGTTTATGAATTATTTTTCATTTTAATACAAAGATTGGACATTTTCAAAATCACACCGTAAAATTTGGTAACGAATCGAAAACCGTATACGACGCGGTTGTTTCTGAACGGTTGTGACTTTTCTAGGAATAAACGTGTATAAAATATAAATTTAATTTGCGTTTTATTTAATCTCGACGGTGATAATTTCCACAATCGTCTAAAGAAGATTATCCAAAATAAAAATTACCATTTTCTGCCTATAGTAATTGTCTAGAAAAAATATAATATTTATAAATGCAAACGCCCCCTCCCCTCATCCGTCCCAGAAAGATTTTTCGTTTTAGATTTGTATCGATAGTAAGTATATAGGCACTTTTCCCTAAAGTAATTTTCCGAAATTCATTTTATTTTCGGTTAAAAATCCAAACCCTTATTTTATGCTAGGTAATTTGTTTAGATGATTTATGCTTGAATCTTATCTTACCCGAGTTTCGGTTACACCACCTAGATGATTTATGGAAAATTATTGGATTCTGAGCGCTTGTTTTTACAATGATGTTTTTTTCTCTGTGAACAACTTTATGGGTATAAGAAATAAGTCGATTATTAAAGTCAGTACCTCAACGAAAGGTCTGGACTATGATGGTACTTTGAGGGGTCTTAAATTTCTAAAAGTTACAACCAAGAAACTATGCAGAAACTAAGGAGAAACATCAATTACCGGTACGGCAAACGTGTTTTTGACTATCGATTTAGTTTTTTGGTCGTAACATCCAAAATGACGATCGGAACAAGCTGAAACTTTCACACAGTATTAAAATAAGTAAGATAGGGCGTGATAAAAGTCTCAAGCGATTTCGAGAACGTTTGAGCCGAGTAAAGAACTTTAAAATTTTCGAGAAATTTACCAGGACGTATGGACCAGGACAACTGAGCTCGATCAGATTCGTTTTTTCGAGGGTAATGATATTCTAGCATTTCTTTCGGATAATAAATAATACGTTTGAACCACAACATCCAAAACTTCTCCCACTAGACCTAGAGTTATCCCGGTTTTGTTTTTTTTGTTTATATTATCAGCTAGAATAGGTATACCCGATAGAATTACCGATCGGGATTTTATTTATTTTTTACGATAAAATATTATAGAATTTGGGTTTCGTTGTTAAACTAAATTATTTTTAATTTTTGTTTAAATTGCGCATTTCGAATTTTTACGAGCAACGGTCGTTAAAAATTGGCAGACGCACACGCGTTCCCATATCATAGGTACTATTTCGAACAAACAGCGGAATATTATTCCCGTCGAATTTTAGTTGAGCGTGACCGCTGCGGTAATGATTTTTTTTTTTTTATGAATAATAATAATAGTAAAAATAATTTTGATTAGATAGTTTATTTTCGTTCGCAGCGACATCAAAAACTAATGGCTTAAACGTTCGGGCCAAAAGTTACGACGGTTCTAACGAGAACGCGATAAACATAATATATAGGTAGTTGCTATACTCGTTCCGTTTAGAGTAAAAATAATATTTTTGCACATTTTTCAAAGCAACCTGGCCCCATTTACAAAATAATCGTTTGTCCAAATTAATAGTTTCAAACAATTCACTATGAAAATACGTCTATTTCTGATTACATATAATAATCAGGACTCGTGTCTTTTTTTCATAATATTGCTTTTATTCATCATTTCCGACGATTCGTTAAAGCTTTTAAATAACGCGATAAATCCATTGATTCTCTCGAAAGATTCTATGAAATTACCGCGAGGCGTTTGATTTAGTGATACCCACACGAAACGGAATCCTAGGAAGCGTCTACTTAAAACGTTAAAAAAAAAAAAACAACGGAAATATAATTTGTATTTTTCAAAAACGCTTTTACACCTGCGTTTGTGTTATGGTTCAATATTGTACGTAGAAATAGGGTTTACGAAAAATAATCAGAAAACAGAGCTATATAATAATAGTAAAATTCTACAATATTACGCAGATGAAAATTTTAAACGCTTTTAATCTATCGCAAAACAACAATTCGAGCAGCTCATGGCAACACATCGCATTCGTGTTATTTAAAATTGTTTTGACGAGCAAATTTTAAAAATCAACCAATATTTACCTTGAAGATTTTCCCCGTTGTACTTGACGAACAGCTCGTGCAGGCCCTCCTCCTTGGGGTCGTACTTGAGCGAAACCGTGCCGTCGTGATTGTCCTGGACGGTCGGCAGATCCCGTTTACCGCTCGGCATTTTCACCTCGGCTGAAAAAATGTTTGAAAATATTTCGTTGGATTTTAAAACGCCGTGTTTAGTATCAAAGAATCGATTTCCACAATTATTGAATTCGAAATAGTCGAAAACCGCGAAAACGCACATTTTTTTATTCGCTGGTATTACCTAATATGTTTCGGAATGTTTTAGGATGTTATATATCCAAAGGAACGTCTAATGAAACTTCGTTCGTTTTTACGAGGAGCATAAACGATTTTTTTGTGCCTTTTTTATGTTTACCTGTTTAGATTGGTAAATAATTTTTAGTCAAGGGCTTATACATTTTTCCATTTCTATCGGAAATCGTATTTGATCGTCATTATTGTTATTATTGTCAGTCGCAGAGACATAGCGACACGGATTAATGTTTGCTCGTTACAACAATATTATAAAAACCCTAAAGGGTTCGCGTCTCTCATCGATTTTCTGATACAACTAAGTTTATATTTTTTAAACTTTCGTTCTGAAATGGTTCTAAACTTGTGATCGTATCAAGAAACGTCACGTACAAGACCTTTTTTAATAGCATATAAATGGATTTTTGGTGATGTCAATACGCATTTTATTATTAAAAACATTATTTCGTATGCTTCCGCGATTGTGATTTGTGCGGTAGAGTCAACACACTGATAAGTCGAATTAAAAGCGAAATCTTAAACACTGTTTTTACAAGATGATTTTGCAAATAAATAAGTTTTCGTAATTTTATGACCGTTTGAATCAATCTGATCGTTAAAATATCGTCATAATTTCAATATTTCAATTATTATTTATTTCTTTTAAAATAAATATTTTCAAAAACAATCTTGTGAAAACGTACAGCAAACATTAAACCGAGTTCAGAATCGTTTTCAGAATGAAAATTTGATTACCCTATTAATTTATGAAACTGATGCGACCATAATATATTTGCGTCATAAAATTCCAGTGCGACGAAAACACATTTTTGTGGTTTATTTTAAAAGAATACAATTAGTCTTTGCAACTTAGTAGTTTTTAGTCAGAATTATATTATAGGTTTTAAACTTAAAAAATGTACAACATGTATTAAGTGTTAGTAAATTAGTCACACGTATTATATGTAAATCATGACTTATCCATACAAACATTACAGACTTCATCAACTTGCATAAACTTATCTTAAAGAGTCGGTCTCCTGTTTAGGTCATCATATGTTTGGAACAAATAGAGAATCTTTAGCGTACGTGTTTTGTACAGTATATTATTACAGTTTATTACAAAGAAATGTACCTACATTTTTTCCCTAAAGAACGTAAAATTTTCCGTTGTTAGGAATAACGAGGAAATGTACGATATATTTTTTTTTAAGTTTGGAACAAGTCTGGAGGAATTAGTTCATTTTTGACAATATGAACAAGAATCCGTTTTTAAAAGAAATTTTCCGAAAGTCTAGTGGTATGAAAATTTTTAAAATAGGAGCGTAATTCGATCAAAGTTTGAGTTGAAAACTAAATATTGTGTGTGCACAGAAATAAATAGTAACAGTAAAATTAATAAAATGTCATCAACGATTTTTAATTAAAACATAATATGCGTTTATTTAACATTAATATCATCGATTGAAATAAAAAACTTTTTAAATCTAAAACAATATTTTTTGTTTAATCGAATAATGTTCTTCATTAATTCAAAACCGATTAAATTAATTTTCCACAAACGTGTAATATTTCTGAACTCAAATACTGCTGTATATATTTAAATACAATTTATTTGATTCAGTTTTTCCAAAAATAATTGTTAATTTCTTGCAAAATTTTTGTTAAATTGATAACGAGTATCACGATCAACGGCGAAGACTGTTAGACGATTTTATCTAGACGAAATTTCGAAAATATCGTATAACGTAGATGAACTTATAAATCTTAAATTCGATTCAGGGTAATAACCGTTTTCAGATTCTGAGCGCAGCGAAGAATGTATTGTTTTTACGATGATCTTTTTCCCACTTTTTTTTTTCTGTGCACAACTTTAAGGGTATAAGAAATGCTCCGATTTTTAATGTCAGTATACTTATGAAAGGACTGTAAACCAGGATGGTACTTCGAAGAGTCTTTAAGAGGTTAGAGAGTTCAAAATTGAAAAAGTTATACAGTCATGAAATAAAGAAAAAATTTAGGAGGAACGTTAATTACGTATTTTTGACATATTGATTGAGTTTTTCGGCCATAACATGGAAAATAATGATCGGCTAAGACTTTTACATAGTGTTAAATGATGTAAGATACAAGGTAGATAAAAGTTTCAAGTGATTTCGAAATTTTTTTGAGCTAAGCAATTGTGAAATTCTCGAAATATTTACCAGAACGTATATACTACAGACGACTGAGCTCGATCAGAATCGTTTTTTCCAAGTCAATAATTTATCGTTGCTCTGAGATATTAGATGATACGTTCAAAATTTAAAACATAATTTTTAGAACAATTTTTCCTTGAATTCTCCAGTTAAATGTACGCAATTCGTGTGATGTATTAAGATCGAAACGTCGTCTGCTGTCAATTAAACTTTTGAAGCTGTGTTCACCTGTTCAGCAGGTGTCGTTATTAGCAGGCAGATGGCCAAAACATTTAAAAATTTTAACAACTAAGTATACTGTTAATTACAATGACGTGTCATGTCATTGTCTGTGTTGATCGACGACGAACAGTTTTGACTGAGGTGCCACCGAAAGATTATAGATATATATATTTTATTATATATATATATATTTTTCTTATACATATTCGAGCCAATACGCCGTTTTAAACGGTTTACGAAGTTCTCTGGCCGATTATTTTAAATTTTTTTTTTTATATTTTTCACCGAATCAGCAAGAAAAATGAACATATTTTTATAATAATATTTTTAGCGATTCAAAAAACGTATTGTTTCATTACCCAGCATTTTTTTTTTTTTTAACACAACTGTCCGTTAAGTTAAATTGATTTCAATTTTTTGCTATGCGAGCTCTGTTTGTACGGTTAAACGATTATAAACATTCGTGTTTTTTTATAGCATTTTTGTGGATTTATAACTAGCTAATTTTTCGGGTTTAATATTATAGCCGAACCAAACGAAAAACTAGATTTAGGTCGTTCGTTAAGTATATGAAAAATGTACAAATCAACTTCGAACAACACTATCGCCAGTCAGTATTTTGTTTTTTACATTTTTATTTCGTTCTAAAAACTACCACTGAATTTCGATACGCGTTGCAATATAACTCGTTTTTGTCGTTTAATCCAACGTTTTATTTCTGACGATTTTTTTTTTCCTCTTTCGCCGCTTCCGTCGGCGGCCACCCACTTACGACCTATCGCTTTCCGATCCGTTCGAGAGATTCCTCTTCGCCGCGTCTTCTACAACAGCCGACGACTGTTCGAGACTTTTAGACATAACCACGCGCGCCGCTGTAACGATATCTTTTACTGTTATATCCGTATCGTCGTTAAATCGAGTTCCTCTTATAATGTTATTGTTTTTTTTTTTTTTTCGTAAAAGACGATTGAAGAAGGTTTTAAAACACGCGAAACCCGACAACGCGGCCCGGCCCGTGTACCTTTGCTGGTGTTGACGTAGAAAAACGACAGAAACGTGACGGCGTCACCGGCCGCGGACCCGGCGCCCTCGGACAGGTGCATGACGCCGGAAGCGGCCGCGTCCACTTCGCTGAGCGTCACGCTCTTCTCGTACGACCGGTACGCGGTGGCCACGCACGGCCACGTGGCCTCGTCCACGGGCCGCTCGAAGTGGAACAGGTACACCATGGCGACGCGTCGTTTGTGATTTGAAAATGTATACGATAAAAACGGTTCGTGTTCAACAAAAAAAAAAAACGTACGCGATATTCGTGTTCTCTCTTTTTTTCAAACAACAATCGGTGCGTTCGCGACGGCCGGCGGACGGGAATTGTTACGGCGAACGCGCGTCGTCGGAAACGAGGCGAACGGTTTTTAGCAGCAGCGCGACACCGGTATTTTTGTTTTTTTTTACGTATTTTTCCACGTATTAATAATATTTATATATATGTGTGTTTACAATGATAACAACAATAACGATACGTTATTAAGTTTGTATAAATAGGACGACGGAGCCTCGGGCGGACGACGAAAAAAAACGACGATCTAAATTTAGGTCGCAGAGATTTCCGCGCGTTTGCGGCGGCGACGATAAGACGCGCGCGCGATCAAAGACGGCGGCCGAAACGTTTTGATAAACGACGTCACACATTTTATAATAGAATACCGATTTTCAAAATACAGCGACAGAAATCAAACACGTCGTTAAGATCGGACTGAAAATTAAATGTTTCACGTGGGGAAAAAAATATGGACAGAAATTTCAAAAACGCCTATCGAAAACTCAAACACGGTTAATATTGTTCCGTCGACGTTGGCCGCACGTTTCCGAACGCCATCAATCTTACATGGGAGTTATAACGTCACAACTCGCACGACACAAAGAATAATTCGTAATATATCATATATATTACGTAAATGCGACTTGGTACAATAACGTTGTTTCTCCCGTTCGTCCCTCGATAAAATTTGGCATAGCCCTTCGACCGTGAGCTTCTCGATTTTGTTTTTCCGAGTTGTTTACACAGATATTTCGGGTCCGATCGTCCTTGCGCGGTGTCTCGTTTAAACGAAAATTTATGACGGAAAAAAACGTTTATTCCCGTACTCCTACGCGAAACGAGCGATAAGTATAGCTACGTGGTACCTCCTTTTTTTACCTATCTCATTTGTCAAAGTCAGCGATTAATAATAGTATTCTCAAGACGCGAGGAACAAAAGAGTGAAAATAAAACAATAACAGTTACTCTAAAATTTGTTTTCCGAGAGCAGAGTCTTCAAAACATCTTCCTTCTTTCTCTTTGTGTTACGACAAATCAATACGGACTCGTAAAATCGCGTTTGTTTTGAAATATAATGATGTATATATAAATAAAACAGGCGTTGACCGAAAAAAAAAATTTTTTGTATTTTCACCCGCGGTAAGTCTATGAAAATCGATTGCTTATTTTGCGAAAAAAAAATTGAGTTTTTCAAGTAAAACGTTATTTTTAAACCACTTTAGAGGTACACTTGTATGTGCGACGTGAGTAAAAGCAACGAAAGAGAAAACCTAAAGATATATGACGGGTATAAATAATTAATTCTTGGCACTGCATTCAATGGTAAACGCTAAAGCCCAGTTTAGTGTGTACACACGCAATAATAGCAAGTGATTGTAGACGTTTCTCCGGCCGGTACACACGAATGAAGAAACTTAATTTTGATAATTAGAGATTCACGCCGGTTTAGATTAAGGTCGAGATTTTTGACAAAAAACGTTTCAAAGATGTAATGAATCGTTTCGCTAGTTTCGGGGTGACGAGCAGCTTAATCGACTTTTTCCCAGTAGTATCGCAATTTTTAGTCGTTCAATACTTCGAATAATAATTTAAATCGATAAAAAAATATTTGTACGATAAAATTCAATATTTACAACGCGTTACGTGACGTTCGCGATCATGTCTGAAAATTTCAACACTAAATTTAAAAAACAAGACTTAAAAAAATAATATAGTTTTTGAAATGCGCAAAATTTTTAAAAAAAAAGTATTTTGAAATAAAATTAAAATGGGGTTTTGCTTAGAATCGTTTTTATATTCACATCTTTCGTCTTCGCATGCGATACGTGCACAGCATTTTTTGTTTTGGCTCGAAAAACGCCTATTGCCATCACACAAGGCACATTATATTTAATGATATTATTATGCACTGTTTATGTGATAGTGGTAGGACACACTAAAAAAGCGTTTTAAGGCGACTTAATTTAAGAATAATTTTCGTTTCGATTATTTTTCATAATTTTGTTACAAAATTATACAATTTTAAAAGCGTACGTCTACTTTTAGATTCTGAGCGTTAGCGAGAAACGTATTGTTTTTACAACGGTGTTTTTTTGTTTTTCTGTCAACAATTTTCTAGGACTTTTGAAGCCATTACCTCTGTTGATAGGTGTATGGACTCCGGTAGTATTTGGGTTGAAGCTTTTTTTGAAATTTCTCCTACTTATTTTAGTTGTACCCCATAACAAATTTACTGCGAAAATTTGAAATTTTCATGTTTGCGATGACGTTTTCGTGTAGAAACTCCAAACTTTGAATAGGTACCACGAAAAAAGTTGAGATTTTGGCTTTAAATTGTATCTAATTCCAAACAAAATTTTAAATTTTACACATTTTGTGAGTACGAAAACACACAAATGTATACGAAAAAGCCCGCTAGAGTGGCGATTAATTGTCCGATCGAATTGAAACCAACACCATTATAATCGGTAGGCCATTGCGTATTTAAATGTTTTATTTATATTTTTTACAAATTTGTGATTTTTTCATTTAAATCACCCGGACAATAATAATTGTGAAATAAAATGACAAATTTTAAAATACGTGCACTTATCGATTGAATATCGATTATTGTGGCGCAAACAACACGAAAGCGAACGAATAAAACGTAATAAAAATTTTGGGAAAATTTTCACGTATTTTTACATAGTTTTGACGTCGAAGGAAAAAGGTTAGTTTGGTAGTGACCAGAATATGCGTATAGTCACAGTGAATAATACTGTTATCTATAAATACACATATTTTGAGCTGCAGTTAACGATCCGCGACCCCACTACAGAAGAATGAAACTTTGGGAATGGAACGATATTATTATGCGTTATTAATTATTTATAAACGTGTGGCATACTTCGGTGTTAATTATTTTTAAAAAGTCATCGGTCGCTTTCTTCTTGCAGTCGAAGACAGTTTTGAGTACAATTTTTCTTTTTTTCTTTTTTTTTAGTTGTATTAACTTGATATTTCAATATTTTTAAAACGTCATCGATCGACTGTTTAGCTCCCGAAATTCAAAATGGAACGCGTACCACTTTTAACTGTCGACATTTGTAACGTAATGATTGTCGTTCAAAAGTGTTCCCGTCAATTTCACTCTGCGCAAAGGCTACTAAAATTATTTGTTGGAAAAAAAAATACACAAGTTTTAAAACGTAATATATGTTTCAGCTTCGGTGATTAAGTCAATAATGAGCATCACGAACGAGTCGTCAGAAAAAACAGACTTTTAAAAATAAGGCAATAAATATAGTGATTTTTTGTTTGAGTGATCGATACTTAAATAGTAGATATAAAAGTTTTGGTCCACGAACAACTTAGAACGACAGAACACAATGAATTGAGCGACGATTGAAAAAGACCCGGTGGTTCTACCGATGCCAAAAATAGTCGGGAAGAAGCCGAAGAAGAGGAATGATCACAATATTTTTAACTAAAAGAACAATAATTCCCATGCCCACGTTTATTCATACGGGGTTTTTTTTTTTTTGTCGATCTCCGGGTCTCAACAAAGGTATATATAAAAAAAAAATACGCTAAAAAATATAGGGTGTTATATTTTAATCCTGCGCGATTTTTTCGACTTGGAAAAAATGAATATAACACCAGGAAGGTGCAAATTAAAATAGCATAATAATACTAACGGTATTACGAAAGCAGTAAATACGAAAATAAACCACAGGTTCCGCGGCGAAAGTTTTGGCGAAAATTCGATTTCGCAACACCGCGTGACGATCGTTCCGTTATACGTTTTTTGATTAAATTTTTATTTTTTGCATTTTTTCGAATCTAAAACAACATTTCGGATGAAACGCGTTTTGAGTGAAATGTTTTATACAGCCCTCCGTTTTCGCCCCCCACACCTTCAACACTCGAATCTACAGAATTATAGTTTATTAATTTGAGAATCGAAAAACGATATCAGGATTTTTGAGCCCGCCAAAATAACGGGTCGCCCAATCAGCGGTATTTTAAAATAAGGTTTAAATGATAATATTTGTTTTATAAACTGTCCGAAAAAATCACGAAAATTTGTTTTCGGAAAACGGCTTGAAATTTCGACATTTAACTTTTACGGGTATAGCTCGGATTTTTTTCGACGCTGAATACCGCAAAAAAGTTTAGATTTTCGTTTTAAAACATCATACGTATATATATATTTTATTTGAAAAACGCGTTTTGATACTTATATCGTTCTGTCTGCCGAGAACGAACGTCGTTACGTCGTCAGGGAATTTTACAGCACGCAAAGTCGCACGAGTACGCGCTAAAAAGATGACCAGTATTAAAAAACGGGTGAAAATTGTAAAATGACAAAGTGTGTGAAATAAAGTTTATAAATTGAGAACCGCGAAAGAAATTTTAATGCTATTTTTCTAGGACTTTGTACAAAGTATCGTGCAAATGCCATAAACTTTTTAGCCCTGGTTGTCGACGATGAGTATTTTTTTTGCAATATTCGACCCTGCCGAATTTTAGTTTTGGGTCCGATGGCAGTATGGGGTGGTTCGGACAAGTTCGGAGGGCCGAAGATGACGATGATGATATATTTAAAAAAAAAAACGACTGTAAGAGAAAACGACCTGGGCGTTTTCGGCGTCGGCGGAATCACCATTATTCAACATGGAAAAGGCTTTCCCGAGGGCCAGCAATTCAGCCGAAGAAGAACAATTTTCTATCAAACTCACCCGTTAAATCTCCGCCGCCGCAAGAGGGCACCGGTATCTTGTCCAAGACCACGGGTCGGTACTCGGTCGCCTGTTGTCTCGACGCGTACTCGTCGATGCGCAGCTGTTCCGCAAAGTCCCTGGGCAGCAGCAGCCGTCTGGTCGGCGTTCCGCTGGACGTGTCGTCGCCGTCGCCGTCGCCGTTCACCTGTGTAAAAAGTGATTATCGTGAAAAAAAAAAGAAAAAAAAACAGTGTTCCGGAGGACGAAAGAAATCTCAACACTCGAGAGCTGCTGGTAGGTAATAATAATACGATACGAACGTGACGGAGAAATGTTATTGTTGTTGTAGCGTGAAAACACACACACACTCGCTGCACACGCTTCGTTAGTCGTACTCTTATGATATATACATATACTGATTGATTACGAAATTACCGAGTTTTTTTTTCCCAAAAAAGGATTCGCCGAGAACGCGCGTGTGTTATAATAATTAGGCAGGCGTGCGACGGGTGAGCGCGGGTACTCGGTTTCGGTGAGACTAAAGAAAATGGGACGCTGTCGTCGCCGCCGCCGCCGACCACGGGCGGGGAAAAAAATAGAAGAAGAGAAAAAACACGAAATAAGAAACACGACAGAAATCGGCTATTTATAAATTTTATTATTATAAAATTCAGCGGAATATGCTGCTGCTGCTGCGTGGCTCGCCGGTATTGTTGCAGTGCACCCGCGCGCCGCTCAGAACCGTCGGCGCGGGGACGGCCTGTGCGGGGGCGAAACAGAACCGGAGCTGCTGCAGTGGGACAAGTGGCGTTAACGATCGTGGGTGTCGCGGTATAATTATAATTATGTTATCCGTATCGCGGCCACGCAGAAATTCCACGCGCTGGCGTCCGTCCCAATCGCGCGCGCCGTCGAATTATAATGTCGTATCGCAGTTTTACGCTTACGTGACGATAGTGTCGCCCCTGCAGGGACCCGCGTCCGGGGGTTCCAGGCCGCGGCGTTCGCAAGCGAAAATTTGAAGAAAAAAAAAAAACCGCTTAACAACGCGAAGAGTTTTGGTTTTTTTTATAATTACAACGAAAAAAAAAGGTTAGGTCTAAAATTCGCATTATATCGTAATTTCAATAATAATTACGCATCAATATCGATTATTGTTTTAAAATAATTTCGTAACATTTACTTGATAAAAGAATTGAGAGGATATTAGGAGATTGGTATTCAGTTGTGTGTAAAAATAAAAAGTAAAAATATGGTTGTCGGGGCGGGCGCGGGCCCCTGTCTTGCCCCCGTCCCTTAGATGCGCCACTGGGCTTTTTGTTCTAAACTTGTGCGTACTCGGATTTCATCTCGCAAAATGTGTAAGATTAAAAAAATCGTTTCGAACAATAGATAATAACAATACGTTATAATTCAAACGCTCTAACTTTTAGATTATGGGCGTCAGCGAGGAAGGTAGTGACGTTTATTTTTTTTTTCTCCTGTTAACAAAAATTACTACAAGAAAGAGTGAACCGATTTCTACATACAGTAGCATTTATTTTAGGAGATTGGGGATCAAGATGGTACTTTAGAGAGGACGTTTTTTGATTTTCTCAATAGTTTTTTAACGCGACGGGGGAAACCACCGAAAAATTGCAAAAAAAAAAAACCGCTAAAAACGGCATTTCGCCAATAACGCGTAGAGTTGTTTTTCCGTAATTTCGAAAATAATCATCGAGGAGTCTTGAAATATTGGACAATAACGTACCTTTATACAAATTTAAAAAAATGTTCAAAAAAATTCTTTTAGTTTTAGGCTATTTATAGCCATTTTCAGATTTTGAGGTGAATTTTGGGTCTTTCGACTCGAACACAACATCAGTCGTACGTAACTCTAACTGTATACCAAAAATTTTGAAAATCGCACAATTCTTCGATCTACCGATATTGGTATGAAGATTTTTAACGACATAATATTAGACATCATTAAGACCGCGTATATTGCGTTATTGCTCCGTAATTTCAAAAATAATCGTTCAATTTATTATTGTTAAATTCGGGTTTTACCAGGAAGTTTACTCGATGACCGAGCTCGCTCGGCAACGATTGCTTTCAGATATTAAATAATACGTTTGAACCACTATTTCCAAAACAGTGACCCACCCAAAGCGTAGTCGCTACTCCGTCAAGTTACCCGCACGCGACCTAGAGTGATCCCGGCTTTTATAAGCTATAAAACGCCTTGATCAGATCGCTCTCTCGACGGCCCGAAAACACAATAATAACAATAATCGAATTCGACGATTTGGCGCGATCACCTCGTCGTTTAACTCAGAAAACGCTAAAAAATATCGGGAAAAAATTTCAAATAAAAAAACGTGTCGTTTAAAAACCAAAATCCAAACTTCATCGGTTCACTCTCGGTAAAAGCGATTACAAGCGTGTTCTGATTTCAAGCGGTTTGCGGAAAATATTCAAAAACCGGTTTGGACCATAAGACAAAAAACGATCAAAATCGTTTCAAATGAAACGGAACACAGTGCGTTTTTCACACTTTTTACCGTTATGACGTTTTGTGCAAAAGCCCCCGGAAAAGTGATAACATAAAAAAAAAAAAACATTTGTAAATTGTAGTTGTTTATTTCTTGTCAACGGTACGTTTCTTTTAAACGGAAAACGTGTAGGTATATACACTTATCGAGTTAACCATTCAATCAAAACAAAAGACGTCGAACTGGACGCACGCCAATCATTCCGATCGTAGTGGCAATTATCGACTCGGTCGTCGGAAGTTTCGACGTTTACGATGTCGTTTGTGTGATATCGGACGGGCAAAAATATTACGCAGACTGCGGTTTGGACTAACGCATTACGCGACGTGTTTAACGATCGTCCGCGAACAACGAATTTTCATTTAATTTTAATTTCCATCGTGTTCTTCGATGGTCGTACGAAACGTTTCACTGCATTTAACTGCAGTGCAGTGATAGTATTTTTCCACAGCGAGTTTTGAAATTCAAACAACGTGTCGGTACGTACTTACACATCATTCTACGAAACAACTTTGGAGATCCATAGTCGCATTTTTTTATTTTTTCGTTTAAAGTTGGAAAATTGTCCTGAATCGGTCGTACGTTCGTTTTTTTAGAATTCGTAACTCGAACGTATTTTCTGTTGAAGATTTGAAATCAAAATGTGTTGTGTAAAACGAAATCGGCTCAAAAAAATCAAAAAAATCCGTCCAGCGTAATTCGGTTACAGCAACGAACCGTTGACTCCACAAACAACGGTCCGAATCGATTCGAATTTTTACACGTCATTCTAATCGACAATCTTTGCGGATAAGACTTTCGGACCATTTTTTATCGTTGGTTTTCACCACAGGACGCTTACACCCGACGACCGAGCTCGCTCAGAATCGTTTTTTCGACGGCAACGATTATTTATCATCGACAAATTGATACCACGCAGTTTCCGAACACTAGTGACCCGCGCAAAGTCGCCGCTCCGACAAACGGCCACCCACGCGACCTAGAATGATCCCGGATTTTTAAAATTATTAAAACACATCGCGCACGAACGGTGTCGACAAATCGTGTTACGTTTTTCGTGCGCGAAAAAGGTCGACCTTACACAAGATCGGTTTCAAAAACGGAAATACAAAAAAAAAAAGTATAAAGCGCGCGTCTAATAATAAATTTCGACCAGTTCGCCCGCTCGTACGCGGTGTTAAATTCGCCGCGGAAGCCGACCAGATTTTTTGGCAAAGCGCGACGGCGAATCTAGAGGAAAAAAAAAATTATCCAGACACTCCTCGACGACACACGCCCACGGCGGTTTGTGTACCGTTTCAATTTGTATTTATTTTTTGAATCGAGTATGAATTGTCCGGTTAACGCGTTTATTTTTGTGCCGTACGAACACTTTGAAAATTTCGGCAGATCTTGGTAACCGCGGTACAGAAAAGACGGCAGACCACGCGTGCCGCCGAGCTATCGTCAAAAACGAAAATCCATCCAACGACAAGCATCCACTGCGCAATTCGTATCTATCTAAAAAGCGAATGTAAAACATTTTTTTCATTTCTTCAAAGAAGTCCGTACACGCTGCGTATTATAAAAAGCGAAAAAACGGTTAGTCACAAACGATACGGAAAAATATAGTACACTATACCTGCAGAAACTGACCGCATGCTGCAGTTTTAGTGAGTCGGCGACTTAAAAATGTGACGATTTTCGTCGGATAAATATTTTTCGTTTAACTGTCTAATAATTTTTATACTCGTTATTGCGATTGAAAAACATACACGCATCTACGTATTAGACGTAGCTATTATTGTTTGTGGGTTTTGTTTTTGGCTCTTTTGGTGTCTGTTATGTTTTCAGTCCATTTTTATTTCATTTTTGTTGTTAAATATCAAAAACAATCTCAGCAGTCTGCGGTTTTAGTCGAGATCGGCTATAATACTCTCAGGCAATGTTCTTTATGACCTGTTATATTTTTACACAATATATCTTTATGTTTATTATATTTTCTCTGTATCATTTAGTTACGGTTTAAAATAATTTTCTCCAGGCAAAGTTTTTACGCTATTGGCTTCTCTTTGCATTTAATTTTTATAAATTTAATACTAGTTTTTACTACATAAATACGTGTGTCTTCATTCGTATTTTATACGAATAACAATTGTCAGTAAACTGTATGTTTTTACTCTTAAAAGAGCGTATTTTCAAATTCAAATACCTATTTATAATACCCAAGACGAACGACACGAAAACAGTAATATCAACGAGATTACAATCAGAAAATACGTAAATATGTTTTTGTGGGCTACATAAAATGTTCAGATCAGAAGCGATCTCTAAAAATTTAAAAGTTAGTTCACTCTGTTAAGACCGATAGCGGCCTTTATGGAGCAGAGACGTACGGCGTTTGAGAAAAACTAAAGAACAAACGGGATATGGGCTGTGTTTCAGGGGAAAGCACTTGAGACAATTTACGGGGCACACTTTGATGGCAAATGAACGGAGGAAACTCCGCTACACAGCGATGAACTGTAATCGCTTTTTCAGCGACCAAATATACCTTTGGTTTGGGCAGGACGTGTCAGTCGCTGATAAGAAAAGTAATAGAAGAGACCTCTTGGAAGACCACGTTGAGGTGGAAAAATCGCGTCACAAAAGACGCTGGATCCGAATTCAAGTCGTTGGCGAGAATTAGCAGGAAATAGAGACTGGTGTGTTTATTTAGAATAATGGTCTCGATTGGCCCCAGAACCGGGGAAGAAGTAAAACGAGAAAAATGTATGTACGTTTTTACAATAAGTGTCTACCATGTATACCAAAATATCTACCCTCTTTATGTAAGTGTCCCTTTGATCCTTTCATAACGATAAAACAACTGTCACAAGATTTGCAATACAAAACGCCAACATAAATGTGTGACATTATCTGTATGAATGTACATGGTTTTTATTAACAATATTATTCGTCATGAACATTTCGTGTAAATTATCGAATTTTTTTTTTAAACAACGTATATAATATTAATAAAAACATACTACATTATAATTTATTATGTACGGATTAAAAAAAAAAACACACACACACACACAAATGTAATATATCGTATTGAAAACTGACGCGAAGGGTTTTTGGAGCGTGGATATCAACAATATCGTAAACACGAACGGGACCAGGAATAATATTATTTGCGTTTTCAAATGTATATTACAGTTCCAGCAATGCTGTTACAGTTATATTTACCGCCTAGAATTTAAAACGCCGCCCTTTTCCATTGTACCGATCATAAAAAACGAAAAAAAAAAAACCTTAAAATTTTCTAATTTATAAACGTCATACTATCGGAAGATTTTAAACGCGTTCCATTTGAATTTTGTACGATATTAGAACTAGAGCGAGGTGCGTGAGAAAAAGTTGAATCACATTTTCATATGAAAACTATCGGCGCAGAATTTCGAGGTTTGATTTCACTCCTTCGTTGAACGGACAACGTTCTAACGAGAACTTTTTTCAATTTCTCTCTTTCGCACCAGCCAGGTATTAGGCGCATAGTTTTCAGGTATTCTTTAATCACCTCAAGCGCTCCAATCCTTTGACGAAAAACCACTTTTAACTTCTCCGGTTAGGTTTTTTTCATCGGTACGTCGTTAGCAAAAAAAAAACGATTGAAAAGTTAAAAAGGTGCTGCCCGAGTGATCCGCGCCTCGTTTAAAGTCGTTTCCGTTTTTTTTTTCAATTTTGCGTACAATAACAATAATATTAAAACCGTAATAATTTCGTTCGATTCGTTCAACAAACACGGTATATTTTTTTATAATAATTATTAAACAATGCGTAATATTTTCTATGAACAACTGCAGCTCTTTCCGACACCGCACCGGTTACGGCGTTACCGTGAATTTGTAAAATCCGTCTTTGATCGGCTGACCGCCGTACTTCATCGTCAACGTGTAATCCCCGGGCTCGTCCACCGAGTAGTTGACCACGTAAGTGCCGTTTTTTTGCGGAATCACCTGCACGTTGTCCAAGTAACTGAAAAGACACACGCATTCGCACGCACCACACGCCGTGAAAAAAAATACTGTATAAGAGAAAAGTTAAAATAGAAAATGAAATAAACTCAACCGAGTGGAAAATGTTTCGCCATAAGTAACGAAACTCTACGAATCCACATAGTATTTTCATCATATGTAGTTGGTAAAACGAATAAAAAGTTGGTGAAAATCAGTTTTTTGGCTGTCGGTTCAGCTTGATAACGAAAAAACAGAAGTAAACTTAACTTTGCAACGATGATAAACAACAGTAAAAGGTTGAATCGATGCAACGAAGTTAACGAGTTAAAAACAAGAACGATTAATTAGTTTGGTTAAAAAGTTAAAAAATAATAAACTTTTTAACTTGACTTTAACTTTTGAACTATAGTTAATAAAGCCCCCCTTCGGTATGTTCTCCTACAAATATAATAACATCCAGAGTTGGGATATAATAATCCCGATAATATCTGGACGATATGTTTCAGGCGAGGCACCAAATCGTTAAAAGTCAACATCGAGTTATAAACTTTAGTTGATTTTTATGAAGTTGATTGAACTGTCGTTATAGGGTCGTTCGCGGATTTTCCGATATACTCAACAAAGTCTAATATTTTTCCAAATTTTCGTTCTGAAATAGGTTTTTATAACAAGAAACGTCACGTATTGGACGTTTGGGAGCACATTTAGTCGCATTGTTTCAATAGTGTAAATGGATTTTTACAAGATGATTTTGGGAATAAACGAATTTTCATAATTTTTCGGCCGTTAAAAATCGAACGAATCATCATTCCAATATTTCAATTATTAGTTATTTCTTGAAAAATGAATATTTTCAACAATAGTTATCTTTTAACGAGTTCAGAACCGTTTTCAGAATGGAAATTGGATAATAGTCATGAAACTGCTGAGACCATATTTGGGTCATAAAATCCAGTGCTACGAAGACCCTTGACTTATTTCATTCGTTATCTTTTTACTCGATAAGTTAATGTTCAAATTAACGTGTTAAGTTAATCTTAAATTGTTTAAAAACTCTTTAAAGAAGAAAAAACAATTAAATAGAAAGTGTCAAAAAAAAAAAAATCATTTTTTGAAGCGGAGAAAATGTGTACTGAACCGTGTGAATTAAAAATATAAACTATTATCTTTTTTTAAAGTTAAGTTAATTTCAGTTGACTTTTAACATATTAAAAATTAATGCAACTTAACTTTTCGTTTTTTTCAAACCAATTTCAATCAACGAGTTTAAAAAAGACGTGAACAGCTTTTGACGTTCAGATGACCCCGTAGTATTCAGAATGATCAAGATGAACAGAAAAAGTTTCGTTTTAAATTTTTATTTATTCCGTAAAATAAGACGGTTTTACGCGTGGAAAAATAACTATATATTACTATGGTTGTGTCAACAAATTTGTGATTCACAGACTAAATGTACTATAACATTTTAAAATATCGGAATGAAACATTTCTGGATTTTAAACGTGAGTCACGTCGTGAGTCTTGTTTCTTTCCCACATAACAATAAAAAGATCGCGAATACAAAAAAAAAACCTCAAAATGCTATCAAATTTCCAGAACAATTTAGAAGTACTCTCCGTAATATGCGACTTTTCCCTTACTTTTCCACGTACCCGGAAAACGTTTGAACATAGTATTACGTTTCCGACCGAGTTCTAACGTTGTGCCTAAAACTTGTTTAGGCAATCGTTATAAAATTCTTCGATTATTTTTCTATGCGTCCGCCCGTGTGATTTTCGCAAAATTAAAATCTCGCATACAAACTTACAGCCCTTCGACCGGTCGGATTCGGCAAGTCACGTTCCCGTCGCCGCAGTTCCTGGCGTCGACCGTTATGCTGTGGTTCCTGCGGGTCAGTATCCGGTTCTCGACGTTTCCCACGATACGGCAGTTGACCGCCTTCGCCGGACGGAATCGTCGTATGAAAACACAACAGTAATCCGTCACGGTCTAGTACTGTCAGGGGCAGTGGCGCAAAAGTGGCGACCCCCGTCGAAAAATTCAACACAAACACTGCGCTTCTACATATCATACCTCAGCAGTGGCGTGGCAAACTCAAAAACGCTGTCGCAGTGGCGATCGAATTTATTCCGCGTGAATAGGCGCCCCTAAGCGTCACACGATGTTGGACGAGTCGGTGAAAAAAATTAACCGCGATAAGTCAAATTAGTTCGATTAAATCGCCTTCAGTTAAAAGTTTAATCTTAACGACGATTTTCTAGATAAGTCAAGTTAGAAAATGAAATAAACGGAGTAAAAAAAAAAAAAAAAAAAAAACAGTTAATCGTTTAATGTTTTTGCTAAAATGTAATCATAAGACCCGTGGTATAGTGTTTTTGACTCGCCTGAGTAAGGAAGATAAATGATAAAAAGAAAAAAAATGTCGACGAATTAGTTTTGGTTGTCGGTCGATAACGACAAAAAAAAAAAAAAAACATTGCTAACTTTGCAACGACGATAGTTAAGTTATTAACTGTAAAAAGTTGAATTAACGCGATAAAATTTTTAACCAAACAAGTTGATAAGTTAAAAATTTAAAAAATAATCAACTTTTCAACTAGTTAACGCCCTAACCTTTGCGGCTCTAAGCGTAAATATACTCCCAAAAGTTGGCTTTGCTATTACATTCTTTTATTGGCGATCGCTGTGACGATTCTCCCGCAGAAATATGTTTCGTTTTGTCAAATAAATAAATTAACCTACGCAATTTTCGTCTTTTTGAATAAGTCATTTCTGTAAAATACACGCGATATCCAGAAACCGGGAAAGCAACACACGTGTGTATTTTTAAGAAACAAGAAAATTTACTAACAAAACATAAAAATGTAAATTTGTTCTTAAGAAAAAAAAATATTAGTAAAATTCTACGAGCATGAGAATTAGAATTTTACTTACTTTTTGATTCGAACCTATCATATTTTGTTTGACGTTATTAGAAAAACATTTAGTTTCACTAGATCTAGTATTAGAATTCACTATTATTCCCCGTCATATTATAAAATAATGAACGCGCATAAATAAATACCCGAAACACCCGGTTTCACACTCATTACAATTTACCCATTACTACATCATGATCTTTCCATATTTCTGTATTTTTTTTTTTTTTTAAATAAAAGCGACGTACAGCTATAGAGTAAAGTTAAAGCCCTATTCGTCTCGTTACTCGTTACCGTAAAATGAGAATATTTTGCACCAATTTCAATGTTTTTTTCAAAACGACTCGGAAGCGATCGCCACTGGGAAGTGTTGTTCGCGGCGCCACGCCACTGCCTCCTCGAATCCCCTTACGGACACTTCAGGTGGTAACAAATCGCGTTCCAAAAACCGTCCCCTCGTCCGTTGGCCAGCTTCTTGCGCCACCGCTGCGGGGTCAGGCGTGAACAAACGTTATTTTTGTGTAATGGATGGCACAAACGGTGTTAGAGGCATGGAACACACACCACGGCACAAGCGCGTTATATTATCGTATTATTATTATACTCACTGTTAAAACAAAGCTACGCGGTTTCGTCCGTTTGAAAATTCCGTTTCGTCACTCGACGAATATAGAGAAAGAGTTAGTACCGCGCGGTTATAAACGCGTTGGCGCGTCGTCGCAGGCGGATTTTCTTCGTCGGTCCAGTCGCGGTTATCGCAACGATAACGATACGTATAGAATAATACTCTTCTATTTTTTAGAGATTCGTAATCGTTTTTTTTTTTTTTCGATTCGCGGTGTTAGGCGTGTAAAAACGAACGCTTAAAACCGAGAAACCGGATCACTCGCGCGTACACAACACTCAAGGTGACGAAAAAAAACAAAACAAATACAAAAAGAAAAACATCGACTTAAGCGACGACATGGTTTTCACACCACCGTCATCTGTTAGCATATACAATAGCGTAGTAAGTTTACACAGTTTAGTTGTTTAAAACGCGCAGTCTCGTCGTTCCGCGCACGTTGATTTTGTTCAAATTTTTCCGGTAACGACAGCCGATTTACTGCCTACGTGTATTTAATATGTCCTAAATGTGGCCAAATGTGACCAAATGTGACCAAACGTTCGGCCGATTCGGTTTTTGTTCGCGTACATAAGGAGTAGCGTTTATAGATGAAAAGTTGTTGAAAAAAGCGCTGATTTTTTTCGTTTTGAAAATAACTTAAATGTCCAATGTTTGAGGTGATTTTTTCTTTTTTTTCGGGAATCATTCAGAAAAGATTTTTTCGCATTTATAAACGATCGGTCCTACTCTGCTGAAGTGCTGCGCAGTCACGACGGTGTTTCGTAATAAGGGGATGATGAACAATTTTTAGGGTGAACTCGTAAGAGCGGCTTCTCTCTCTCCATTGTTTTTTTTTTCCCCCCCCGCAGACGGATGGAATGGCTCAATATTTACATGTTATGATCAAAAGAGACGGGAAACGGACCAATGTCTGATTAGAAAAAAAATGTCCCTCAGGGATCGGCCCCGTCCAGAACAACGCCACCGCAGCTAACCTAACCTGTATAAGTGTGTCCCTTGAAAGATGGCCGGACAAAGTATCTGGCGTCGCGAAACGTGCCACGGATGGTGATGAAATGACGGACAATTAAAATATTGTGGTCTTATTTAGGCCTTTGGCTTGAAAAAGATTCCATAAACACTGGAACGGGTCCCTTTCGACGGTGTAGTAATACAACCTTGTCGGCCCTTCCCTTACACACGCGTTAGCCGTTAGATATATATATATTTATGTAAAAAAAACTCTAAAAACCGAAAAATTAAATAAAATTCAAACAACTTTCGACGTGAAATCGGTACTCACGTTTCCGGTGGAGAACGACTGCACGTGGATCGGCGACTGCGGCAACTGTTTCCCGTCGTAGAGCGCGTCGATCGTGTACCTCCCGCAGTCGTCCGGCGTGTACTTAATCTTGTACAGATTCGGTTCGATCTTTTCGATGTCCACTCTCCTGGGATAACCGTCCGGTCCCTGCAAGCGAAAAGCGGTATAATTTTATAGAAAAAAAAACAGTTTTTAAACGCTTTTTTTTTTAGATTCTAAGCACAGTAGTGTATATAGGTATTGTTTTTAACAATGAGGTGGTTTTTTCTACATGGAATATTTTTTTAGTGCTTTTAAACCGTAATACAAGGTCGGCGACACGAAAATATGTACGCTGAACTGGAAACTCACGATTCGTTTTAGTCGTTTAAGAGATCGGAAAACTGTCGACTAAACACATAACAAGTATTCGTTATTTAAGACAGTTTTGACTGCGATTGCTCGTTCACAATCGGGAACTATTGTTTTTGAATTGTTAAATTTCATAGCCAAAGTTAACGATGGTTAAACGGTCATAGAATAGATTGACGAATTCTGAATGTTCCTTTTGTTTTATACCCGTTTTGCTCGGTCGAATTTCACATAGTTTATAACCAACACAATTATTAGTTACTGAAGCTAATACTTACCAAAATTCTCAAGTCCAGTTTACCGGAACCCGCGTCCGTGGCGTCCACCACGAAGTACGTGGGCACCGAAGCTTTGACGCCGCGAGAGTCCGACACTCCGGGTCCTTCTATCTTTATTTTGTCCAGCTCGAATTTTGGACGTACGTGCATTTTGAACGGACTGTTTTGAACAGAGACAAACAACGGACGTTTTTCAAAAATTTATTGGTTTAAAAAATTAAACGAAAATCCATTAATCCGTAAAAAAAAAAGGTACCGTAGTAAAACGGGGCGAATAGGAACGAAATGAGAAAAATTGTAATCAAACTACTGTTGGTGGTTCATACGCGGTATAAACTGTTTGCGATTTTTGAACAACATTTAGGTCATATTGACCAAGTCGCGATTCAATGTGCTCCATTCTTTTATCACTGATACGATGTTATCTTTATACCGTTTGTTTTAATTGATTTAAAGTAACAAAAAACTTCATCGGAAGCACATGGACAATAATACTTTCTGATTTTTTTTTATATTCAATGTACATAAATCGATAATGTTTTGTCCAATCTTAATTGAAATTATAATTTTTTCCATAATAATTCTAAATTTTAATAGTGAAAAAACTAAAAAAAAACAACCGTTTCTATTCACCCCGTTTCTATTTCGGTTCTGTGTAAAAAAAAACCTCAAAATTCTATATTCCGGAACAATTAAGAAGTGTTCACGACAGTATGACTTTGGCCCGTCTAAATTTTTAATTACCCGACTTTTTCAAGACTTCCGAGTTCCCAGAAAAAGTGGCGAACCTGTTTATTTCAGTTTGAATCAGGAAATAATATATTGAACCGGGCAGTATTAATTAAATAAATTTAATAATATGTCACTTTTGTTTCATACGGAGGATAACGGGGTTTTTTTTTTTTTTTTGTGGTTTCTCGTAAAACTATTGAAAAAGTTCCAAAGAAATACTTTTTAGAGGTTCGGTGGTTACCTGTTTGGCACGTGACTTCCGTTATAAAGCACGTTGGCCGTTAGCAAAGCTCCCTCCGGGTTAGGCGTGTAGGTGACATCGTACGTCCCGTTCTCGTTGTCACGAATAATCGGTTTCTGTTGTAACGGCCCTGAAAATGGACACGATAAAAATTAATAAACAATGTGTTTTGCATCAATTTGACAAAGAAAAAGTCAAAAAAAAAATTAATGAGAATGTGTCACGTTATATTTTATTGTAACGCATTACAACGTGGAAGTTTTAAGTGTGTTTTGTAGAAAAAAAAAAAAAAAAACTCCTCATCAAACGGCAGAATACGCCGATTTATACGACGTTTGACCGTCAATTGTTTCCATCAAAATTGGATCAACCGTGAGTATACCTACAAAACAATTTTGCGAAAAGAAGTCGAAGAACATTTTCATCGTAAGTATTCATCAATCGAGAAAAAAAAAGAACAGTTGAAAAGTATAAAAAATTGAGTTGTACGCTGATATTAAAAATGTTGTCATTGAGATTAAGATTTTTAAAGGGTATAATTATAAACTCGGATGCTTACTGACGGAAAAATGTGATAAAAAAAAAATGGAAATAAACATTGTGTCGACGAAGTTATTAATAACGGTTTTTGAATTAAAGCGCGTCGCTTAGCTGGTGAATCTAGCGGTGTGTTTCTACAACTTCGGCAAAACCGCCGATAAATTGTAATTCATCAGAATTCATTTTCCGAGCTAACCAAACAACGTATTTGAGTGTTTTTTTCTCTCTCGGACGGATTGAAATACCCCGAAAGACGCTCGTTTTGCCGATTTTTAAATTACGTCTCTGGCAATTATGTACCTGCCTACCGTACAACTTTAACTGAAAACGTAATTTTTTATAACGTCAATTTCAAATTGTGAACGTATCGCTACAAAATCGCATAATCGAGAAAACGAGCGCCTAGGAGAATTCTTTTTTTTCAAAAGTCAGCCTACTATATACTTTGAAAAGTGAGTTCGCGTTATGGTATTTTTTCATACAAATTTTAGCCGCGACCGTTTCGCTGATTTTCGCTTTTTCAATGGATTTTACTTCAAATAGTCTTATATGAACCATTTTTAGTTTCACCTTTGTCCGTGGTCATTTTAACGTCCAAATTTCCCTTGGCAGAATCGGTCGCGTCCACTTTGAACGTAATCGGTGTGTTGGCTCGGCAATACTTCGAATTGATACCGGGCCCGGTCACTTTAATGTTGTCTACAGAAGCTGGACGGTCGACCATGACCTGTGTAATAATATGTAAATAATGAGATTTTGAAAGAATAAAACGTAATCATGTCGTATTTTATTGTTGAATCGTTAACAAAACAAAATCGGTAGGTAGTAGAATGTCCCTGCACTGTTTAACGATTTTCTGTGATTGGTTTCATTGGCTACCGAAGTTAAAAACCGACGAAAACAGTACGATTTATGCAGAAAAAAAGGATATATCTGCACGATAAAAATAAATAAACAGTAATCACGACGATTACAACGGTAAAAGTTAATTTAAGTTGCATATTATACGACAGTGTTTCATAACACGTTTTATATTTATTAATTCAAAAAAATAAGGAAGATTTTTCGTTCATAACTGCGTATGTGAATATTGCGATTATTAGCAACATGCAATTATGAAGTTATGTCGCGTACCATCATTTTTTGTACAAACATACGTGGGAAATTTTAAGAAAAACTTTTTTAGATCATCGCTATATATAGTAGTTAAAATTGTATACACTCTAATCGAACTAACGTTGGCATTTGGTAACACAAAAAGGTATTTAAACTGGCGAATTTACAAAATAAAATGTATCGAATAGATTTTTTTCGAATCTAACAAGCTGATAAATGATGGTGTGAAAAGTATTGTTTTAAAACAAAAAATAAAATGTTTCAGAAGAAAAGCGCATACAAAGTTGAACATTGTATTCTCCGCACTACTATTACATATCATGTTATTATATAAAAACCCTATCTAAAAAGGAACGAAAAACACCATAAAATAAGTAAAACTTTCCTAACCTTTAGGGGGAAAATAACCACCAAATTTTTTTTACATTTTTAACATATCTAATTAGCCAAACTTTGTTAAAATATTTTAAACTATCTTGTTCCCGCAGACAAAATTATCTAGGGTTTTAATTATATTAGATTTTGAGCGTATTGTTTTAACAATGTATTTTTTTACTTTTAAGGGTTTATTCACATAATCGATTAGGTTTTTTGGCCATTACTTCCAAAATAACGGACGGAACTGGCTGAAACTTTTACACGGTATTTAAATTGATAAAACACATGTTCGGTTCAAGTTTCAAAAGATTTTTAAAATTGTCGAGCAAAGTAAAAAAACTTTAAAATTTTGTTTTTCTTTGTGGTTTTAGTTCGATAATAAATTTTCAACAAAAAAATTTGAAACTTTAACGAAAAATTGGCAACAAGTGCTTACATGTGCTATTAAAAAATTTCGAAAATCCACAGTCACAATATTTTTTTTTTCATTCGTTTAAAGTTGGAAAATGGTCGAAAACTGGTCATACCTTTTAGAAAAAAATTCGCGACACACACGAGTTTGTTGTTTTTGAATAAAAATTAAACTGTGTTAAAAAAAAATCTGCTATTCGATAAAAAAAAAAAAACTCTGCCAAATATGTTCCGTGCAAAAAAAAATGCGTTGTTGAAAACCGGTGTAATTTAGTTATAACAATGAAATCACGTGCGCACGATCGATACTAAAATCGTATTATCTCCTCAAATAACGGTGCAAACGGTTTGAAATATTCACACGTTATATGAAAACAAAAAATATTCTTTACACGCGGATACGTGGTTTTTTTCGGAATTTCGGACCATTCTTGTTGTTAAATTTGTTTTTATCGGGACGTGGGTATACTGGGGCTCGCTCAGGATCGTATTTTCGATGGCGATTATTTATGGTCGCTTTCAGATTCATTGAATGATGCGTTTAAACCACAACTTCTAAACTAGTTTTCTCCACCCCGAAGTCGCTGCTCCAACAAACTACCCACGCGACCCATCCTTTTTTTTTTTTCTCTACATTATAGTAGGTACCTACCATGATTTTGTTCGCTCTTATAGTTAATTTTTCATTTTACTTGAAGAAAACAGAGAGATGTTTTTCTTCCGAACGCGCATACCTTGAAAGGCGATCCCGGGATGTGTTTCTCCGCAAACTGAACGCTCACGTCGTACTCGCCGTATTCCGTTGGCGTGTACTCGACCGAACACGAGCCGTCGCGATTGTCTCTGCATGTCATTTTCGCCTCCGATGGACCTTCGACGGCCAAACCCAAGCTGCCGGTTCCCGCGCCTGAAATCACGGGACGACGCGCGGAATTAAGAACAATCGAAGGAGCAAAAATAATTACGAATATCGAAAATGTTTTACGGCTCTGCGCAACAGAACCGTTCCACGGAATTCCAGAATACGAATGGACGAAAACTCGAATCTATCGACTTTTTTTTTTTACCTCTGACGAACAATTTTCCCAACTATTTTTCTACCTGCGGTTACTCTCGTGACTTGTGAACATATTTTAGCGAAAAACTAAACGGTAGCGCTAAGTTTTCCATCATTCGATTTTTCGTGTCGTCGAATTCAAACTCTCAACCAGGTACGATAGATTTTGGGCGGCTATCTTAACACGTGTGTATAAATATATAAATTTCACGATTTCCAATTGTTTGTATGCATAGAGTTTTACAACGTGGTACCTAACGTGCGGTTTTCATGTATTGTAGTGTTTTCTTGTGTACTGTTGTGGTTTCCACGTTGTCCTGTTCACCCCCCACAATGTCGTAATAAGGGTGGTGTTACGTTGGAAAATCAACCGTGCAGGTATTGAAACGTAAACAAACATTCAATCTTCTCGCTAGCGATATGAAAACTGATATAGTTACTGCGACATGTATACCGAACGGATTAATCCGTAAAAAATAAGGGCGAAAACGTTACGGGCGCAACTAAAATGTTCCCCTATCCGGTCGACGAGAAACGGGGCGGGAAATCCAAAACAGTCGACGTGACGAAAAATGTCGCGTCCTCATCCTCCAAGTCCGCCGCCGCCCCTGACCGACGGCAGTCTAATTCGGCGGTTCCCAACCTTTTTAGTTTCGCGGACCACTGATTTTGTAAAAAAATATTTGACGGCCCACCCATAGCCTACATATACGTTTTCATAAAATTATAATATATAATATATGGGTACATGTATATATAATATTATAATATATATTATATACACATGTATGTATAGTTATTAGGAATAGTATTATAAATGTATAAAATGTTTAATCGTATTATACCTATGGCTCGCGGCCCACGGGTTGGGAACCGCTGGTCTAACTGAACCCCGCGTCTAATCGCGTTCAATTTTTTTTTGTTCCAAACTAATTGTACTTGCCGTGATGAATTAACAGACGATTAATTGTTTTTTTTTTTTAACGTACCTTTTGTTTCGACGGTGAACGCGTTCACCTTGCCGATCACTCCTCTGGACAAACCCGGCCCGTACGCCCGGCACTTGCTCGCGTCCGTTCCGCGTTTGACGTTCACGGAAAACGGCGATCCGGCGACGGGCGCGCCGTCGTAAAATATCTCGATCGCGTGTGGTCCTGACGAAAAACAGCACACGTTAGGTTTCGGCCAGCAGAACGCGTCGGGACCGTTTTGAATCTGCGCCGGATCCAAAATTTTGGCCGGGTCGAGCGGTTTTCGGCCGCAGTACGGATAATAAAGTGTCGGAAAACGTAAAAAAGTCCACTACGCTCGTTAAAATTCGAACGGCGAAAAAAAAGAATACGGCGATCATCGAGTGTCCACCACGGTACGATTGTGTTCCGACGTGGAGTGACAACTCGTTTTACCTTCGTTTGTGTACGTCGCGGTTGAATTTGGAAGTTGTACGTTTCACCGTTTTCGTACGTTGGGGGCACGGGTAAGAACGCGATCGTTTTTTTACGACAGTTGAAAAATGTCACACTGACTGATATTTTTAACGGTTTCGTGTGTTTTTTCACCTCTGAATGTTTTCGTAACGTCAATTTCATCATCCCACTAACCGTGTACGTTACGGACATCGATTTACCGGGAGTGTCGAATCGAACGAGAGAATTAACTTATTATCACTTTTAACGGCCTTGGGGTTAATTAGTTATTACATCTGTTGAGAATATATACCTTCTTCAAACGGCGTGTAACTGATTTTGTACGTCCCGTCGCTTTGCGGAGCTATGAACGTCTCGGTTCGGGTGCCGGACGGGTTGGTCACCGTGCACGTGATCACGCCCTGACCGTACTTGGCCGCCGCTCGCGAGTCCACGACGAAATCGGTCGGCGAGTTCAAGAAAACGCCTGGAAAACAAAAAAAATATATATTAAAAAAAAACGTTTTGAATTCGCGTCGTTGACGAACGAACAAATACCGTTTTGTTAATTTGTTTAGTCGATCAACGGAAAGAAACCGAAAAACACACGCACACACGTGATAAAAATCAATCAAAACGCTAATAGACACTATAATACTATCGTCACGTTAAGTACAATAATAATACATCGCATACAGCGTACTGAAAACAGCGTACTGACTAAAAATACGACATGCGATAAATATAGTGGTGTAGACAATGTTTCAAACGTATTAGAAAAAAAAAAAACACATCGGCAAACCGTTTTTTCGCGTTACAACAGCAAAATTGTGTGTACAAAAAGAGAAAACACACGTCTACAATAATGGTCTTTTTCTGCATTTCCTCCGTCCTCCCGACTATTTTGGCCATCCGATGAACGTTATCCACTTTGTTGTCCTAAAACACATCAGCGAACCGTCCTCCTCGGAATATCAAGTTCACGATCGTTTCCACCGATTCGGTCTTCCTCCACACGTCCTTTTCATTAAGGGTCACAATGGATCGCAAACATCATTCCGAAAACTCGTTACCACGTATACGTGTTTACTGCTGATAATCTTTGAATGTATAACATAATATAATCGTATTGTAGCGATCAGACCGCCGAAAACTGTCATTCGCGAAACCGTCTTGTAAAAACGGCGTTTCTGTATCGGTTTCGGCTCTCCTTACCGAAAAGACAAATCACAGCCGTGGAAACGCGAGACGACGTTTTTAAAAACAAAAAGTTCACTAAGAATCTATGCTATATTCGAAACGGCGATCGAGTGACGACGTCTCTTGGTATCTCACGTGTAGCGTTTAGAACGAAAGAAAATCAGGTAAAACACGAACTTGGTTACATCGGAAAATCCACAACACCCTACTTCTTCGTTCTTCTTCTTCTTTTTCGTCTCTCTTCCCCGACTGTTCAGCCACCCGCGTCCACATCACGATCGCTCACGCGCACACTACGATCCTCTTCGGTCCTCGAAAACTGGGCTCGTACCACCGCTTCTCTTAACGTTCATTTGCACGAACACGTCGCGTCCAAACCGTCTCCCGGTGTTTACAGAGATGTCCGATCGGTATTCTCTTACAGCGCGTCGGCCCGCCTCTTCAAACTCTAGCCTTGTCCTGTGTCGCGCTGTCGCCGATTCACGTTTCTCCCGTCGAGTCTACGAAACCGTTTCTGCTCGCGCACAAAGTAACACGATCTTTTTCCATTCGGTCGTCACACACGCTCAAAATATGAACGGAAAAAAAAAAAAAAACTACATTAACAAGACTGCAGTTGTACAACACAGCGGCACCACAGCACACGGACGACGGTTGATGGAGGAGCCCGCGGGCTCGTTTTACCGTTGGCCAGCAGCCCGTTCCCGGACGCCCGGACGCTGTTCCACGCGTTGCTGTTGTTGTACGGCGGCGCGGCGGCGGCGGCGGCGATCGGCGCGTTGAACGGCGACCCCGGTATGGGACGGCCGTCGAACGTGACGTTGACGACGTAGTGGCCGGCGTCCCGCGGCATGTACGCCACGGAGCACGTGCCGTCGCCGTTGTCGCGGCAGTTGATCGCCGCCTCGGACGGGCCCTCGACCGTCACGCCCAGCGCGCCCTGTCCCGCGCGCCGCGTGTCTATCACGAACTCGGCCGGCCTGTCCGCGCGGCCGCCCGACAGCCCGGGCCCGCTCGCCGTCACCAGGGCCGGGTCGCCGGCTCGCGCGCACACCACGCGGTGGTGCGCGACGCCGCCGGGACCGCGCACCGTCTCGCCGCCCAGCGTCACGCTCAGCCGGTACTCGCCCGCCTCCGTCGGCGTGAACTTGACCGCGTAGCCGTCGGCCACCGGCGCCACGTGCGCCGTCACCGTCGCGCCGGACGGCCCGGTGATGGCCACCGCGAGTTCCGCGCGGCCCGCGTCCCGCGTCACCACCCGGAACTGCTGCACGCTGTTCATCGGCGCCACTGCGGGCACAACGCGCGCGCGCCGTCAAATCTCCAGACCGATTTTACCAGTGACGTTTACTGTTTTTTTTTTTATTCTTTTCGACCGACTCGGAACATGGCGTGTATCGTTTTTACAACGGTATGCGTTTCAAAGTACCAAACCGTAGAAAACAGTGTATACACCCGCCGACTTTAAAAATCGGAGCGTTTCAGAGAGTAACCCTGACACAAGTGTTTAGAGGAGAAAAAAATAACATAATTGTAAAAGCCGCTTTACCGCGCTTTGAATCAAAAAAAAAAAAGAAAAAAACAAGAACGCGTTTTTTTTGTGCTTTTCTGCGATCGCCTTTTCCAATAGAAAGAATCAAGCGTGCGACAGCTCGAAAGACAGACAAAAATCGATCCGGGACGTTTGAATTTTCGAAATTGCTCCGCTCGAAATACGTTGTAAGTCCTATGTACTAACTAAGAAGAAGGAAAAACCGTTTACACCGAGTCGAAGGACCGTTATTTTTTTTTGTACTTTTCTAAGGTTTTTCTTCCCTCGTTCGGCACCACCCGCGACGTCGACGTTCGTGGCGGACTCGACGATTTTCCGGCCGTTATCGCAGCCGTACCTAAACCTACGAAAACTTAAACCTGAGAGAACTCACGCGTTTCCAGACCGTCCACTCTGACTTTGGACAAGTCCACCGAGGACTGCACCGGGATCTTGATCGGACAGTTCGGCACCTTCGCGCCGCCGTATGTGCAGTTCAAGCTGTGCAGGCCCGAGCTGGCCGGCACGTAGTCTACGAGGAACGAGCCGTCCTCGTTGTCGTTCACTTTCAACGGCACGTTCGCTCCCTTGTCGTCTACCAGGTTCACGTTCAGTTCGCCTGTATCGAACGCGATCATGTGTTAACTTGTCGTTCGGTGTACTTATTTTTTTTCCCCCCAATCAGTGTGCCCGACGCTGACAGTTTTGTCGGGAGCACATTTGAAAGATCGGCGGACGTGGGACATTTCGGAGAAACGCGCGACGGGACGAGGAGAGCAGTGCGGGCTAGAAGGTGAAGAGGTGTTCCTTTGGGAAGAGAGACGATTTACGGTGAAACGAAGGGATGAGCGTCGTGAGTTTTAAGAGAATTCCAATAAGACTGGAAGGTGTCTGGTCGGGCGGCGAGACGTTACAACGGGAGAACCGGACAGAGTGTATTTTTCACGCGAGCGGAGTGGAGAGGATACCACCTGCGATTGGTAACGAACGTATAAGAGATAGATTTGTCGTCGACGGCGGAGGATAATGAACGTCGAGGGAAGACGAACGAACGAAAAAAAAGAGACAGACGGGAACGATCGACACGAGGGCTGTTTACGGGATGTGAAAAAACTAGACGGTCGTCTCCGAGGGGTGCCGCCTATCCCTAATAGTAATAGGGTGGAAGACGGAGGACGTACGAGTAGGAGATGTGTTCGCGACATTCGTACGTTCATACTTTTACGTGGTAGTTTAACGGAAACAGCGCGATTCGTTGCGACGATAAACCTCGGACTGTTTAGTTTTCACGTTACCGTTCAGACCGAACGAACGAAAATCTTTCGACGTAATGATACGACACAATTCTTTTTTCTCTTCACATTTCGTTTGAAATATTACGCGATTTACAATAATTAATCCGAACGTTGATTACCGATTCCGGCTTCGGAACAGTCTATGGTGAAATGACTGGGTCTGTTGGCCTTGACGCCGGGCTCGATACCGGGCCCGAAAATCTGTACTTTCTTCGGATCCAGCGGTTGGGACACGAACACGCGGTACGGGCTTTTCGGCACGGCCACGCCGCCGTAGCCGACCTGTAAAAATTAGCACACACACATCAGCGAGACAGGACAACTTTTTTTTTTGTTCGAAAGAACAAAAGTGGATTGAGTTACTGTTAATTCGCGTGGTTTTCTACCCGTAGTAGTATGACATTTCCTCGGAAATTTTTTTTTTTTAAATTTTCTTCTTAAATATATTTAAAAAAAAAAAAAAAAAAGTAACGAATTCGTTAGTTTAATCATCAGGCAGCATAATGACGATTGTAACGGGAACGAAGAAAAAAATTGTTTAAATTTATTATTTGTAGAGACGTCACGGAATTTCGTGTTTCTACCGCTTGTGGTTTAAAAGCTATAGCGATTCAAAAATGCAAAAGTTAAAACCGTTTGTGTTCGGCCGGACAGAGATTAATTAAAAATTAATTTAACTTTTACACCTAATATCGATTTTTGACGGCTTTGAAAACTGGACCGAAGAACTTTAAAACAAAATTTCAAACCACAATAATCGAGTCTATTATCAGAATATGTTTTTCACGAGTATTCGGCGGCGCGAGGATTAAAACCTAACAAACAAGTTGTTTTAAACATTACTTCGAGCGAAAACTAAAAACGTATTTCGATACGTTTTGGTGAGCAGAAAATACCATACCTGTAACGTGTGTTTGCCGACCGAGTCTGGAACGTATTTGCACGAGAACGTACCGTCCCTGTTGTCTATCAACGCGGGTTCGACGTTGTTGCCGTTCGAATCGAAAATCTGAGGACACGATAATAATTTGTTTAGACATTTTTTTGTTCTCGTTTCATTCGTCCAGAACGAACAGTCAACCACACCTTACACTTTTCCCGAGCGTATAGGTATACTCTCGAAAAAATTGTTTTCGATTTTGAAATACTCAAAAATCTACATTTTATTATATATTATAATTTATTAATTTATAATATTATTCTTTATTGACACGTTATCGAGTCGCCAAAGTATATGCATAAATGCCTACATGAGTACCTACAGGCTATAATCTATACGCAGTGACGTGGGGTACTGAGGGGAACGGAGCCTCTCCCCACGCCCAAAAATTTCAGACGGATTAAAATGATTAAAATCCGTTGTTTTTTTGTTGACTTTCTTCGAAATGTTTAACCGACTTTAAAAAAAGAAAAATTCAATAAGCCAATAGGCTGGTCGAACGAGACCAGCTTCTGTTTTCCCTGTCATCGTCACTTCAAGACCTCGCTGTAAATTTTAATTTTTGTGGGAGAAACGCGCTCAATTTTAACGGCAAGTCCACTGTTTCCCTATTGAATTCTCCATCTATAAAACGAGCGTGGATCAATGCGGAAAGTAAAACGTCGTGTTTCGCTAATATTACCTTTACGTCGAGCGGCGCGGCTGCTCCGGCCTTCTTCGTGTCGACGGTGAATTCGGCCGGTTTTCCTTGTATCACGCCGCTGGGTTGGAGCCCGCTGCCGTAACAGTTCACCTGTGTTACGATACAACCGTAAATCAAAAAACGAAAAATTCCTTCTAAAATTTAACTCGCGCGTTCTCGCAAACTACTATGGCGGCTATACGCCGGCAATATTTTTAGAAATACTGTGGAGCGACCCGAGGGTGACGTGGTTATGCGCAGAAGTTGGCTTTCCAATTTTTACGGTACCAAAACGTACTCGTAACAAACTACACTTTGATATACAAAGATGATTTTGTCAAAAACTTTGTGCGGCGAGAAATTGCGACCTTCGCTTACACACAGGCCCTGCGAACGGGGAGGGATTTTTTTTTCTTCATATCGCTACCTATTCGTTTTACGTGATTAATGGAAACAGAAATATTCGTATAAGACGGAAAAAACGCCATTCACACTAGCGAAACTCTTCAAAACCCTTCTCTCTCAAGGGGAAGTAAGACTCTGTATTCCGTTGCACAGTAACAAGACCAACACACGCGGTTGTGAAGCATGACCAGTGAAACTAAAAGAAGGGTGTAAGAACTTTTGAACATACCGAGATCTGGAGAAGCAAGTTATGTGAGCAGTACGGTGCGGTTGGTGTAGCACCAGTGACCGGCTGGATCGAAGGACGAAAACTGTCCAGTGGCTTGAACGCGTTACGAGGAGAACGATACAGTCGAATCAGAGTGATGGAAACCACTCGGAAAGAGTGGACATCGGGCGGAAGACCTAAAAAGGAAAAGGTGGAACGATTCGGCGGAAGAAGATAGGAATGGGAATCGACGCGTGGAGAGGAATCGCGAACGACACGGATGGGTGGCGCAATGTTGTTAGAGAGTCATAGGAAGATCGAGATGTCATAAGAAGAAGAAGAAGAAGAAGAAGAAGAAGAAAAAGATTCGTGTTTACCTTGTCGGGATGGAAACCGGATGCCGGAACGATGTTCGCGATGTACGGTGACTTCGGAATGTCCTCGTTGTCGCACAGAATGTGCACCGCGTACTCGCCGGGGGCCGTCGGGTAGTATCGGACGTCGGCCGACCCGTCTCCGTTGTCGTGGCAATCGATCTTCGCCTTCGACGGGCCTTCGATGCTGAAACCTGCAGAAGCAACGATTTTCTGACATGAGTCGCAGCCGAGACGAGAATATAGCGCGACACAGTTCGTGTGATACCGAACGGCGAAATGAAAAAAGGGTGTAACGGACTGTGATATACTTGTAATACGCCAACTGATTAGTGTTTTGTGTACACTACGTCATACAATAGTGTTGGTTCAAACGTTTTAATAACTCAAGTGATGGTTTTTCACGGTGAAAACAAAACTAAACCAAACGGTTGACCGAGCGAAACTTCGAAAAAAATGTCTAATCGATCTTCTGGCGCTTAATCGTTGGCGAAAAAAAGAAGCATTTCCTACGATCGCTCGCGGCCGATCGCAGGAAACAAACTTTGGATTTTGATCCATCTACGGAGAGAGGAGACCATTAGTTCAATGACATTATATTTATTGAGAGTGAAAAGATAAAAATTTCAGTTTTTTTTACGAATTCGCTATTAATAATCTGACGTTAAACGCTTTCCATCGCCTTATACGTCCGAGACGTTTTTGATTTTTTCAAAAGTCAATCGAAACGTTTGACTTAAACTGCGCCTATAGACTTCAGACGTATTTCTAAGGAGCAGTACCTCTGTGTTAAGAGCTAGAAATGGAAATATTAAAAAAAAAAAACAGAACATTTGAAACAATGAAATCGCGCACTGTTGTGCGATCGATATCTAATAAAAACGTAATTACTTATTAAACGATCTGTCCAAACGGTTTGAAATATTCACACGTTATGGAAATTGACAGTTTAAACCTTGCGGTCAACTTCTTATTATTTCTCTGTTCTCTCTATTTCCCTGTTTGAGTCACTGAGCTCCCCCACTCAGCATCGCACTTATTAACGTTGGCTGTTTTTGATCGTTTACAGATTTATTACACGACTTTTAGATAACCCTTCGAAACCCACACAAACGTGATGCTACCCACACAGAGCGATTACACTCGGCTTTATTACGATTATTGTTGTGCGAAAACGGCACTTGCCTAGTGAACCGGTTTCGCCGTTCGTCTCCACGGTGAACATGGCCGGATGGGACACGACGCCGCCGGTTAGTCCTGGGCCGTACGCACGGATCAGGGTTTCTTTGTACGGGCCGACGTGCACTTCAAACGGAGCCTTTGGGATTTCTTGCCCGGCAAACGTGACCATCACGACGTACCGGCCTTCCTTCCTCGGGTAATATCTCGCTTCGTACTTGTGCTGATCGAGTTTTGTCATCTTCACGGGCTCCTTAACTCCGCCTGGGCCGGACACGAACATTTGTTAAAAACGATAGAACGAAAGAAAACGGTTTCCGAGAAAGGCGTTTCGCGACGACGCGTCGTGGCCCTGAGACGGGCTTTCGGGAGGCACCGACTAAAAACCAACGATTCTGGACGTCCGCGCTTTAGGAGGAGAAGAGTTTGTGGATGAATCAGTAAAACAGACGCGACAGCGGGATATTTTAGGGGTCCCAAGAAGCTATATTTACTTTTACACGGCCGCCGTCCTACCACCAAAGGAGCCGTAGGAAGGAGCTGTGTGCCGGAACCCACTATAATATCCTACTAGCGACGTACGGGTTGATATTGAAGGGCGAAACAAATATGTCCCTTAAGGGTTGATAGGGAAAAGCGTGAAGCATGAAGGGTGTACGTGACGGACGGATCGTGTAGGGAAATGGCGTGTAAACAAAACGCGAAGAACAGAGGAAAAGGCCAGGCGCGGTGTTTAAGAGAAGTTAACGATATGGGAAAAATAGAAAATTTTTGAGTCGGTCGGTATACTACGATCGAGTCAGCCAAATTGTGAGGATTTAAACGCTGAAAAGTGGGCGAATGCAAATCGGTGCGAAAAAAGTGAAAAAAATTACGAGAACGGCTATGTGTGGACACGGAAAAACGAAGAATAAGACGTAAGCAATCTTTAGGATCATCGTGGGCCGGCCAAAGACGCGTTTGCGAGAATTTACCGCGCGTGACAACAGCTGGTACGAACAGTTGTCGGTTTAGTTTTAATCGCGATTTATCGGGATGATGGTGTCCAAACGTTTCTGAAAGTCTCGTGTTTTCTAGTGAACGGCGTTTTGTTTTTAAAAACATTGATCGAATGAAAAAAAAAAACACATTTTACCTGGTCCGATGACGTTCACTTCGGGGACTCCCTCGCCGGCTCCGTCGGTGACTATGTTGAACTTGGCCTCGTCTTGCACTCGGACGCCGTGTGGCTGCAAACCCCGACCAAATGCCCGCACGCGTTTGGGATCGGATGCTGTGCGATCACGTCGTGTCAAAACATAATGCGAATTAGAATCGTCAATAAAAACGACGATTTCCTGTAGCTGATCGGTTTAGGTCAAAAAGCTACGTATCGAAAAGTATACCTACATTCCAAACTGTTTCACACAGACTGATTTCAAACGTTCTCGGAACAGACACCTTTGTCGCGAGATTGGAAAAATACACCACTTTACGCACATTAGAAATACGAAAGAGGCGGGTACTGTGATTTACACATCGAGTTTGATTGGCGATCGATTATTGTGATGTTTATTTCACCGCCCAGAAGTATGTCGAAAACACTCGAAAGGGAGGCGTAGACGCGGTAAACCTACAGTTTGTTTTTAATACACTCAACGTCAAAACATTGAGTTTTTTTTCATAAATTCAGTATGGTTTTGGACAAATATTTCGAAGGTGGTGACAAAAAATGACGAGGGCCGTGAGTAGCACCCTGGCGTCCCGGAATAAAACAATCGCAAAATACAAATATTTAATTTAATTCGCTTCGCTTGAACCATTCGCGGACAAAGATGGGAAAAAATGATCGTTCGTACAACGCGAAATCGAAAACGAAAAAGATAGCGAGTAAACTTGAGGTCGGGTGGGAAGTAGCGATTACGCTTTGGAGTATCACTTCTTTGGGCAGGCCAATGTTTCGGAAGTCGTGATTCAAACTTTTGTTATTTTGATATCGATTTTTAATACGGAACAAACGATTCTGAGCGAGCTCAGTTATCGCGTACACGTCCTGTGTGAGATCCTAATTTAACGAAAGATATCGGCTATATTATACTATAATGCATACCCGACAGACGAGTTTTTTTTAGGTAATCGCTACACCAAACGACAATTTTTAACCGAGTTCAAATTATTCGCTCCCTTTCTTTTTGTTTATACGAACATACCGCGTTAACCGCTTCGCGTTACATTAATCAGGTACTGCCCGAGAACATCGGACCGACATTGGACATCGCCAAACGTGTAAAATTTTAAAAGTTTCACCATCGAATCATCCCTAACTTTCTGTGCTACAGTGCGCATCGATATCGGGACCGCTCCCTACGCACTACGTACTCGAATTCGACGGTGCGCCGATTCTGGTCGTTTTCGGCGAACATTTTTGTGGTGTACTCAATGTAAACCGGGGCTAAGCCGTTTCGAAAATTTTTTTTTTTCCCACTCAACTCAAAAACGGAACGGAAAATTTCGAAAAAAACGCTTCGAGCTGGCTACGCGATCCGGTTCAAAAACAAGAAAAAAAAAACCGTTTTCCTCCGTTACCGTTTGCGACGCCGACGGCGAACGGACTGCGCGGCACCGGCTGGTTCGCGTAGAAAACGTTCACGGAGTGCACGCCTTGCACCAGCGGCGTGTAATCGCACACGAACACACCGTTGGGCTCCTGTCTGAGCTTCACCGGCACCGCGTTCTCTCGACCGGCCGGATCGAGAACGATCACTTCGGGCGTTCCTTTTCCAGCGTCTGATAAAAAAAACAGGGAATTTTTTAAAAAAAAAAAGACTTTTTCGCCGACTGCGGCGCGGAAAACAAACTTTTGAACACCAAAATTATAATTGAATGCGCCGTCACTGAGCAGAGATTCTCTTTAACCGTGTCGTCAAAAGTCGCGATCGGTCTGGGCCGCGCGTGGGTAGTCTGCTGACTGCGCTTTTGGGCGGGTTCGGAGAGATTTTTATCGTACTGTCAGAAAGCGACGATAAATCGTCCGAGAAAACGGTTCTGAGCGAGTGCGGTTTTGTCTAGTAAACGCCCTGGTAAAAACTAAATTCAACAATGGTCCGAAAACTCCGAAAGTCGTAAACCGCGTAATACATTTGATAACGTATGAACAACACTTTAACGGTATCGGTTTCAATTCGATCGGACTCGTCACACCAGCGGGCCTAACCTAACCTAACGCGTGTTTTTTCGGACGATTACTCGCGAAATGTGTTTGGAATATGTTTACAATATTTAAAGCGAAAATCTCAAAATGTTTGTCGTACTCAAAGTGAAGACCGGGGCAAACCAGAAAATTTCAAATTTGTACAGTGTGATTCTTAATTTGATTTTGGTTTTTGGGGTAAAGCTCAAAAAGTAAGTGAAATTTCGAATAAGAAGCGTCAACTAAAGAACCACAGGAGTCCATTGACCTATCAGTGGAGGTACTGACTTTCAAAATCCGAGCATTCCTCGGACCCGATGACAGAAAATCAAAAGACGTCATTGTAAAGTCAATGCGTTCTTTGCTGCGTTCAGAATCTCAAAGAAATCATCATTCGTTGTGATAAAACAAAAAAGACCGCAAATTACTTCTATTAAAAATGTCGAGTAGAAAAAAAAAAAAAATTAACCTAGCAAAAACTTTTTTCAATCTTTTATAACGTAATGAACTTATGTAGTTGGTACATACGAGTTTGAAAACGACGCGGTATGATTTTTTACTGCGATATATTTTTGTTTGTACGGCTGATCTCACGCCGGATTTCGCCATTTTCGGCAAGAAAATAATCGAAACATTAAAAAACTTTGTCGAATAACATAGAATTTAAAGGAACCCATGTGGTGTTCATTCAACGTAACGTCGTTACGAACCCGAAAATTTTCGACGTAAAACTCCCAACTTGTTTTCGGTTTTTTTTTAGGTAAAACTCAAAAAGTAAGCGAAATTTCAAAAACGCCACTGCCGGAGTCCGTTTTAGAAAATTTACCGACCTCGAAAATCGGAGCATTCCGTCTGTATTCAAATCGTTGTTGACGGGGCGGGGAAAAAAAAAAAACTTTATTGTAAAAACAACGCGTTCAGAATCTATAAGAAACCAGTAAAACAGACGCGACAGTGGGATATTATAGGGGGTCTTAAGAAGCTATACTTTTACACGGCCGCCGTCCTACCACCAACGGAGCCGTAGGTAGGAGATATGTGCCAAAACCCCCTAAAAACATCCTACTAGCGACGTTGACATTGAAGGGCGGAACAGACAAGTCTCTTAAGGGTCGTTAGGGACGGAGCGATGAGGCGTAAGACCGAACGGCGCGTGAACAAAACGTGAAGTACAGAGGAAAACGTCAAAATTGTCGACGTAAATTTGTTTTCGGTTTTTTTTTTTTTAGTTCAGTCCCTTTGCAGGTTAGCCGCCACACCTACCCTTGGTGTGGATCTCGAAGTAGGTGGGCCTGTTGACCAGCACCCCTTCGGGCTGCACGCCGGGCCCGACGACCCTCACCTTGGCCGGGTCTCCGGCCGCACCTTCCACCGTCACGTGGTACGGCGACTTCGGGGTCGGCACCCCGGCGAAGTTCACGTGCACCCGGTGCGGACCTTCCGCCGTCGGCTTGTACGTCGCCGTGTACGTTTGGCTGCGGTCGTTGTTGAACACCAGGTCCACCTGGTTAGCGACGGTAAATTATTACAAGTAATTTTTTTTTGATGTAGATAGTAAAATAAAAATTATCGTATCCAGATTACGCAGGACCCGCGTCGACGGGGCGGAGTGAGTTCTAACGATTAGTGGTTTTTACCGAGTAAATCTTATACGAAAACGCGTAAACTGCAACACTACGCACGGACCCACTCGTTTTTACGACAATTCGATTGAATAATAGTTAGATTCGTCATCCGTAGACCGGGATGGAGAGACAGGCGATAATCTAGCGGCGTGTTTACACACAACTCGGTCGAAACCACGAGTGAGAAATAGCGGAATTCCGAGTGCGCCGCGCTCAACGTATTCGAGAGAACGTTTTGGATCGACAAATTTCGTTTGGCCGAATTGTGTCCTGGCTTTGTCCAAAAATATCGGGATTTTTTCTTTTGAAACTTCGTGTTCGAATTTGCTCCGTCACAAAATTGGGAGAAAAAAACGACCGCTCTATAGGAGAGGTTTCACTCTGTCTTTTAAATCGAAATTCATCAGCGAAACTCGGACGAAAACTCCTCTAAATACGACGAATTCGGTTCGCTCAATCTACCGTCGGGTGAAAACTGATCGTTAACACGACCGATTTTCAGCGCTTACCGGTTCGGATTTCCCCTTGGGGTTCTCGACGACGACGTCCACTTTTCCTTTGCCCGCGGAAAACGTTTCGACGGTGAAGTTCGTTTTGACTCCGACCGCCGGACCGGACGGTTCGACGCCGGGACCGTAAACGCGAACGCTGTAAAACAAAATCGGCGTTAAATCGTCGGCGATTCACCTCCGGGTTTCAGCTGAACGTGCGAGTCGACAAAAAAAAAGATTAAAAAAAAAAAACGCCATTTCCCAGGTGGAGTGGGTCACCGTTTTGGGTGGGTATCATTTTGTTCGCGGGATTCGCGCATGTTTTGTCTCCTCGATTCATCCGCAACCCCCCTCGATCATACGAATTAACGATCCCGAGACCATAAATTTAAGTGTCTATGTTTAGCACAGTGGAAATCGTTGAAATTTCACGGCGCGTTTTCGATGAATTTGAACCACTTTTGGCTGAGTGACTGTAGAAAGAATACGACGGTGTATGAACGATGTCTAAGATATTTATCATAAACGATTGTCAAAAAACAATTTTCTAAAGCTTTGATCTACGAAAATAATACAATACGATATATATTTGTTTAATAACACGAAAACTATAGGAACTTACACAGTGTTTTATCAAACAAAAGTGCTACGCAGTGTTGTATTATTAAACATTTTCGAGTGGACGTTTTGATTTTTTTATGATACCCGGGGAAAACGATTGCAAAACGAGTTGAGAGAATATAAACGAAAAATTTTGTTAGTGTTTTTAAATTTAAATTTTGATGAATGGATTATTGTACCGATACCGATAAAATCTTCGTCGTGAAACTACTATGAAAGGAATTTTGTCGTATCCGATCCCATTGAAAAAAAAAAATAACGAGTCAATTTTTGTGTAACGAATCCACATTGTTTATAGTTTTGAACAAAGATTAAATACGAATCAGTTTGAAAACATCAAAAAATATTATTCACTTTTGTCGACAATAATAACGGTTCTTGAACAGCTTTGTTTATTAAACTTTGCGCATACGAAACTCCTTATAAATAATAAAGACTGATATACTTGAATGTTAAAAGCGATGATGATAATATACTATATATACTAAACATTAATAGGGCCTATAGCTATCTATATAATTATTTTTATATTTTAACATTAAAAAAAACAAAATAGAACAACGTTGAAACTATAAAAACATGGTCAATGTTATCAAAAAACGAAAAAAAAAAAAAAACGTTTGCCCAAAAAAATCGTAAAAAATTTATCAAATCTAACAAATTACCAGTTTCAATGTAGTTTAAGGGTCTTGCACTTCATCTATTCGTTTATGAATTTCTGATGGTATTAAGGTTATATTTTTTCCAATTTTGTTCTAGAAATGGTTCTTAACTTGCAGTGATTACATCGGGAAACTATATTTTGACTTTTGTATACTTTTTTTAGGAGCACTTAATTATTATTTTAATAGCACGAGTGCATTTCGAGTTATACCAAAAAAAAAAAATTAATTTTTATTAAGTTTTATGTTTTTCGCGACTTGCAATAATTCATTGTCAACCAGAGTCATTACCGATAAGTTAAATCAAAGGCAAGAGCCTAATCAATATTATCGCCTCATAATTTTTCAAATAAATAAATTTTCATTATTTTGCGGCCGTTCAAAATTGATCGAGAATCGTCAAAATTTCAATACTTCAATTATTATTAGTCTCTTTAAAAATAAAAGTTTTTAAAAATCATCGGATGATAACATAAAAGGGACATAAAAACTGATTAGTAAAAAAAACAGTTGATTAGTAGATACAAATCGCTATGAATTGTCTTGTTGATAAACCTAGCAAAAAGTGTTTTTAAGGAGTTTTGTGTAGGCAATATTACAATTTTTTGTGTAAGAATTCAAAAATATGATCTTGAAACGAGTTCTGTACAGTTAGATACAGCTTTATTTGTGTTCGGTAAAACACCAAAACGTTAACTATGAATTTAACGATTGTTTTTTTTTTTTAGGAGTTTTAACGGATAACACAGAGTCACACTGCGATTTCTTTGAAAGTTTGAAAAAAGTGTACGTTTGACTTTCACAAAATGCAAGAGTCTGGTCTCAATGATTTAACCCTCAGAGATATTTTAAAAAATTCGAAAAAATTGTACGTAGTGGTTGGTTTTTTGTTCCCAGCAAATATTTTCAAGAGGTTAAATTTGACGAGTGCACAAATTTGACCCGGATATTTAAATAGTAAAACGTTTCGAGGAGTAAAAGTTCGCTAGGGCGTTAATTGACGGAAAGGGAAATTCGAGTGGAGTTTCACTGTTGAAATATTACGGGGGACAGCCAGGGAGGGCAACATAACAATAAGTCGTCGAGGGGAAATTTTTCGCAGTTTTGGACCGAACCTTCGGACTCAATTTTGCCTAATTCAGGGAGACATCCTGCGTTTCTCATTACTACTGAGGTTCAAAAAGTAAAAAAAAAGTAACTTTTTAGAATACTCGGTTCGTAACGAGAAATCCGGAGAAAATCTGCAGAGAACATATCGTCGATAAATGTTAACAGAGACATGATGGGGCGTGATTGGAAACTTTTTGCCGGTTTAAATCAAATTGTTCGACCGTCTGTTTAAACGCGTACCGGCTCGGGTTGCATTTTTGTCTCACTGGCGCTCCCTGCTTCAATTTCGCGTTCGGATACTGCGACAGGTAGGTCATCAACGATTGTTCGTCCAAATGCGGGCTGACCAATTCTTCCGGTTTGATGAGCTAGAACAAAATCAGATTACGGTTATATTGTGGCTGCGAAGAAGTTTATAACCCGTATAATTATTGTTTTTCTTAAATAACAAAACGATGTTGTAGGCTGCAGAAACCCAGAGTCGAAAACAAAATCGATTTTCGGATTAACGGTTTAACATTTAGTTTTTGGAAAATTTACGAGACGCGGTCAATTTTTGTGCGTTTCTCGAACAATGTGGCAATAATGTAAAACCTAAAATATGTTGCCTGTTAATTTTTCGGTGCCCGATTGCTCGTTATATTATTGTAAAAAAAAAAACCAATTTATAGAACACTTCAGTTAACTGAAGTTTTCGAAATTATGTTTAAACTATATAATATTACGTCAAGTTATATTGAAATAGCCGAAGAGTTTTTTTTTAAGTACTAACACGCGTATTACAAACGTATTTATAGTGAAATAAATATATATCACTATTCCAAAGTTTCTCCTTTTCAAAACGAATCCGTTTATTTCCCTAACCTCTTTTTATTTCTACCTTTTCCAGTTGCAAAAGTATAAACCGTTTTACCATTTTTTCCGTCTGTTTTTTTTTGTATTTCATAGCGTCGTATTCGAAGTTACGAATTTTCGCGAAGTTTGTCGAACACGTTACGTGTAGGACGTGGGTACACGTGATATTTTGTTTAAAAAATTTTTGTTTGTCAACTTTCGATCGGGCACATTTTTTTTTTCTTAAACGTGAAATGTCGTAAATTTAAACGACTCGCAGTTTTACGGTTGATTTGGTGGCGCGTGACCGCGAGTTTCATTGTAAAAACGTACAATATGTTAAATATATCAAAACGGTTGTAAAACACGATTTATCTAGAAATCGGCTGTCTGCGGTCGCGGCAAGTTCTGACGATTCGATCGTATCGCGCGCCGTCAATTCTCTATACGGCTATTCAGATCTTGGACTCGGAGCGCAGCCATTGTTTTTACAGTGATGTTTTTCTTTTTTTTGATTCTGAGTGAAACGAAGAATGTACGTCGGTTTTCACACGACGTGTTTGTTTTTTGTTTTATTACCACCATATGTAATCACGACGACTTCTTCAACAATGCTCAATACCATAATACCATTACCGCACATATACGAGTATAAATTAACCGATCCCGATGTCCTAGTGCTGCAACTTGGGCGGGATAACACTACAACTTCAAAAGTCCATATACATACCAACACAAAAGTGATACAACATTATACTGTATAAGAATGATTTCTGAAAATGGACTTAAAAATTCTTACAAATTACACGCCGGCCATCGTTTGATACGAATCGAAAAACTATAGGTCTCCTTATGATAACGATGGACGGGATAACTTTATCTTTGTAAATCGTTTTTATTCTTTGGTATTTCTGCGTGTATTCACATTGTTTTTTTTTTTTAATATTTAAAATTCGAAAAAAGATGTATAATATCATACCTGCTTGACGTCGAGCCAATCGTCGGCCAATCCCATGGCTTCGGACGCGTTTTTAAGAGCGTTGTCGGATTTCCAATCTTTCCAATCCGGACACAAACCTGTGATAACAGACATTCATTGATTGCGAGTAAAAGATATATTTTTTAATTCGATTCTTTATTTCCCCAAAATTCGCACGTTCCCGTATAATAATGGTTATGGAGTTATGTTTACCCGGAGCGACCGCGTCGACCAGAGCTCCCACGGCCTTTCCGTCGTTCCAGTCCGTGGTGAAGTTCGAGATCGGCATGTCGGGAACCTTGCTCTGGATCCAGTTCAGCAGTCTAAAGAAAAACGATTTCCAATTATTTTACTTTTTAGTTATTTGCATTGTCAGTGTGAAACGGTAAGAAAATAAATTTAAACAATTTAGATATAGACTCCCGTCTCGGTATAGTATTCCAGTATTGTGATTTTTATTTTCAACTAAGGTTTTAGATTTGAGCTTGCAGATTCGTAAAGCTGGGACCAAACGAGTTTAAATGTTCGATCGGTTTTAAAATTAACTATAGTTGTTACTAATCGTTTTGAATTTAAACTTTATACTTATACGATCGTATCACCTAGACTAGAATTAACATAATATATTTTTGTATTGAGTAATTGCTTTTAGAAATTTGTTCTTACTACGTATTTGTTGTAATAAGAACAAATTTTTTTTTGTGCAGAAATTGGTTTTATATTTATGTTTTTATAATAACATGATATAGGTAGTTTATTTTTTGAGTCGTTTCAAGTCGAAATCAATTTGAATTGAATTTCTACGGTAAGATGCACGGGACGAACAATCTTAGTTATTTTTTAAAATTTTTATAATGGACTAACTTTATTTTAATCCTGCTCAGGACAAAAAATGTCATTCTTCTCATTAAACTTTTACAATATAAAATATATTGTGTATCGGTATTAGTATGAAATACTTTATTTTTTATAATTAATTTTACAGTGTTACGTTAAATAATTTGTTTTGAACGGCTTAAAAACGCCTTAAAATTTTGAATACCAGAATAAATAGCTTTATTATAACTACAGTGTTTAAGGCTTAAAATGTTTTTTACAAATCGTCCGGACTGCCATATAGAAACCTATTGTCGACCCCTTGTATAAACGTATGTACATAGTTTATTGATGCCTGTACAAACACGACAACCCTTTTCACTATGATATCGTCTCGTATTTCACCAGAAACATTTTTTACACGTACACCTCGATGATTTTTCTTCAAATAAACGGATAATGTATTCCGTCGTCTTAGATTAAATTTCAAGTTTTTTTCTTTATCAATCCTGTCCACGTCTGAACACGAGAACTCCATTATTACCATTAGTAGTGCATGTTGTTAGCCGTGTACGGTTTACATAATAATGAGTATAACAATGAGATTACGCACTATATTGTACAATCGACAAAATCGTATC
>CM029361.1:7889739-7945479 GCA_017140985.1 Hormaphis cornu
GTTCCGAATAAACGGAATAACGTCGTTTTTAAACAGAACAACGACTGTCGAAAATACATAAATACGAGTTTGATTACACGAGTTTGATTTGAAAAAAACAGCAAATCTATACAAATTGTTCTATTCATAACTGGTCAAACGCGACACGGTTTGTAACTGTTTTCAACATTAAACGTACATAGAAAGCTAATTTTGGTGTAGAAAATATGCTCTTGGGCTTGAGTGTTCCTTAACATTTTCTTAAACATTTATTTTTGAGTGCTTTTTTAATTTTTCTATCGCTGTCCCAGTTCGTTTTCCCGTAGTAATTTTGCCTATATATCCATGTTACACTCTTATTTTGCAACACGGGACACGTGTATTATTTTTTAAAATAACCAATAATCAGATGGAAAACGAAAAAAAAATTGCAATTCGTTAGAAAAATCAATCGGATATGCTTCAATAATCTTTTTTCACTTGATATATATTTAATTTTATTTGACTCATAACACCGTTTGTGAAGTCAACATAAAATCATGTTACAAAACAGACTTTTTTTACCTTAAATTACATTTCGATTAACTACGTTACAGAACAAAATTAAACTATACAGCTGAAATAAATATTCTAACTAAACATAACATCAACTTTTTTTAGTTTTTTCCCCATATGGTCGTATAATTTTGTCACTAAGTACGGAATGAAAACTTGCGAATCGCATTTACACGATATTGTCACATTTTCGTTATTTTTTTTTTTTTTATTAGAAAGGTGTTTTAAAACGTTTTGTACATAATATTTCGAGTGTGTACAATTATGTTTTTATTTTAAACACATCCGCTGCGCCCTGTATTTTCCCATAAGCCGATTATTGAAATTTGAAAAAAAAAAAAATCTTTTCGAGTCGATTATACACGGTATGAAACGCGTCGAGCGATTTCGCCGAACTTGGTCCAGAATCATATTTTCCAAGTTAGTCAAACGTAAATCGAAATTATTATTTATACGCATACAGAATTTTAGATTGACAAGATCTCGACACTTCCGACACTACAAACTCGATGTCGTGCGCATTATTATTGTTATAAATTGTTGTGTAAGTATTATTTTTCGTCAAAATAAAGTCAAGTTTTAACCGTCTGCAGTAGGATTAATGTCTGTGCCGATCGTCGCAAAGTCGAAGCGCCGAAGTCTGCTGCGGTCGATTGTAAAAATCGGATTTTGATTCTGTGAAAACATTGATTTTTAGGGACTGTATACTGTGACGCCGTATAGTTTTTCGGTTTTAAGTAATATAGTTTTAAACAGAAAGTGCGAGTTTGAATCCGAATCGCACAGTTGTATAGTGTTCGTCAGTTTTCGTTGGTTCTGCGCGAAAGAAATATTTCTTCGCTCCTAAACACCCGGCTGTTCATCGGATTCTCTCTCGACTTTTTTACTTCTGTGTACGACGCGGCGGTCCATATTGCGAAAGATATTATTTTTGGAAGTAATTCTCAGCTAACGTGACGGAAAACGCGTTTGTTCTACAACTAACAAATGCCAACCAAAACGTACTAAACGATTGTTATTTTTTTTTTTTTTACAGACTTATATAGAGTGCTGAGGGGGGCGAGGAACCTGGATAAATACGTCCCTGGCGACGAGAATTATTATTACTATCGCGTCAATGTATCGTAACAATACAGTATCGTTTAAACGTACCGAGCATGTCGGCCGGAATGGACGTTCGCGTGAAAAAATAACGAAAAATAGAAAATAACAACGAAAATTTAAAACAAAACAAACAAAGTCCCCGTAGTTCAAACGCGAAAATAATGTAAATATCGTAGGCGGTGGCGGCGCACGCGGAGAAGCTCTGCTGGTATCCGATGCGTAAAGCGTGACCCGCAGCGGTCGTGTACACCACCACACCCGGTCACGACCGGTGACCACTAACCGCGGACTGTTATGTAAAACGACGAAACCGTAATACTACACGATCCGATGATACACGTTTTATTTAATAAAAAATATTTTTATCCGTGTACAACGGACGTTTCCGAGGTTTCAATTTAAAAAAGAAACGGAATTTTTTTTTTTTAAAACGTCTGGTTTGATGACTCGCACGCGTGGCAGTTTTCCACCACTCTCGCGGGATACCGGAGATCAGTTCTCGACGGACGGCCTCCTCTATTTTCGTAGTTCTTCGCAATATTGTATTAGGTCGATTTTTGAAAACTTCGGCATCGAGGTCTTATCCCCGTGAGAAACGTGGGCTCGGGAGAGCGAGGGGGCCGTGTTTCCGTCGGAGAGATCAGACGACCGGGGACCAGGATATGGCTGATATGAGGAGTGATGGGAAACTATCGATAACGGCGTCGTGCTACGTCCGTCAAGACTACTCGAACAAAAGGACACTGATTGTTGTACTTCTGGAATTTGACAGTTTAAAATCGAAATGGTCACGATCAAAAAAAGTAGATCGAATTCGACCGAAAACGTTAAGGCAAACGTGCTTTTTTGACATAACCGGTTCAGTATTTTTTGGCCATCACTTCCAACACAATTATAGACAGAACTAGCCGAGACTCTTACGCACGACATTGAAATAGGCAACATAATATACAAGTTTGGTACTTGAGTATTGAGTGATTTCGAAAACTTTTGAGCTAAATACAAAACAACAACAATAGTCAGTGGCGTAGCCAGGGAGGGGGCCTTGGGGGCCATGGCCCCCCCCATTGGCCATGCTTAAAAAAAAATTATTAACTTTAATTGTTAAAGTTAATAATGAAAACTAATGAAAACTAATGTGTTTTTTTTTTTGGCCCCCCCCATTGAAAAATCCTGGCTACGCCACTGACAATAGTGTACACGTATGTTACTAATTTTTTTTTAAACTCTGCTCGGAAATGTCTGGGTCATGTCCGTTACGCACGCGACCATACGATTCGTCTACACTCCCGCGTAAAAACAATGACAATCGCGATATATTTCGATTTATGGAGTATTATTTTACAACAATCTCGTCGTCGGATGAGGAAGGACGAGGGGATAATATTGAAAAAGAAAACAACTATAAACTGTTTGAAAAATAAAAAAACCGACGACACGACCGTGTGACCGCGCTTACACGAACCATACAGGTAGGTTTTATACAATAACAACGATTATTATTATGTTATCATAAAAGATTAGGTTAAGATAAAAAAAAAAATAAAAATATTCTCAACAACAAACGTTTCGGAGAATTACCGTAGTGTCGCTCCTCCTCGGTTCTTTCATAGTGCAGAGATAAAAATTCGCCATATTATACATACCTACGGTTGTTCGTGTGAACGTATTATGTTTTTGCAAGAGAAAATAATTAAAAAAATTCGTTTACAGATCATTTTTATTGTTTGTGTTTCTTTTTTTTTTCTAAGGCATTCATGAACCGATCGCTTATCTGGTAACCGACTTTATAACATTATATAGAAGTATTCCCAGGGTGTGCTGTAAAGAATATTTGTTTGCTATTAAAATATATTCACAAAAAATGGTTAAGATAAAATGTATACTGTTAGGTCTTATAGATTGGTATGTACGCGTTTTATTTTAAATTACTGCTAAGATAACCTTATTTTAGAAAGAATTTACTTTATGGCACATTACTTAGTTAAAAAAAAAAAAAAAAGTGAAATCCTAGTAATTTAACACGGCAAGGTTTTTGAACACTTTGAACCCAGTGTTTGAACCCAATAACACTTTGTAAAGATATTTAGGCAAAACAATAAATATGGATATAATAATAATAACTATCAGATAAGTATTACCTTTGTTAAAAAATTTAAATAAAAAAATATAATACATCATGTATGTTCGTCGTGGACATTAGACAAAATATTTATTGTTGTGGATTTTCTCAGATTTTGTCTACGGTCAGATAACCATTCCGAACAAGAAGACGTCTCCCTTGACAGATTTAGCTTTTCAAACTTATTGAACACCCTGTACCTCTATTACCTCTACCGCGAGATTGTCGCACGAGATTGTCGATGTTGGAAATTACAGTCAAATTATGCGCAAAAAAAAAAATCTTTGTCAAATACAATACAAAAAAAATATTCTATACCCATATACGCTACTTAGTAATTTTAAATTTTATCTTACATATACGACACGTTTGTGCCCGTTTCCGAATATTATAATAATGTTGGCAATTTTGCCATTTTTGTCGTTTTTTGGCACGCAACTCAAAAAATGGTCGAAACATCCAAAAACGCTCCAAACAAAATAAAATAAAATTCCCAATTTTCATGTGGTATGCAACATGATTGCTCCACTCCTTCTACCCGAAAACGTCACTACAAACGTGAAAATTTCAAATTGTACGCAGTAAAGTTCTCATCGAAGTGTAAGTTGTTGACAGAAAAACAAAATCATTGTAAAAACATTCCGTCGCTCAGAATCTAAAATATTCTATACGGCCTGTATAAAGGTAGGTGATTTTTAATTTTATTTCACACACGATACGTATCTGAATATTATAGTAATAACGGTCGTGTACGAAATGCGAGTTTCGAGGCAGAGTACGTGACCGCGCGTGCACGTGCGCGTGTAATTTACTGTTCCGGTAGCCACCCAAAAGAATCCGGTGACTAATATTATGATGATGCACCAACATAAAATAACTCGGACTAAATTATTACTTTTTATTAGCAGCAGCGAAAAATGAAAAGTTATTATTATATTTATTAAAAGACCTGCTGCAAGACTACAAGCGTTGAGTACAAACATAACATCGTCTTTGTTCTTAAAATAATATCATCCATTTCAAATGCTAAACAAAATTGCTCGTGCCGCAAGGGAGAGTTCATAATATCAAAGTGTAAAAGACATTATAACATCAAGAGTTAAACGTTAAAAATATAAATTATAATGTTTATATAAATACATCACGCGCAAGAAAGTTTCAAAGTAAACGATTTTTTTTTTTAACACAATTTACTAAAAATATTTGTTCACAAAACAAAAACAAATTAAAGTTGATCGGTGTAGTTTCGCGTTATACCTACCGGAATTTCTTTTACCGCCACACGACCAACCTTACGCAGTATAAACATTCACGGGAAAAGCTCAAAAGCAAATCTTCGACTACAGCAGAAGACAAAAATTTTAGATTCTGAGTGAAACGAAGAACGTATTGTTTTTCACATGATGTGTGTTTTTTATTTTTATTTTTTTACCGCTATTTAATTATCGTTTATTATCGTTTTTTCGAAGGCAACGATTTATCAGAGTAATTCCCGCTTTTTATTTATATATTAACTGACGTAATACTGAATATTCACCAAACGAGCCAACTCGTCGAATTTGAATAAAAGTGCAATAATCAAGTTAAAAGTAAACAGAAAAAATATCCGATTGAATGAATGCTGTCAATTATTAATCATATATATTACCTTAACGGTTTGAACTTCATTTTGACCTTTAACGAGTAATTTTACTAATACCAATAGCCTTGTTACATCGTGAATCATGATAAATTACGCTATTTATACGGTGTGTCTAGACGAACGTGTTTCGAGCACGCATAGCGGTTTCAATAACCGAACGAATAATTATGTTCTGTCGAATCTCGATGAATCACAAACTCGATAAATTCGTTAAACGTATAATGTACTGTTATTAAATATATTATAATATATTGTTGTTATAGTACACACCTACGCACAATAAGATGTCGTGTCCGGACTCTACGAAAATCTGGGAAAGTTAAAGAAAAAATATCTCAAGTGTTCAAAACGTACCGGATTTTATTTTACCACGTCATGAGTTAGAAAAGTTGATGCGAATTTCCAGTCGATCGGCAAAATTCACGAGATTAACTATAATTAACTATATAGTTCTTTGCTCTCGCGTTAATTTAATTATTTGTCGAACAGAGAAACAGATGGCAACACTATATTAACTATTACGTTTCTATACAGTGCTGTAAAACGATTGTTCTGAATCCAACAATACGTGACCCTAAAGTATCTCTTATGTTCCGAGCCCGTACGGTGTTGTCCTTAACATACTTATTAAGATAGGCCAATTAGGTTAGGTCAAGTTTACTCAACGCGTGTGATTTTTAGAACAAAAGTATGAAAAAATAGAATGAAATTTGTGCCAAAAAAATATTTTCGAAATGATTTCTAATTTATTTTTAAAATAAATTACTATAGTGTACTTAAGCACTTTTTACTGCAACGGTAATAATCTGTGCCGCTGTCTCTGCTGCGACATACTAAAGACGACCGAATATACGATTCTAGAAAGAAAAGTTCATTAACACCAAAAAGAGAAATTTACTTATTTAAATATAAAAAAAGAACGTAAAAATTCACGTTCTTGGAAAAAAAAAAAAAAAATTTAAAGAATTCGTTCGTGTGTGCGTTTCTGCAGGTTCGTTCCTTTGAAACCTTTCCACTGTAGATATTATACATATATATAGTGCACGTTTTCGAGAAAACGGTGCTAGAAGCTTACGAGAAAACGATTTCTGACTAATCTAAACGACTTATAGTACACACATTGTACAACGGTGTTGTTACACGCGAAAAGTAATTTTATACGCTAATACGTATTGTATTATAATGCATAGCTTGTAGTAATCAAACCAAACGACTCGTTAAAAAACAAAAGAACAAAAAAACATTACAATATTATTGTATTCACCGCGATGCGTTACGCAAGTCGTAATAGTAAAACTTAATTTTGTAATTTACACAACGATAGCGGGTAACGAGAAGTATCAGCTGTAGATGAATTACCAAGATTGCGTTCGCTGTGACGTGTGTTACAGAATAGCCAAAAGTAGTAATTTTTACTAGAAATTGTACACTTATATCGCGTATAGTTTAAATTTCACAAGTGCCCATGTGCCGCCGCTGAGAACAGCGCTGGAAAGTGTACCACGTGGAAAAAAAAAGACTACTCGGGGGGACGCGATTGTAAAACGTAAAAAAGCCGGGGTGGAAAGCTCTGGAAAAACTGGAAGCAAACGTTGGAACGTAATCGCGTTAAAGACCGAAAAACCGCAAACAAGTGCTTACGCGTACTTTTCTTGTCTATCTTTGAATTTTAAAAACAACGACGGTCGTGATCGAATTGATCGAAAAACCGATCAAAACCGGGTACACGTTTTAGTCGCACTGGATTTAGATGGCGCGAAAACGGTCTCAGCGTAGAACTAATCCGGTACTGTTTTTCCGAGTTGTGGCGGCGAAAACGGTTCCGCGCTCGGCGTAACAATACGATACGTGTTTGTTACGAGACGATTATTTTTGAAAATATTTATTTAAAGGAACAAACGTTGTACACGGTACACGTGAAATATCGAAATCGCGACGATATTGTACGATGAACGCCACCACGCGTTACGAGGAAACGAACCACCGTGTGCGAACGAACCCTGCGAATTCCTCCGCCGGGGGTGCGTCCGACGCGGTGTAAAAATACCTACGTCGCGACGGGACGATCGCGATTTTTATCGCTGTTCTCGTGCCGTTTCCGACGACCAGCGGTTTTCTGACTAATCGAGTTTCGGAGAGACCACCCGGACGCGAAAACGGCCGTGTTGGGCCCGGACGAAACGAAAACACGAGATCGGTCGACACAGGTCGACATTTGTCTCGACTACGGTCCGAACGGGTCGCTAGTTCGGTTGTGGTTTAAACGCGCCATTCCGAGAGCACCGATAAAACGATTTCGAGCGAGCTGTACGTCCTGAAAATCGAATCTGTCGACAAAACGGAGAAATGACGATTGCCCACGCGATGAAACCCGACGTCACGAGAACCAGACTACCCGTGTAGTAACAACTGATGTCGTGTTCCTAGTCGAAAGACCCGAAACTTCATACGAATGAAAAACATCACTGGCCATGAATCGGCGTAAAGTTTTTAGAAATTATTTTGGCCTCGACGATTGTTATCGAAATCGTGGAGATCGTGATGCCGCAATTTTTCGGTAGTTTTTCCCGTCGCGTTGAAAAGCCGTTGAGAAATGACACGTCTAAAGTAGCATTTCGATCTAAAAAAAATAAGTACCGTGTGTAGAAATCGGCGCACTCTCTCCGGTAGAAATTTCGTTGACGGTACAAAAAAAAAAAACGTCGTTGTAAAACCACTAGCTTTCTCGCTCGGAATCTAAGAACAGCGAGCTTCGTGGGGTCCCCGAGTGCGTTATACTGGTGTTCCGGACGGCGTACTAAAATTTACGCAGAAATCGAAAAACGATCGTTCGGATTTGTAAAAATTTCGTACGGAGCAAATGTTTTTGGTTTTTGAAAAAACGTCTAGAAAAAAAATTGGTAAAACGAAAATATCATGGGGCCGAGACGCGACTTCTTCGTCGGTCTACCCGAAAGTGTTGACAGCAAACGCGATGTTCAAACCGTCCACGCAGCCTCGGAAACTTTTATACCACCCGAACGTGCCTGTGTGGTTCGTTAAATAAATGAAAATTTTTGAAATCAATAATATATTTTTTTTTTTTTTGATTCGACAACGGAAAACGATACAACGGTAAAACTATCGTACGGAACGCGTTGGAAACGTTTCACAAAATCGGTCACGATACGGCGGTCACGGCTACGCGCCGAAAATAAACGATGATCTAACGTCGAAAACCGTTGTACTTATTATTATTCGGTGGGTGGACCGTTGTTTCGTAGTAAAAGTATACGGACAACGAGAAGACGACAAAAAAATAAAATAAACGAGTCGCCCACTCGGCGGTTTGACGGAGTAGCCACTGCGCTTTGGGCGGGTCACAATGGTTTAGAAGTTGTGGTTTAAACGCACAATTTTTTTTATCTGAAACCGACGATGTCGAAGCCTTCGGAAATACGATTCTCTGCAGTTGTCACGTCGTGGGAAAAATGAAATTTAACACGACGAAAACATTTATCAAATCTTTCCTATTCCAGCACTTTTGTTTTGTCTTTATTTTGGATGTAACGATCGGTAAAATCTAAGCAGATGTGTAAAAAACCGCAGTTATAGTAGTCCCTGCCGTAAGCGATACACGGCCGCCCGGAGTGACGGTAGTTCCACGACAAAACAACGAAGCGAAATCGCGATTTTCGGAATTTTTTTACCGCGTCTATGCGAAACTACATTATTTAGATTGTATTGATTAACGTTTCGAGACTTAAACATAAAGAGGTTTTATGGAATAACGCGACTGCCGTAAAAATCAAAAATTCAAATGTTTCGCAGTTCCGTAACGCACTTGAAATCTCAGCGGTAAACCCTCATTTAACGGCGTACACGGATTTCGAACGGAGCGATTTCGCAGTTTTCGTTTCACCGGTTTCGAAACCGAGCCGAGTTACGCGCGAAACGAAATTTGCTGTCTGACAAAATAGTTTGCCCGACAGAACGCGTGCAAAACGAGTGTTGAAAAAACGGTTCTCGGTCGTAACAATGAGATTACGCGCGTTAATATCGCGCAATCGATACTGAATCAATACAGCTCGTACAACGGTTTGATACGCTTTATTTAAATTCCTCGTTACACGTTTTTCGGGGTTTTCGCGCCGTTTTTATTTGTTAAACTCGTTTTTACCGGCACGTCGGTAGGTGTGCTAGACATCTGCTGATTACTGGCTCGCATTTTCGAATGATCCACCGACGCCTACCGCAAAACTCATCCGAACTGTAACAGCGAACCGCCCCCCAAAGCGACCCACGGTTCATTCGGTTTTTTTGTTTTGCGAAACCGTGTAACAAGCAGTAGAGAAAATTTAACGATTTCTAGCGGCCTCGAGTGGATCGAGTCGGGGAAACGCGATTATTACACCCGCGGTCGTTGTTATCGCAGCGGTATATAATATAATAGCAGAGGAGACCGGTTTGAAAATGAGTGGGAAAAAAAAAAAACGGACAAAAAAAACGAAGAACCGAGACACGCACGCGATGCCCGAGAGCACGTATTTCTTTTGTAATAACAACGATTACACGTAGGTAATATTTAATATTTCGCTCACGCGTACGTCGTGCGCGCGGGTTAGGTTCTGTGACCGAGAATTCGTGGAAACGTTTGGAAAAGAGCGAAAGTGAGCCGACGAGAACTGACCTTGTCGGCGAATCCGTTTGCGAACAACGGGCGTTGTGTTGCGCACCGCGACGGTTCGCAAACTACAGTTTATGTCGCGGTCTCGAAAAAACAGAAAAAATTCCAACGAGAACGACAGCGAATCGTAGGTTATCCAACGTTTGCCTGGAAAATCGGCGATCATTGTTTTGTTTAAAGACGACTTTGGATAACGGATGGATTGGATGGAATATAAAGTAAATCCGCATTGAAATAACGGTTCCGAGCGGGTTCAGCAGTCGTTCGAGTAGAGAAATAGAGAAATGAACGAGTGACGCGCACTAAGTTCGGTTTAGTCGTTTGACGTGTGCGAAACCGTTTTTTAGTGCATCGATATTGCACGACATCGATCAAAAATAACGCCGTTTTTCAATTGTACGCGACGGATTTTTTTGAGATTTATTATTTTTTTTTTCATTCGGACAGCGAGTTTTCAAATCTTAAGCAACGAATTCGTGAGGGTCGCGAATTTTTTTCTAAAAGAAATAGCCAAAGGCGCGACCAATAATTTTGCAAACGACTTTAAACGACTGTAACAAAAAACGGGACTACGGATTTTCGAAATTTTTCAGTAGCGTCACCGAACGGTTTTGCAGACGGTTCGACGTTTTTTTTTTTTTTAGACGTTCATCGACAACACGCCTGCAGGACAGTATTTCAAGCGTGATGACCAGCTCGTTTCGATCGACGATTCGGGCGCAACAAAAGAATTTTAAAATGTTAATGCACGCAATAAGTGTTTTTTCGAGATTTTTTTCCCTGTAATCCCACGTGTCATTTCGGTAGTCGCGCCCGCGACGTCTGGTCGACACTAATTATAATTAGTATATAATAATTATTATTCGTATCATATCGCGGCGCCCTCGGTGGTTTTCGACTCTTTGTGTGAATCATCGGAACACAGAAATATACTCAAATACCGCGGATTAAACCACTTGTGCTAGCACTAATGACGGCCATACGTATCGAGCCGTCAGCGCAAAACAAGACGTAAATATTTGATGAAAAAAAAAATTTAAAAATACACTTAGCGTCCGAGAGCGAAATAAGAGGACGAACCTTTTTGGTTTACGTTTTTCGGCGCCAGGGCGCGTCACAGCGACAAAAACACGGTGTTTGACGCTTTCCGAACAATTATGCGAAATTCGGTTTAAGAACACATTTCGAAAAGGAATACTGATGACGACGACCAGTACAAACTTTACCGATACGCGGTAAAAACACAAAAAAAAAAAACCCCTTTTGGTAGGTACTAAAAATGATTTCTCTGTCGGTGTTTCACTGTCGATATCGAATCCCTTGGTTTTCGTTTCATTTTTATAACCGGAAACAAAACGAATCGGCGAAAATAAAAATCCTCCGCAGAAAACACTGCTGGCGTTCGCTAAAAATTGACGTCTACATGAAGCGTATCGGTAACTTATAGACTACCACCTAATAGAAATCTCGAACGTATTCGGCCGTAATGTTCCGGTGTAAAGATATTAATATGATAGCGACGTTAAAACCGTAAAATCCAACGATTTAATCGTTTGTTTATAAACAAACAGTTTAATCAGTATAAAATTATCATACACAAGAAAATGATCCGACCGAGGAACAGCCTAAAACCGCAAAAGAGTTTTAAAAATTCATACGTTTATAAGTGGTGAAACACGGTTTTCAAATTTGTGTGTGACTGTTGCGGTGTACCGACTTTTAAAATTTAAAATGAAATTATTCATAACGAAGCCTCGACCAACTAAATCCCGGGCGACTAGCTATAGTGTTCCATACATTTTTACAACGAATCGCCGCGACTCGCGTTGAATTTCCGTTCTGGAAACGTTCACCGATTTTCATATTAATACCGATTGTCTTCGCGAAATCGCAATGATTGATATTTTTTTCTCGTTCGCTCCGGCGACCGGTCCGTCGAGCTACCGAAAACGGCAATCTATGCCTATATTTTGAATCCGCGAGATTCCGAGTAAGACCGGCGGTCGTCCGAGTGACCGGTTTCCGTTTTTGAAATAAGTTTTAAACCGTGTTTTTTCTTTTTTTACTCTTTTCGTATATAGAAGTATTTATAATCGACACGCGTGTACGGAGAATTATTAAAATAATACTAAAATCGTACGCGAGCTATAACAGATCGGTTATTTTCCGATTCGTTGGTTATAAAACGAAACGATACGCGAAAAAATAAATTATTAAAACGTCCCACCGCCCGGAAGCAAATATTTACGATGTGTTTTGGATTCGAAATACTACGCGTTCAAACCGTTGAAATTTTACATAACCTAACCGGAATTTTTCCAACAATAAACGTGTATTCACATCTCTGGATATTAAAGTAATAATATTTTAAATCAACACCGCCGAAACATAACGCCCGTACGACAGTAATATTATGTTTTATACGATATGTTAGCAGTAAAAATTTGACGATAGTAAACAAATCGACAAAAATCGTTACCGATCAAACGTTAAAATCGTTCTTCCGAACAATTTTGAAAACTTTTAAACTTTTAGAACCGTGTTGGGCTCAGAAATATAGTTGGTATCAATTCGCGAAGTGGAGTTTTCGGATATTTGGCTGGTTTTTTTTGCCGTTCAGTATTTTTTTTATGAAATTTTTACTATTTCCTGCTGCCATAGCTGGTTACTCGCAAACGACAGACAGAGCACACGAGACTACCGTGCGTGAACGATTTTTCGAGAAAAAAAATAAAATTAAAAAACTTGCATATTTTGTTTTCACCTGACACGTCAAATCAGCTCGTCACCCGCTGTCACGTCCACGCACCGAACACGCGTTTTCAGCGTTTTCAAAGAATATCCAGTTTCAAACGGTAAAGAAAGGTTTTTTTTTTTTTTTTTGAGCAGTCAAAAACGTAAAACTATAACGAAATATGCTTAAAATATCTACCACAATCGTACATCATACATCGTATAGATCAGCTTTGTCCGGTTTTCAACATTTTTTTTTTTTTCTTGATACATAACATTTGTGTCTGCGGCTAACGCGTTGTTTCGAACGAATATCGCCAATCGTACCAAAATTTGACGACGAGTTGTCTGTAATAACTCGACTGCAGAGGACGTTTTTGACAAATCGACTTATAGGTGGCAGCTATATGATAACTTGCCCAACTATGACAATTATTAATACGAGGATTCAACAGACATTCCTTCCGCAGCTAAACAGTCGTTACAGCCTGCAGAAATCGAGAAAAACGGAAATTCAGTTTTTTAGTCGAATCTCTCGTAATAGCAGATCACGAGTCGAGGAAAGAAATATCTTATCACGCGAAGTACGGTGGTTTCTACTGTCTGTCTATCGCAATTTTACAATATTTATTTGGACGTGCTCATCAGCCGCAGAGAGAGGTGTTGAAGGGAATTTTTATTTTGTTTTCGTCAAATATAAATATAGGCGAAAGTTCCTAGGAGACGAAGGGTTCCGCTGCCGAAGGGTCGAGTGAACGACCGGTTAACCGCTGCACGTATAGAAATAACCGTCGTAGCTAACGTAGTCTTAACCGCTCAATGTAGAGATATTTATAGAACGATTTTGTATGAACGTAAGCTAGAGCGATTAAGGGATATGACATTCCGAAAAGAGTTTTATGTAATATGATATATGATACGAAAAAAGCCGATAAATCATCGCCTTTGAGAAAACCATTCTGAGCGAGCTCAGTTAAGTCTAGTCTAGTGGGGGGTATACGTCACCTGGTAAATTTTTCGAAAATTTTCTAAAGTTTTACCACCGTAGACTTTTATCAGTAGAGATGCTGAGTTTAAAAATGTTAGCGTTTCTCCTACCCGAAAAGTTGTTGACGGAATAGAAAACATCGTTGTAAAAACCATGTGTACATTCCTCGCTGAAGTTCAGAATCTAAAAAACGACTGTGTTGTGTGTTTCGTTCGACCGTAGTACACGCGCCTATCGTGAAACATGGTAATTAGAGAACATAATTAGTAATGTTTTTATTTCAGTATCAAAACATCAAAAGGTACTCACTGAGTATTCACTGGTTAAAACAATAAGGTTTTTGTGTTATATACTATTTCATCTTTTTAACTCGACTTACTATACAGTCGACTTATTTCGTTTCATACTAAACTCGACTCGAATACGTTTTTTGCAATATTCGTTACACCATGTAGATTTTTTACGGTCAAATAGGTAAAAGTAGGTATTCGTGTTAAGTACGTATACAAATGGATTGACAATTTTTTTTTTTTTTTTTTACATTCGGATCCAAAACTATTTAGGTTCAATTATTCCAATACCATTTAATTTGTCTAAAAAAAAATCTGTTAAAACTTAAAAAAATACTGTTGAAACAATAAACATTTATATAATAAGTATTATGACCGATGAAAATTCAACAACACAATGCGCCTTTCGTCGAGTCCGAAAAATTGGATTCTGCTCAAAATCAAAAGTTTTCGCGTGTGTTTTATTTCTGTTTACACTCGCTGCGCGCAGCGTAATAATAATATTTTGTATAATATATTAAGACGCGTGCGACCGAGCGAACCACTGTTTTAGCCAAAAAAAAAAAAAGGCACAAAACAAATAAAACTTAAAAACGATTTTACGAATTCCAGTCTTGACTTTCGTAACGTTTCTCCGTTATAGGGTTTGTAACATAAAAGTTTGAAAACGACATGAAATAGTTTTTTATAACGATAGTTTAACCTAGGTGTAGTAGCCGTCCTGACGACGGATTTGGCGATTTCGGCACACAACTCAGAAAACAATAGAAATATTAAAAAATGCTTGAAATAATAAAATACAGTTTAAAACCAACATCCCAAGTCTTACGTGGTAATCAACGTAACGATTGGATCACTGCTTCTGCCCGAAAACGTCATTACAAATCTGAAATTTTCAAATTCTTCTCCGTAAAATTCTCGATTTTTTTTTTGGTTTTTGGGGTTTAACTCAGCAGAGGCGCTGACTTTAAAATGCCGAGCATTCCTTCTATCCAAAAAGTTGTTGACAGGAATAAAAACAACACATTCCTGTTGCTAACGCTCAGAATCTAAATACGAATGGAAAAAATGATAAAAAATGGATTTTGTTTTTTTTCTAGAAAAGTCGGAGAGTTTTGGAATTCAACAAAAAGAGTGGCAGCAACCCTGATCCGGTTTTTTGTAATTTAATTAACACGATCGCGCGTGAACGACGAGTAAGTTAATGGGTTTTATTTTCTCCGTGTTTATTTAGAAAAAAGTAAAAGAAAATCATTGAAAACGGTGTACAATAAATCGTTTTTCGGAGGTCGTTACTACGAGAGACGCCATCTGGACAATTGTTCGATACTTTTTTACGCGCATTCGTAATGTTTCGTGCAATTTCGGATGTGCGTCGTCTGCGGCTGGTGACCGTGGATTTTTTTTTAAAGTCAATTCACCATCCATTGTCGCGAACAGCATCCAAATATGGATCGAATAATCGATTGTCGTCGCGATTTTCAAGAGACTTGAAAAAATCGAACAAAAAACTTGATCCGTTTTTATATCGTATCGGCGTAACAAACAAAGGTTTGTGTGTCCTTCTGCGCATAAACCGTACGATTGTGTACCACCGATACAATGCGATATTATTTTATAGTTTATATTACCTCGTTCATCGTTGCGGTATCGTCGAAGCAGCCGACGGTCTCAAATTTTTTAACTTTTTATTAAACGGCCGGAAATAAAGCGTCTGGTTTTCGACCGAACATTTTTACAGCGAACAGATTCAAAATCATCCGAGGCGGAAAGAATCGAACGACGCGAAAACGACTAGAGCTGGTCGTAATCGGAGGAAATTTTTGCAGGTTCAAAACGTTTAAATAAATAATTTAAATACAAAGTCGTAACACAAAAAAATGTATACGCTCCACCTGTAAACGGAACAACGAGAACTTGCGAAAAAAATTAGTCGATTTCGCTTAAACGACCAATTAATAGTTTTTTTTTTTTTTTTCTACTCATTATGTCCACGATGACGAAGTGTAAAATTTCGTAAAATTTTTCGCTGTCTAAGATTTCGAAGGACGGAATTCGGAACACAGACGGACACTTATTTGACTCACTGTCCGAACTTTGAGTAAATATAACGTAATTATGTCATTCGGATGTTTCACAAAGGTCGGTTGATTAGCGCCCGAACGTACAGCGAGAGCGGCGAGGAGAAACGTTTTTTCGTACGGCACTCTCGCCGAGACGACTAAAAAAGCGCTAAAACGTATTGACCCGATTTCGGTCCGTCGTCATGTGCGTTCACCTCGACCCGACGTACATTTCGGCATGTACCTGTGTACATCGTCGCCATTTATCAATTAGCGACGTTTAGTCATCTAAAACAAACCGTTCGTCTATTATATATGATATGGGAAAAGTTTAACTCGAGTTTGTTAAACGTTCGAAAAGTGCCACACACGTGTAACGAGTGTTTTTTTTTTGCAAAAAGAACAAACTTCTAACTACGAACGCGATGAATACAAACGTGTTAGATAAACATTTGATTTAAACACTGTTGTATGGACCGTGGACAATAATGAAAGCGGATCGAAGAAGAACAGATGGCTTTTGACGCGTTGCGTTGGCGAAAGGAACGTTTCTCGGGTTAAAAAACTAGAAGAAGAAGTTTTCGTCCGCGTGTCTACAACAAACGAAGATGCTTAGTTTGCAGAATATCGTTGCACTTGGGCGTTTAGAGTCGTTGAAGACTAGACTTCGGTGTCGCCTTTGTCTATAAACACTTTTGAATGAATAACAGGTGTGTTGACTGCCCCGTGTGTGGTTACGAAAAAATCGGTCAAACCTCCTTCAACTGTAGAAACAATCCGGCCCCTAATTCCGATAAAAACTATTTCACCAATATAGTCGCCTACCTATATTGTCAAGTCAAGTTGATAAAATAAAATAACGAGTTGAACGTCGTATTACGTCGCAAGTAAATTAAGAAAGTCCATACGTTTCGTTTATTTTAAGTAAATTGTTGAGAGAAAAATTGATATCTCACGTTTATAGTTTTTTTTTGTATATTTACGGTTGTCTTAATACACAAAAACAATTCGAAAATAAATTCAAGTTAGAGGTTATCGAGGTGTATATTGATTTGAACCACGGAAGTTTGTAACGATTAACAACATTTATAACTGTCGGTGCCCAGCTGCCTTGTCGAATCGTCACGAATTAACACGTTTTATTCGAACAGCGAAAAAACGAACGAGTGAATTTATCAATTATTCTTTAACGAGTTTTAACACTAAATACCGACCCCAACTGTAATATTAGTGGAAAAATAATAATAATTGGAACGAGCGGCGACGCACCAACAGATTTATGACGGCTCGTCGTGTGTCATTACTCACATAACATATAATAATAAAATGTTATTTATTCTTCGAGAACGGCAAATCCGTACCAGTTTATAACAGGTAATTATAACGACTTGGCCGACTTCGATTGTTACCACCACGCAGACTTGGCAACTAGCCGGTCTTTTTTTTTAAAAAAAAAAAATTTTCCCCGACATCGATTTAAACCGACGAGTCATAATATTATAGTCGATATTGTTAAGTTACGCCGTAACGTTACAGATTACTATTATTATAAACGATCGTTTTTGATACGATTTACTTAATGATTAAAAAAAAAAAAATACGTAAATTTCATAACGAAATCCGACTTTTTTATGCCGCGGTCAGGCGACAAGTAAATGATTATTTTTAACTCGACGTTACAGTTGACACGATAAATCATTCGTCTGCAGGTTTAGAGTAAAATTAATGTCGCGCGAATTTTGAGTCGATAACGGTCGAGATGATGAAACGAATTGGCTCATTTGATTTAACAGAAAGAGAAAAACCAACGGATACTAACTTAAAGACCTAAGAAATTTACTTGATCGAAATGATTTAGGAAACAAGTTGTAGCCGTTAATTCGAAGTTGGTCAAAGAAAATATAAGTTGAATTTAACGGATAAGTATATATTAGCTTAAAACTAACCATGTTTCATCAATCCGAACGTAGAACGTTTCACACCGAATATTTCGTGATCAAAATTTGACAACCTGCGACGAATTAAACGTTTTAATAGTTTTGATAGGTTTCGTCGGGGGAAAAAAAATTCTCGATTCGGTAAAATTTCTAAATATTAAACGCGTAAAAAGTATATTTATTTTTAAAAACATCGAATTTTACGACTCTTATCTAACGCCTCGAAATTTTATTTATTTTTTCAAACGGTGTTTTGGTTTCACGTCATACCTATATTTTTTCACGCGTGACAACGACTCAACATCGATTATGATTTCCATATTGTATTGACGTTTTGAAATTTTTTCTCGACTTGAATAATGTCCAACGACGAAAAAACTCGCAAACATTATAATATCGTCTGCGTAATATATTTTACGTAAAAGGAATACACATTTCTTTGTTTTTTTGTCTTTCTTGTCACAAACAGCCTCTGGCCTTCCGAACAACGGGAACAATTAGTGGCTGCGTGTGCGTGGTTTCGGCTATAAAAACCAAAAAAGAAGAAGAAAGGAGAACTCTTTATACGACGAATGAAAATCATCGTGATTAAAGCGGTCGACGACAGTAGAAAAGAAAAAAACTAGGTCAGGTGACCAGCTGAAATTTATAAAAAAAAAAAAAAAATGTTAAACAAATAACAGTGCCAATTATGCACACAAATCAATAACAACCTTTAATATATATTATACAGGATACCTACTTATATCACAGGTACTTACTTTCGTGTTTAACACTTCGAATCAACGTTATTATTGTCGTTTAAGGACACAAATTATTATTTTTTTTTTCGTTCGTTAATTCGTCTAGACTAAAGAGGGCCGTCTGTATGGTATTTTTAACGATTAATTTTGTACAATATAATGTTATTAATAGTTTCATCGATTTCGGATCGTGTATATTAATAGTTTCGAAAAATTCGGCGCGTCAAAAAAATGAAAACGTATTCTACCTATAAGTGGGTATAGTAGGTACGTTTTAAGTATTTAAATTTTTTCGATTCTGAGTGAAGAATGTATTGGTTCTTACACGGTGTGCGTTTATTATTTTTTTACCACTGTCACTAATCACGATAACATCTTCAATGATGCTCCGATTTTACGACGTCAGTATACTTCTAATGATATATGCACACAGATGGTACTTTGAGGGGTTATAGACTTAAGCGAAGTTAAAAAGTTACAGTAAAAAAACTAAGCGAGGCAAAAACGTTAAAAATTAGTTACGGCAAACGAGTATTTGACATAATCGATTTAGATATTTGGCCATAACTACATCACAATAATGATCGGAATAAGGTGAGACTTTCGCGTAATATTAAAATTGGTATCACTCGGGTCATATTTTACAATTTTCATATTTGGTTGTACTGAAAAACAGTGTTATTTTGATTATAACTGCAGCAATAAAACTACGCGCCGTTGTCGAGTCGATACTAAGAACGTGACAACTCCTCAAATAATGGTCCGCGAATGGTTTGAAATAAGTTTACGCGTTATTTAAATTAACAAACCGATCCGTACAGCGACTAATATCTTTGTTTTTTATCTCTGTTTCGCTATTCGAGTCGCTAAGTTCACTCAGTTGTTCGTTATTTTCGTAAGCAATTTTTATTCGCTTACAGATTCAATGTACGAAAACCTTCAAAAAACGGTGACCCACAGCGTCAAACAAACTGCCCACGCGACCCAAACTGTTTCCGGCTTTTTTTTATGTTCTAGTATACAGTACGGGCAGTATAAAATATCGTACTGCAGTAAGACCGGACTTTTGCGCTTTTTTCGAAATAATATTGAGATTGAATTTTTTTATTTTTTTTTTTAAACCGCTTCCGCGAACGGCAATGACGTGTGCAAGAACCGGTAATGATGTACGTTACACATAACGCGGTGTACACAGGTCAACGCGGGTCAACGGATTCGAGGAATGCGATTGGTTTTTGTTGTGATTTTTTTTATAGTTTTTTTATTTATTTCGTTTGATTTTTTTTTATTTTGCGGCCATTCATAACGACGGATTCGTCGAGGAAGAGTACGCGCAATTATTTAGAATACACAAAAACCGCCGCTCTACATGCGAAAGTATTAAAAATAAGTCGTTGTAATCGAATGCAGTTAAAAAAATTTGAAACAAATCATTGCCTTCGAAAAACGATTCTGAGCGAGCTTAGTTTCCTAACCTCGTATATTATATACGTCTTGGTAAACTTTTCGAGAATTTCATAGTTCCGTGATGCGCTCGAAAATTTTCACTTGAAACTTTTATCGAACTTACACTATTTCAATATCGTGTAAAAGTTTCAGCCACTGTTCCGATCGTCGTTTTGGATTTTATGGCCGAAAAACTAAATCGGTGTGTCAAAAACACGTTTGCCACGTGATAATTGTTAATGTTTCTCTTCAGTTTCGGCTCAGTTCCTCGGTTGTAACTTTTTCAATATTGAACTATCAACTTTGAGACCCCTCAAAGCACGCAAACTCGGTTCGAAGACCTTTCGGAAGAGGTATGACGGACTGACAATAAAAATGGCAGAATTTCCTATACCCCAACGTCATTGTAAAAACGAACGGGCTTTAGGTCGATTGAAGCTGCAGTTATGTACCGCGACCACCTAACCTATATACGACTTTACACGACTAAATTTCGTACGGTACAATAGTGCGGCGAACGTAAAAATAAAATTTTTTGATATCAATAAAAATAATATTAGTTTTAAACAGGTACATAGTTTGGGCGAATTCGTTACAAATAAACAACCGCAGGGTGTCAGAAAGATGACGGTAAAACGCTGCGCGGGAAACGACGGGACTTTTTTGAAGAACAAACGATACGTTTATAACACAATAACGGCGCAGTATGAAATTTTTTTTGAAATTTGCCGCCAAAAGTCACGACGGCAGACAAAATATAACGGATAAGTTTCCATACGATTATGTATGATTCTTCCATGTGCGTGAATCGTTTTGAAGTCGTGCGTATGTAAAATTGCACGATGTGCACTGGAACACACGGCATCACGATTAAACAAGCGCGTTACCGCGAGAGAATACAACGAAAGAACGCACATTGAATGTTTTCAACCGTTCATCATCATTGTAGAAGATATTATAATAACGATTATTATACAACACCGTTTGAAAACATTTCCGATACGAATCATACCTATACCATATTCATACCGGAAAATCAAAAAAATCAAAACAAATTACGCGCAAACATGTTGTTGTGTCGATCGATCGTTTCTCGCGTTTCACACACCCTCAGAACCACCGCAGAATAGTAAGTCGATTGATTTGTCTTTTTGTTCGATCGAATCGACGTCGGGTATTCAGCGATGGACGCATAATTCCACCTATCGTTTTACAGAAAACATTAGATTTGTTTCTTCGAGAAAAAAACGAAAAGTAATAAACTTTTTGCGGCTTAATTATTATTTTATACGTCGATAGATTTATAACAACGTACTGTTTTGGTCGTTAAAACTGCAGATTCCGATTTCGTGCACATGACGTGCACTACTTTTAAAGAGACGCAGATGACCTAAATCCGTCGCTGAAAATGTACGGGAATAGTAAAATTTCGGTTTTTTTTTTTTTTAAATCATAAGATACCCACGTCCTCCAATACAGGAAACAACTAAATTTAGTCGACCACTCGGCGAACCGAGTGAAATTATACGTGAAATTTTATCTCGGTATATTTTGTTTTTTCTTTGACAACATTCCAATACAATGTAATTATAGTCAAGCGTGTTCGATATCGTAACGTAACAGTGTACGTATAAAATATATACACCGATTTTTCGGGTATAAAAAATGTAAATTATCGCACTACGAATTATTTTTCTTTTCTTTTATTATAGTTGTGTCAGCATTATTTTTTTATATACATTGTAATAAGCGTTGTGTCGAAACGATCCGAATATAGTTGCACTAATCGCAGTTCGAAGCGTGACCGAATATAGTTACTGCAACTATTATATACCTAAACTATTATTTTGTCAAAAAATAATACAAATCTTTATAATCTAAAACGTATAGAACACGTGGTAAATATTGTGTATTTTTTACATTTTGTATCGCGGGTGGAAGGGCCATCGGTCTGGACCTAACTGTAAAGTATGTAGTTTTTCAAAATTGTAAAAAAACGGCATTTAATGTTAATATTAAATAAATTATTATGAGTGAAAATGTGATTTCAATTGGACTTGTACCGAAACGATAAAATTGGTTACAATTATTCATTCTTATTCAGTTTGCAACACAATATTAATATTGTTATTGCTTCGGGTTTAATTTTTTGTGGACATATTATTTTTACTGGATATTTTTTTCTTACAAAACCAACCGAAGTTTGTACTTATCCATAAGTTATTGGCTATTTTTGGAAAAAATTCACACACAAATTTGTTTTTTGAGATTTTAAAATTAAATACGTTATGCGAAACAAAATTTTCCATCCGAATAAAAAAATTGCAAAAAAAACCCGCCCAACGGATTCCAAACGCGTACGAAAAATTTTGTGAAAAACTGTGTTATTCGGACTATAACAATGAAATTACGCACTTTTGTACAATTGAAACTATAAAAACGTAAATAGTTATACGTGGAATTTAAACAACGGTATAAATGTTATAGCAATATGGGGATATATGTTGTTTTTTCTCGACAAAAAAAAAAACGTCAAAAAAAACGCGCTGTTTTAATAACTGTAGAAAAAATGTAAACGAACCGTCGGATGAAAGACGAAACGCGAGACGAAAACGCGGCGCCCGTAGATTTGTAGTAGATCAAGAATATCGTGTTTTTCGCGTGGGAACGTTCTTTACAACCTATGCCAACCCGATCCTCGGTAAATATTATTCAAATGGAGTTTTATGGACCGGAAAACGTACAATAATAACGCTTATATAAACACTTTGATAAGGTACAGTTAAAAGTGTACACAGCGTGCAAGATAATTTTGTAGAGACACGTGGAAGTTAAAATTCGGTTAAGTCAAGACGATTTGAACTTTTCATCTCCACAGATTCCTTCTAGTTTTATGTACAGTTGATTGTTTTGGAATTATCACTGTTAACAATGTCACGACTTGCGTTTCAATCTGTTCTAGGTATTACAATCTAATCGAACAATCGGACACCTACACGAGACTGCAAACATCGGAGCTAAACGAAAGTACGTAAACGTTAATTTTTTTTTTCGTTTAACGAATGAATAAATATGAATGAATAATTTGTACTATCAACTGCAGATCGGCTCAAAATTCGCGTTAACTTTTGTATTGTAATTTTCTCCGGAGCCTTAGTTGAAGTTGCACCGTCGAATGTTCGGTTTGCAAACGTTTTAAATAATTTATGTTCGAGTAAACATTGGCAAAATATTATTCTTTTAAAACTTTTGCTGTTTGAAACAGCGGTAGATTTACTGTTACAATAAAATAAAGTCCACTGATAAGCCGGCGATACTCGAACACGAACTGTTTGATAAAAAAAAATAAAAAATGCGGCTTGAAAACGATTAAAACGTACATTCAGAAAAATGCAATCAATAACTAATTGATAACTAAACTCGTTTGCGTGTAAATATTAGAGTAGTACCTATTGCAGATTAATCGGTTAATAACGATTGTACGTTAATGTTTCGCGTATAGGTTTTCTGACGACTCGATACGTTGTAAAATAAACACGTAATTTGAAAATAATTTGAGTAAATTAAGCTATATACTCAAAACGCTTATAGATTTGTGTGTTTTTTAACTATTTGGAACGGGTGAAACCGCACTCTAAAACCCTTATTTTTAACAGTTTTCGGATACTTTTGGTGAAATATTCAATTCAATCGATCGCTATAAAATGCATAAAATCGTCGGTATATGACAATAACTTATTGATTTTAGTCGACAATTTATTGTTGACCGTATGAAAAGAATTTTTTTTCTTCTTTTAAGCCCACGCTAACCGTGAAAACTATACTGTATGAATACCGAATTTTCTGAATTTTCGCTCACACTGATTTTATTAGGTTTTCGGACCGTATAATATACATGTTAAAAAATTTATGATTTTAAGAAAAACATGTTTACTTATAACATGTTTAATTAATTTTTTTGTAGCGATTTCCTAGAAAACTTTGCGGTGAAATTGCATTGTCCTTATAGTTTCAAATTAACTTTTCTACATATGTATAGATAATATTTCCTAAAAAGTAGAGAAAAAAACACTTAAAACAAAAATAAAATATTCGGCCGAGTCAAACTAAATATCGCGTACATTTACGACTTCGGATTACAGATAATAATATACAGCAACTACAAGTAATAGTAAATATGTTTTTGCGAGTTCGCAAAAACATTTTGCGATTTTATTTTTTAACCCACTGTGTTTAAAAGTATCTTATTTGACTTTGCAGACTAATATTTGTCCGTGTAAGCTTATCATCATTAGACCGAGCCGCAACAGAGTTTAATATACGTTTAAAATATGCAAAACGGATATTGAATTCAATGTTTGTACAGTAAACAGTAGGTACACGTCATGAAAACAATAGGTACAACATATAAGTTGCCCAATGGTAATTTTTTTAAAACGGTTCAAATAAATATTATTTAATTTAGAAAAAAAATTACAAAAATTACTGCGATCGGCGGTCAAATAAACGGAAAAATTGTGAAAATACCGAAAACTGGATAGCAGTATAAATAGTAAATTTAAAAAGAACATTTTGGTTTTTTTCATTGCGGGTCGGTGTATACTTATTCGACTACGCGAGACGAGAAAATCGAACGATGGTCGATGGACGTTATATTTTTACAATTTCCGATATAAAAATGGTTATAGAAAAAAATATGAGAGATTACAAAAATGATTAGAAATTTTGTAGCACTAAATTATTTTGGGGGCCGCGCTAATTTTATTTTCAAAAACATCGTTTTACATGTCCCTGATTTTTCTGGTAAGTTTCGAACCAAACAAAAAAATCAGTTGTTGTAAAATGCTGTTTTTTACAAGACGATTTTTCAAATCAATAAGTTTTCATAAATTTATATGAACGTTTAAAATTGATCGAATATCGTTATTAATTTTTTTGGAAATAAATATTTTCATAATCGTCTAGTGAGAACACAACGGACATCTGGAAGAAAATCGAGGACGAGTAGAACCGTATTAATTTATGGAACCGCTGATATTTGCATAATAAAATCCAGACAGTAACGAAGGAATCGCGGGAAAAAAGTCCCGGAAGAAAAAACCTTGGGGAAAAAAACTCAGAAAAAAAAAAATAAGAACTAAGTACAGAACTTTGAAATTCTTGAAACGTTTACCAGGACGTATACTAGACAACAGAGCTCGCTCAGAATCGTATTTTCACTATTGCTCTCGGATGTTAAAACATAAATACTTTAGAACCACGAATTCCAAACCAGCGATCCACGCGACGTACACTGTACCCGGCTATTCTCGTATTATTGGGACTTTTTTTCTACCAAATCCTTTTTCCGCGACCGTAATTTTTTCAAGACTTTTTTCTATTAATTTTTCCCTATCAATCCCCGTCGTCGTCGTCGTCGTGCTTATAAGATCTCGGAGGGAAAAAAATACGATAAATAAATAAACATTTTCTAGTTAGCATACTGTATTGCTGTGTACGTGCCTGCCTAAAATATTCGAATACTTCACCGGGATTCGGATCGGTAGACATTCGTTTATATTAGGTACGACCTGCACCTGCTGCGAACAAAAACGATTATACACGAGCACATAACAATATTATATACCTACATAATAAATAATAATAATCATAGTATTGTACGGTTGTGAGGAACGTCTGGTTACGGGTATTAAGCGACTTAATGCACACGGTCACCGCCGACCCCGCAAACGAATCGAAAAAAAAAATAATATCGGCTCTTTTCCCGGATGATGAACGACAAAGACGCGACGGGGTACAGAGCTATTAGTTATAACCACATTATTATAAATTATTGTTACACAGACCTATATGTACATAAATCTGTCGTAAGCCGAGAATAATAATATCATAATTAATAGTATATCTATGTTCTATACACATGGGTGGTTTTATTTCGAGCCCTCCCGGAAGGGTCGTTACGTGAATCGAACGTGAAATTGTTTTTACACACGTCCGATTTATAAAAATAAATCGTCGAAAAAAAATACACGAAATCTGTAAGTAATTGAAAATTGCTCGCGAAAACAACGAAATCGTCCGCGTGAGCTCTGCATTGACTCAAATGGCGGAATGGAGAGAATAAAAGATAGATAAAGAAACGAGTCAGTTAAATTTATTGATTTAATAAATACCCTGTGAAAACGTCAAACCATTTGAACGATTATTTGAGGAGTTATTATAGTTTTTATAGTATCAATATTGCACAACAGTGTTTATAATTTCATTGTTAAAATCAAAATAACACAGTTTTTCTATACTTTTTTCATAGGCTTTCGATGTCTACAGGGCGGATTTTATTGAACTGTTCTTATTCAGATGGGAAATTTTGTTTTACATATTATATTAAATTTTCACTTCTAAAATAACAAATTTGTGTGAGTTACGTATTTTTTTCCAAAAATAAATCGCAGGTACGACGAATGAAAAAAAATTACCACAAAATACCATTACTGCTATCGGTATAATACGCCTATAAAGTTTATAATTTTAATTTGACACGTACGTTTTTTAATTTTAATCACCGATAAATGAGCTATAGAGATATAGCTAAAGATAAATTAATTGGTTGTTGCTCAAAACAAAATATAGTATCGTGTCGAAACACCAAAACGTTCTATAAGTATTACGGCGTTCAATATTTTTCATACATTTCGACGTTACGTTAAATACGACACAAAAAAAAACAAAAAGAAACTGGCATACAACTTTTTACAAAACCTATAATGTACCCGAGTTATTGACCCAGTCCTTGTATACACCTAATTCAAATTCGTTTTTAAATCTCAACGCTGCTATCGAATTAATATTATAAAATACTTTTATACGCAATTACGGTGTATTTCACCGTAAATGTTCTGTACAATGTTATTCGTTCATTTGATTATTATAATCAGTTCGAAAGAGATAAGATCGCAGATCAGGGCACTGGCAGGTGATTACGAATTCGAAACAGTGGATCGTTTCGAGAAATTTTAAAACACACCTAAATAAACGACTCGGATCGTGTATAGGATTTTAAGTGAGGAATCCATTTTTTCCTGAAACGTGTTTTCTTTTTGATTTGATATTGTTTACTTTACTAGTTTGCAGCTCGAAAACGTTTTAATTTCTTTTTTTCCTAGCTAAACAGGCGCTTTCAAATCATAATATCCTATCTTTTGTAGGCTACATATTTTATATAAATCCGTTTTTCCATCTCGGAGATAGCCTGTGCACTATTGCAACTAAACGACGTATATTGTTGTACGGTTTTTCTCGCGGCATCGTCGTGCCAGATGTTCAATTATATACGCTCCGCGGTCGCATCTATCATCAATGATTCGTATTTTAGACAACAACTGTTAACATTTAAGTGGCGATATTATAAAATTGAAAAAAACCGAACGACGATCGAATTAAACAATTACCGTGCACCATATCGTAATAAGTTCATACTATTCGCGCGGATGATTAAAATTGCACTTATTAATCGTTTTGAAGTGATACACGGATGAACGCGTTGCGTAACGTTGATTATTAAAATGGGTATGTTGGCGATTTGAAAATTAAAAATGGCTTACGAATATAACGATTCTGAATGAGCTCAGTTAAGCTACGAAAAATTGTGCCGTAACAATAGCGTTTACTATTGGACTTTTATTAGGCGCTAGAATTGAAAGTATAGTGAAAACAACAGTTGTTTAGAATCTTAATTTTATCATTGTGAAAAAACAATTTTAAAACTAGTAACAAAAAAAAACCAAACGAACAATATCAAATACAGCACGCTATAATCGTATGTTTTATTTTTAGAACATTCCTAACAGTCTGAATACAACAGTGCTATAGTAAAAATAACACCGTTTTTCAATACTTTTTTTTACACGTTTTCAAAATCTACAGGGCGAATTTTTCTTTTTTTATATTTTTATTCAGCTAGCAAATTTTGTTGCACACGACATATTTAATTTTCAAATCTTAAATAACAAATTTGTGAGTGTTACGAATTTTTTTCCAAAAATAAATCACCTACGACGGATTTTCGAAAATTTTCCAACTTTAAACAATTTAATATAAAAATCGTGATTGCGGATTTTCGAAATTTTTTCGAGGCATATGTATTCACATGTTTGGACACCTTGTATTGAATTTTTAAAACTTTTTGTGGAAAATTCAATTTTTTATCGCACAAAAATTACAAAAAAAAAATTAAAACATTTGAAAATTTCAAAGTTCTATACTTAGCTCAGAAATTTAATGAAAGACCTGTATCTTACCAAGTTAAATTTTATGTGAAAGTTTTATCTTATTCCGATCATTATTGCGAAAGTTATGGCCAAAAATCTAAATCGATTATGTCAAAAACACGTTTGCCAAAATATTTTTTTCTTAATTTTTGCTAAGTTTTTTTATTGTGACTTTTTAATTTTACAAACGCTTAAGTCTATGGCCCCTCAAAGTACCATCTGTGTTCTATCATCAAAGGTGTGACGTTAAATATCAGAGCTTTATTGAAGAATTTATCGTAATTACATATAGTGGTAAAAAATTAAAAAACACATCACGTGAAAACCAATATACTCTTCGTTTCACTCAGAATCTAAAAAATAGTGTACTCTACATTGCAAAAACTGTTTTCAATCTTATAAAGCGTATTAATTCAATTCAGTACATACATAAAAGTTTGAAAACGATCTGGATTTGTCGATTTTTGTCGCGTTCGCGGCACACAACTCAGAAAATAATCAAAATTTGAAATATTATTGAAACACAGTTCTTTCGCGTTTAAAAAGTAAACGGTTAATACGCATAATGCTGTATCAATATGTAATCACACAGTGTTCGTAACGAGCACTTTTAGATTCCGAGTGAAACGAAGAATGTATTTTATTATTATACACTCGTTGTAGGTGTGTACTTGGAAACTTAAATTAATCGTTTACCACCACGTAGTCCTTGACGCAGCGAGTCACCAGCTAATTGGTAATATTGTTCTTTATTGTACAATTGTATTTTACACAACGCGTGTATAAATCGATTTAGTTCTTCAGAGTCGGCATTAACGACGTCTCAAAAAAAAAAAAACGATTTTTTTTACAAAATATTTATCTCAAGTATGGGCAATACTGTTTGGAGTGTTTTTATATTCGTGCGTATCAATATAGATAGTGTTATTTTATATTCTTATATTACAAAAAAAAAAGATAGCCTCTCTTCGCCAGAAATTTTATCAAATCTCCGCCCAAAAGCGGTACGGGGTGTAATTTTTAGGAATCTGTCACTAAAAAAAACGATGGATTTTCACCGAATGGACCGATTAATCGTACGTCAAATTTCAGTTCTACCAAATATAATAGTGTTTCCATTTCACATTCATCAAATATATTATACATGAATATATTATAGATTCAATAGGTTGTGCAATTCTATCACTTTTCTCACATTCTTTCACTCTCAATTTATGTATTTTATTTTTATTATTTTATTTTTTAAGCAGAATTAAAAAAAAAAAAAAACTTTGACCAAAGTACCACCGGAGTCCATATACAATATCATTAGAGTTACTGACTTTAAAAATCTGAGCGTCAACCTTCTACCCGAAAAGTTGTCGACAGAAAAAAAAATAACACTCCTCGTTGACGCTCAGAATCGTAAAAATTACGGTATCGTTGAGGCGAAATTCAAAAATCCGCCAATTATTATTAACTACATATAATATACAAAATATATATTCGCGTTCACGATAAGGTCGGTTTTATAGAGCCGTTAAAACGTTTGACAATCGATTTGTTTGTTGTTTCGTATTTTTCTCACAACGCCAAACGACACGCGCGTCGTAAAACTCGGCGAAAAATTACTCGCAAGTAAGCACTCGAAAAATACCTTCGAAATACGAATTTCAAGGCGCTATTACCTAACCGCCGTTCGATGATAAAAATTAAATTATTATTAATCGTCTCGTTTCGTTCGTCCGGCGCGAGAGACGCCATAAAATTAACGGCGATAAAAAGAAGAAAAAAATATACGACACAGCCGTGTTACTTATCGCAGTACGTATACTCGTAAAACGGATTTCAAGAAAACAAAATATTATCGTTCAATATTATCCGTGTACAATTTTTACGTCCGTAACGTCGTATAAATTCTGCAGCACCCACTTTGAACACGTTACTCCGTTGTTCGCGTTTGTGGTAAATCGTGAAAACAATCAACAATATTGCATGAATCGACTCTCTAAAATTGTTATTATGGTCTATCTTTCATTCGTCAAATCAATAATTTAATCGTTGGTAAAATATGTAAAAATTCCCTCTCGTAATATCCCACTGGAAACGTTCGCTATTCCTTTGTTTGAATGATGACACTCAACACGACGCTGTATGAAACAAACCAATCTGGAAACCACACCTAATTCTTGTGCACTTTTCAAATAATTTAGGTTCGAGTTGTTAGGATTTTTTTTAAAATCAGTACTTGTTAGTTTTGCGTACTTAGACTTGGTAACAAACTTTCGCTTGTCCAAAGAGTAGTCTCGAATATTCGAAGTTTTCCGATCTTAACGTTAATTACGTACAAACTCTCAAAAAATGGATGGGTATGGCAAGTGATTTGTTAGAAGCGTTTTTCTTTTTTTAATTTCGTTTTTTTTCTTGTTTTCCATAGATGAAATCACCAACATTTCTCGAATCGATTGCAAAATATGGTTGATAACTTGCACACATTATTCAGAAATGTTACCATTTCGACCATTTTTGAGCGACTCGTATAAGTACTTTAAAGTGTTTGTGTTATTTGTTGATTATTAGAGTTTTTTTTGCAAAAACTGTACAAACTTTAACAATAGGTACGATTAAAAATATTAAACGAAAATGATTACAAGTTTAGTTACTAGACGTTTTTGCGTCATTTATAGTTCGTTGAAAATTTATTGAACTAATCGAACTGCACGTTTAGTCATTGAGTTGACGCGAGTTCAAAAGCGATAAAAATATCAACCAGTTTTGACAAGTATTTTCGAGCTGAACGTAAAATATTGAACTCTATGAAATACACGATATTTCTTTCCGAATCAAATAACAACGGTAATATTGTTTTTAAACGTTCTAACACGGAAAATAACAATCGCTCGATCCCATAATGTTTTATTCTAATGTCTTTTGAAACATATTTTGTACGTTGAATAGGTTTCTTGGAATTAAGACGACATTATTGCGAATCGTACACGTTTTTTCTTTTTTCGTTCTTTTTTTTATAACATAGCAGTTATTTCGGTCCAAATCGATTGTCCAAAACAAAAATGCTCCGTCAAAGGATATTTTATTTCGATTTCCGGAGCGCGTAAGCACGAAACAACGATCAATTCGAATTATTAACGTTTTCGCGACGTTGAAACCGATAAAAGTGTATTGTTTAACGTTATACTGACAAAAATAACTCGCATTTATAAATATTTAACAATATCGTGTGAGTATTATCAATGTTCGTAGGGCGTAACCGTGTGCATCCCCCGTCCAGCGAGTTGGGCGTTTCAAAAAAACAATATTTAAACGTTTTATTAAATATAACAATTATGACAAAACGGTGTTTGAAAGAAACGCGTCCCCGGAAACGGTAAAAGAAAAAAAAACCGATGTACAATAGCCGAATAGAAACGAAACGGACATGCAAAACGTCGGTTTTCACCTGCCGTTTGTTTTTCGGACGATTCGCAAGTATATTTAACGACCGTCGACTTGAACTGATCGCTGTATTTTTTCAAGTTTCCCAAAAACAGAATTTTGACTAATGCCGATGAACGTGGGGTCGAAAAAATCGACGATTGACGCTAAAAAGCAAAATCGGACCACGAGATTTTTGTTAAACTATATATATGAATATTACCGGCTGTGTTGGTGAGAAAAACGTTTAAAATACGTTGGATTACAGTCGGTCTTTTTGACGGAGAAATTATACGTCTACTCGTTTTCAGGGTACAGGGTTTCGCACAAGACTCTTGCGTTAAAATATTGAACGTTTTTAAACGCGCAAAATTGCCATCAGCAGTATAACTGCAGGATATTTTTTCTCTCCGTGGATACATCGAACAAAAAACGAAACAGAAATTAATTTAATTATCTGCTATACGTATTAGGCGAGTCAATATGTCGTCTCGTCATTAGAACACCGCAACGTGTTAACCGTATTTTAAACGTTTCTCCCGACGTCTGCGGGCATTACGCAACGGCTATTAAAATCCGAAAAAAAAATCGTCATCGTTTATTGTTTTTTCTCAACTGTTTTTACATACGGTATAATGGAAAAATTTCACGAACGGACCACATTATACATTGTTCAATGATATTATTCCGAATCTTTTTAAAATAATGCGTTTATTTTTTAGATTCCGAGCGAAGAATGTATCGTTTTTACAACGATGTATTTTTCTTTTCGTTTTTCTGTGAACGACGGGCATAAGGAACGCTCAGATTTTCAAAGCCGGCACGTCTAACGAATGTGATTGTACTTTGCGGCGCGTCTCAAATTCGACTGTTCAAAATTGAAAAAAGTTACAGCCTTGAAACTTCGGAGAAGCACGTTACGGCTAACGTGCTTTTTAGTTTTTTTTTTGCCGTAAAATCCAAAGTAAAGATCGGAACCAGCTTTTACGCGATATTAAAATATAGGTAAGATACGAGTTTGATGAAAGTGTCGAGTGATTTCGACAGTTTTATAGACACTTGAAATTTTCAAAAAACTAACCAGGACGTTTGTTTTTTTGATTTTCTGTGAACAACTTCAAGGGAATCTATAATGAGGAATGCTAAGATTTTCAAAGTCAGTACCTCTAATGAAAGGTCATCTGTATGAACTCTGATTGTACGTTGCGGGATCTCAAATTCGACGGTTGAAAAAGGTTACAGCCTTAAAACGTCGGAGAAACATTACAGCGGCAAACGTGTTTATTACACGTCGATTCAGTTTTTTTTTTTTTAAACATCGGAAACTTTGACGAAATATTCAAATAGGTACGATGATACCGGTTTGATAAGTGATTTCGAAAATTTTCGAGCGAAGAACTTTAAAATTCTCGAAAAATCTACCAGGACGTATAATATACGTACTAGACAACTGAGCTCGCTCATAATCGTATTTTCAATGATTGCTTTCGGATAATAAAAATAATTCCACGTTTGAACTAAGGTAGTCGCCATTCCGTCAAACTACACCCACCGCGTCCCGATGATCCCGGGTTTTTTAAGAATAATTTTAAAACCGACAGGACATGTTCGGTACACTGTTTTTACATTTTATAACACTGGTCGCTCGTCGACAATGAAACGGACACGCGTTTAAAATTTACGATTTAAATACGATTTCGAATTTATCGTGTTCCACGGCTCGAAACACATTTACACCGGTTTTTATAATGATATTTTATTGGGATTAGCGATTGTACGTTCAAATGGGATTTTTTTTTTACAATTATTGTAATTTTCTTCGAGCAAAGATGACTTCATCGAACGCATTTCACCTACAACGATGTACAGTTTATTGGGTGTTACAAAAAAACAAAAAAATCCTAGTAACATATTACGACAAAAGACCGTGATATTTTATGTTTGTGCAGAGACATAATTCGGATCGGACACATTATGAGCTTCGTTCTATTAAAACGATTATTTTTTCAACTCGTTTTCCGTACACAAACTGGACAAGAATGCGAGAGTTATGTCGTAAGTCGGTACTTACGTACTATTGATTTTCAATCGACTCGATTTGTCCGTCCGTTTTAAATATTTTAAAGAAGACGATCATCGTCGTTTTATCAAAGTAAATTTGGATTTAACGTCCATTGCAGTGTTGACCGAGTTTAACACTATTATCTTGTATAAAAAATAAAGAAAGATAAAAAAACGCTTGCGAGTACGCTATTTTATTTCTATTCAGTGATGGTCATTTAAAATTACGTCTCAAACACAGTATAGGTACGTACTTTGAACTTGGTCGAAAACCGTATCGATTTCATAGACTAAATTTAATAAAAAAAAAAAATTACTAAATTTTCCAATCTTTCTTCCGAATCGCAGAATCACAAAATTTTTCTCTGTACGTGATCACGATTGACGCCAAATCGTTTTAATTTTTTCTGGATAACTATGAAATTATTTACGACTCGTAATCGTCACACGTTTCAGTGAATAAAATACGAAAAACGCTACTTTCGTTGTTAACTGTAAAACGTTGATAGGAAAATTACGCGGTACAATTTTTCGATTTTTCGTTCGGATTTCTCAACTTGACAATAATTCTAGAATTCTATAAAAATATGTTCCGAAAATTATAATTAATGCGTATCCAACTATAGTTCAAAGAGTCGTAGGTGCAGTAATCTGTTTGTCGGCTAGTTCAAACAACAGATATAATATAATACCGATTATTATCGAAGTTGTACTACGCCGCGTTCGTAAACTGAATAAAAAACGCATTTAGAGTACAAGTATCAAAAGAAACCGACGGTGTTTTTGATTTCGGAACGGTTATTCGGTTATTCGGTTATAACGGTTATAACGGTATAAGATTCAAAAATTGTCAGCGTTTCCTACCGAGAAAAGTCGGAATTTTCGCAACTTTGCTGTTAATAACGCTATTTGTTGAAATGAAAAACGTGTTGATTGTACGCGAATGGGATGCGTTTGTACGCAAAAAAAAAAAAAGAAACACTGCGAGAGTCCTTTGTACACTTTGCGGGTTATCATCCCGTTGTTTTGTAATTTTTCTCCGTTCTATTTTTCCGAAAATCTTCCCGGAAAAAGTTACCGCGCCAAAACGGTGTCGATGTCGGTGTGTTTTTTTCGGCAACCATCTAGATGTACTCCTTATTTTTTATCCTATCCGGACCCACTTCGGTAAAAAGTGCTACATTTACGAATTTGTAACTCGAATGATAACCACCGCCGACCGCGCGCACTGTTATCCAGAAAAACGCGTCGTTTTACACGTACGATATTCGCGTCGTTGTGAAAAGTGATTCGGGTGGTTTTTCGGAGAAAACGTTTCGAAAACCGAAAAACGTATTTTTCCTCGAGATTGTACGCAAAAAAAGTTGAAGCAAAAGTACAATCGTCACTTAAACACGTTATTATACGAGTGGGTGTACTCACCGATGTTGACCAGCTTGATGTTCTCGTCGTCCAGAAACTTGAGCGCCACGGACACGTTCTCCAGCTTCTGCGACCGGAACGTGGGCCGCTTGTTGTGCTTGGGCAGCCGCTTGCCGCTGAGCACCTCGATGAGCGCGATCAGCCGCAGCCCGTCGCCCAGGTCCGTCTCCAGGCTGCCGACCGCGGTGCCGGCCGCTTTCAGGTGCTCGTTGGCCCATCGCGTGAACGTGTTCTGCTGGATGAGCTTCCAGCGCGCGTCCTCCGCCAAATCCCGTTCGGCGGCTCCCATGTCGTCCTCCTGACTGCCGGCGTCGTCGTCGCCGCGACCGTACGGCCGCGGCTCATCCGCCGCCGCCGCCGCCGCCGCCGCCACAGCTGACATACCGGTTGCGCCGCTGCTGTTACTGCTGCGCCGCTCGGACGCGGGCGGAAGGGGCCCCCTTCGCCGCCGCCGCCGCTAAGGTGATGCGCAGGGGTAAAGGGCCGCGCCTTCTGACGGCTCGTATACACCTGCGGGCGTTATGGACGTTTAACATTCCTTTTTTCAATGAAAACAATCCGTACTATACTATCTGGATAATGTAAGTGGTGCATGCAATTTATCTGTATGGATAATCCAACAATTTATTTACGAGTGGGAACTTAAAAAAATACGTCGACGAATTTTTTGAAAAGCGTTCGAATAAAATAAAAAATCGTTAAGTTTTTCTTATTAAAAAAAACCACTCGTACTGTTGTTATATGTGCTCTTTTTGTCGATATACTTTTAAGTCGGTGTACACCGAGCCGACAAAAAGTCGATACCTCGAACGGAAATAACCGATAGTTGCGTGAAACGTTTATTTTATGATACCTCGTATCATTGATCAAGTCGGCCAAGTTTTTAACATTCGTGGATCTAGAAACGATACCTACTAGTTTTGGCATATCTTACCTGTCTCCAAACTCTACACTGTTAAGGAACATTTTTAGTTTTTACTCATTTTTTTTTTTTTTTTAGATCTCGAGCGTAGCTGGTAGCTAAGAATGTATATTGTTTTTACAATGTTGTTCTTTTTTTTCTAACACTTTTTAAAACGTTAAAAATTACGACTAATGTATTTTTTGATACACATACGATTTAGTTTTTTGGCCGTAACATCAAATGTAACAATCGGACCTTTTACACGATTTTACAATCGCAAGTGGAATACAGGTTTCGTTCAAGTTTCAAGTGATTTCGAAACTTTTTGACTTGACTCCAAGAACTTTAAGAATTTCAGAAATTTCTATTTTTTTACATACACGCTTCACAATACTTTGAGCACAGATTTTCGTTCCGGTGGTATTTAATTTGAAACGGTTTTTTGAAAACACATCTGTAGTCTGTACCCGATAAATTTTGTCAAAAATTGTCAAAATTAGTTTTTACAAGCCTTATAAAATATTTTCGTCGTCATTTCAGACTGCTTGTTAGCAACCATATATGGTCCATCATGGTATGGTATGGTAGCATCGGAAATTGGTGAAAAATATGTTCGTCGTCCTAAATCTAAAACAAATAGCTATAGACACGTCCGCACATTAAATATTACCTATACCTGCTGTCGGTACTAAAACGGTCAAACAAAATAAATTTACAATATCTCGAAAGAAACTGGGTAGAGAATTTTGAAAACATTTTGATTAAAATTTTTCTCGTAACGCCTTTGTCATTTTGTCGTTTTTAATGGAAAACATTTTTGATTTTTCAACTTTGAAGTACAAAAATATAATAATGGTCTCGCAGGTACCTATACAAAAAAATTGAACTATCGTTGTTTGCTCTACAATACACCAAATGTCTAGTTATTAACTTACAGGCACTATAAAACTAAAATTATAAAACTACAAAAGACAGAATACTATTTTGGTTTTTGATCATGCACTCCTTTACAAAAATTCTTGCAACTCCACAAGTTAGCACCTTCTTACGATTACTGTTCATCCGTAATATCGTTGTTATATTATAGAATATGGTTCATCGTTTAAACGCAAAATGTAGATACTCTGAAATTGTAATGAGAAATCTCGTTAAAAAACACCACATAATCGCCAACGACCATACCACGTTGAATACACCAGTTCTCGTCCGATCACTGAAGTTAAGCAACGTCGGGCGTAGTTAGTACTTGGATGGGTGACCGCTTGGGAACACTACGTGCCGTTGGCATTTTTTGTTAAAAATATTTTTTTCCTAAGATTTTCATATTTTAGAGGGCAGCAATTGTTTTTGCAATCATTCAATTTTTTTTTTCTTGTCTGTTTAATGAGAACACTTCTTAGGGTTTAAGAAATGCGCCGATTTTTAAACTTTTCTGAAAGTCTTTGGAATCTGTAATTTCAAAATTGAAAAGGTTACAATCGGAGAATCCAAAGAGATTAATTAGATTTGGCAAACGTGTTTTTGACATGTCGATTTAGCTTTTCGCCCATTAAAATAATGATCGAAACAAGTTAAAACTTTTACATATAATAATAAAATAGAAGATATAAAAATGCTCCGATTTTTAAAGTCAGTATACCTATTTTACTCTTTTTTTTATTTCTTCGTCTATGGCCTGAGCTGGTGACTTTTAAGGGATCTCAAATTTGAGAGATCTAAATTGAAAGAGTATTATTTTATAACATTGAAATAATTATAACGATGTTTGATCAATTTTAAACGGCCATATTTATATAAAAATTTATCTATTTGAAATGTCGTCTTGTGAAAACATTATATTTTATATATAGGTACTAGCCTTTAATTTAAAACTCATCGGTGTTGTCTTCAGACCTACCGTACAAATCAGAATCATGCGAAAGAGAACAAGATAATGTTTTTAAAAATTTAATTCATTGGCATATGCATGGCAAACTGCACTTAAGTTATAAAAAATACAACGATAATGTGCTCCCAAAAGTCTAATATACATACAGATATTCTTTATCGTGTGATGACAAATTCAGAACCGTTTTCAGAAAGGAGAGAACTCAGGAAACAGAAAAATGTTCAGGTACCCTCCCAAAAAAAAAAATCAGTAAAAATAGCCATTATTACATTGAGGCCAAGTCTTTTTACGCCTCGTTGAAAAACTGGCCAATTGTTAAGCAGTACAAATCAAATCACAAGAACCGTATAGGATTACTCGAAAAAATGCGTGTTCATTATAATGTTATCCATGAAGTCAGCAAACACAAAACACAAAAATTTGACTATGGAATTTTGTTTTCTACTTACGACCATGTTTTCAAAAATAATTTTTAAATCCATCACTGAGTATCATCTCTCGCGACTTGCAGAGAACTGATTTCAAATTTTTTGGTTCATAATCGTATTTTATAACATTTTAAACAATTTTTTTTTTAATTATTATTCTCAATACTCTTTTTTTGTCATCGACGTCGGTTTGATTGCCTACTCGCTACTCCTTAAAAACTGCATTTACTACGAATTACACTCCAAATCTTTCCAAATCGTCAAAATAGATGCGACAGTTGTTCAGTCTACGTATTTTTGTTGGAAAATGCTAAATTTGTCGATTTAAAAAACGCTCGAAAGAGCAAAAAAGTTGTTAATAATATTAAAACGTAACAAAATAAAGGTTTCAACACATTTAAACGTAAAACAAATTTAAAATGCAGTTGAATATAGCACTACGTGACGTTTTTCCCTATACAACTGTCATGATATGTATTTATAGTTTAAATTATAACCTATGGTCATAAGACGAGGCGAAGAAATTTGTTATTATATGAAAATAAAATAGTAAAAACCACAAACTAAACTTACTTAGTTTAATAAAATTGAATTTACCAAAAAGTTTGACTAAATAACGGTATACCTAATACATTTTACAAAATGTCAAATAAATAAAGAATAAATATCGTTAAAATATAATAAAACGAATAACACGTTATTTTTTTTAACACAAACCCCGGTGTATGTAAAGTGTTTTCAATTTTGAGTAAATAAGTTTACAATAAAGTGCCCAAGTGTTGTCATATTCAAAATAAGAGACAATTAAATTTTTTGAGAATTTCAAAGTTCTATACTTAGCTCATAAATTTTTGAAATCACATGAAACTCTTCACAAACCTGTCTCATACTTATTTTAATATTATGTAAAAGTTTCAACATACTTTGATCATTAGTATTTTGGATGTTATGACAAAAAAAAAAAAAACTAAATCGATGTATCAAAAACACGTTTGCGGTGATTAATGTTTTTCCTCAGTTTCGTGTATGTAACTTTTTCGATTTTGAACTTTCAAATTTAGAACTCCTCAAAGTACCGTCAGAGTTCATAGATCATTCACTAGTGGAACTGACTTTAAAAATCGGAGCATTTCTCATACCCTTAAAGTTGTTAACAGCAAAAACAAAACATCATTTTAAAAACAATACATTCTTCTCTGCGCTCAGAATCTAAAACAAATAAATATCGAATCACGTATTAATTCCGGAGACACAAAATTATGTAAAACGCAAAATTTAGTAATAACTAAATTAATCGTTTTAGATAAATAATGAAATAATGTTAACGTACTCTAAAACATTTATATTTACGCTTACATTAGGTACATTGTGTAATCAATAACACAGTAAATATTAGTTTGTAATTTGTTATAGCACGAAATAAGTAACTAAATCTACAGCCGTTGTCGAGCTCTAACAAGCTTAGGAACTGAACCAATTGTGTCAAATTGAAATTTAAACGTCACATTAAAAAAACCATTTTTTAAATAAAATGTTCTAAAACTTCAAATACCCTGTTTTTTTTTTAAATATTTTTTTCGATTTGTTATAACTACCCGTTTAAAACTATCGAAAATTACTTTATTCGTATTATTTATTTCATCGTTTACATCGCTTAATCGGTAATATACGTTTTACATATTAGTTTTGGCTGGAAAAATCGACTTTTCACAAATTACAACTAACTATTTGTGCGTGATCTGAGGATAAATAATTTAAGTCAGGATCCAATAATTAACGCACTGATTTTATAATAATTAGATATTATTATTATTATAGTACAGCGTGTGACTCGTTTTATTTACTTATTACCTACTTCTGTTTTTTAAACTAGATACATGAAATTAATAAAATAATGGTTCGAATATTTAATAGAATTTTAATGCAAAGAATTATACCGTCTGAAACTTCTAGAAAATCATAATTCTACTCATACAAAGACAAAAGTGCTGTTTGTTTTGACTGCGAAATGTAACGGGCTTTTGAATACAAACAATCCATACACACGTTGGCAAAATTTCAAATCGTCGACCGAATCGCCACGAGCAAAAACACGAGTATTATTTTTTAATTTTGGCACATTTATTTTAGAACACATTTTTGAACGTTGGTTTGGTTTATTGTCAACGGTGATTTACCGCAAACAAGAGTTTTTAACGATTTCGTTCTATCAAAAATAACTTCCACGGAGTAAAAATAATTAAATTATAAGAAAACAAAAATGATAGAGATTCTGTTAAAACTTAAAATCGTCACAAGAACGTTGTCAAAAAGATGTCACCGTCACGCTGATTGGTGAATGATATTATAATACACTATAATTGATAACTCAAAGTTTACCGATCAATGCGAGGTTTGTTTCTTTTGAAAAAAAATCAGTACTTCATGACATTTTGTGCTTCAAGTAAAATCAACGGTCTAAAACATGAAATTCAATAAACACATTATTGTTTTAAATACATGGATTTATTATCGTTCCATTTAGTAAATGGAAATGACCATCGTATATTATTTAATTTAAAATCAAGAATGACAAGACTGAATGATAGACCGATAAATCCATACAAGATTTATAATCTTTATAAGCGGATAATAAGAAGTTAAACTACTGAAAAAAAGATTGAAAAACACCAAACGACAAGGAATGTCGTCTAAAATTTGAAATTCCTATACACACTTTCACATTCGCAGTTAGACGATTTAGATAAGTAATTAGTAATTACTAATTACTAGTAGATTAGTAATTAACTTTTGGTAACGGATTCCTACCAAAATTTTTCAGTGATGAGTAGCTTAACGCTTTAACAATGAAATAGAATTATACTTGAAAAAAAATCATAATTATTTACATATAAAAATTTTATTTTAATATTCTACGTTTTTAAAAGGTTTCAAAAAGAATACAAAGTAATTTCTCCTAGCCTCATTACAAATTATCTTTCTGAAAATGTGTGATTAAAATTTTTTAATAGCTACCAAAATATCCGTTTGAATTAAAACGAAAAACGCTTTCGATAAAATTATAAAAGCGGAAGAGAATATTTTGTTATACGTTTCAAATCAAATATTTTCATAGCTAGGTCATTAACAATTAATGAATAATAACACATTTTCAGGACGCTTGGAGAAATTATTGGAATGTTTTTGAACCTATTTTCGGAACAAGTATGTATCTATTTGAATCACCTGTCTAACGGAGCAAGAACAGTTGATCCGGATTAAAAAAAATTCGAGGAATTATGTATATTTTAAAAAATATGGGAAACCTCCAAAATTAAGGGGTATCCCCTTTTTGGCCAAAATTTAAATTTCAAAAAATTTCAACCCATTGACTTGCAAGATTTTTACCGAACAGACGGACCGACAGACAAGAAGACCTGATAAAAACAATTGTGCTTTGAAAAAAAATGTTTTTAAAAATTGTGCAGACTTTATAATATTATTTCAAGTCTACGGCGTATGAAATTATTCTCATCAAATCGGTTGTTTTCTACGAGATGTTAAATTTTATTTTTCACGGAACACGTGCGTCATAGAAATAATTACAACAATTGTTATAATTATAACACGAGGTGAAAATGTGAGACCACAAACACCCACGTCCCACTCGCAGACGAAATGACCTAAAAAAAAAAATGGTTGTTTTATTGCGTATGCAAAATAGTTTGTGCGAAAAAAAACTAATAAAGTTCGTTTGCGATTGATAGAAAAACGTAAGACTTTACAGTTATAGGTACTTAATGTTTTTATTCTGAACGCGTATTTTATTGATTTTCACACTGTTCACATTTTCGGATATTTTAACTGTTCCGATATTTGTATACACCTCTAAAAATAAGGTTCAAATCCCGAAGTTCGCGGAAAGTAACTCCACTTTAAATTTTATTCGCGTGGGTTACATAAAAGAAGAAAATTAGCCCTACCAAAGTTTAGGGCTCGCCACTGCCTCCATTCTGGAGGTTCAAACGCGTCTTGTTCGTTTCGTGTTTTCGCATTACATAAATGTCACATCCACCGTTCGACACTCGCTCGAAATCGTAATTTTCGTGACGGGTTACTTTAACGTATGGAACCGATCAAACCGTTAATCTGCGACAGCTTCTAAAGCCAGTTAGGCGCCCACCCGAGACGAATTCGCAAAACTCCAATGTTGTTTTCGCGCACCACAAGGAACGCATCGTGTTATTTAATCCGAGTAAAAAAAAAAACGTGCTAAAAACGTTTCGCCAAAATTTAAAAGCCCCCCCAAACCGAGTTCGAGAAATCCGGCCGTTTGGAGGAATTTTGTCCAGAAAATACGGCCGCGAAAATATACGATCCGACACATTATTACAACGTCACATTCCACAAATGGACACGGTGTGATCGTCGTCGTCGTCGACCTCCACAAGATCGCGAACGCCGTTCGACGCGTATTATTTTGTCCATAAATGGGCGCGAAAGACCGCAGTTCGCCGCGAATAATTCCTAAACAGAAACAGTATCGGTGGGTAGGTACGGCAGATACGATTACAATTGTTTTATTATTATTTTTTTTCTGTAACTTCTATTCACGGTTCGGCTGTACGGACGTTATCGTAGGCAAGTTATTAGCTGGGCGAGTCGTCGATTTGAGAGTAAATTTTTTTGATTTTTTTTTAAAAAAATTAACTCGACTTAAAATCATATTTTCAATTCGCACGGACATCGCTCCCCGCTTGTAACATTTTTCCGTAGATTCTTTTGACATCAATAATAAAAACGGTTTTAAAAAAAAAAACATTTTAACCGTTACAGTTAACGCGTTAAATTGAAATAAGAGTTAGTACCTAAGTTAAAAGTTGACAACAAGAATAAGTTATCGACGGTGTCTTTTTTAACTTAATTTATTTGTCGAGGCGATGCCTTGGTTGTGTCAGAAATTCGATTCGTGTATACCTTTTTTGAATTCGTTTTTAAAATTGAAATCGAGCATTACGGATTCGTTAACCACGAAACAACACTTGTTCTGGATTTCAAATATATTCTCGGACGAAATAACAACGTCAAATACTGATTCGATTTTTATGAATTAGATTATGAAATAGATTTATTGGACGAACACGTAATATATCGGAGTTGAAACTTTGGATCCAAAAATAAACGCACTTTGCGTAAAACCTAAAAATGCCAAGAAGCCAGGACGTGTTTGTAAATTTTAGCAACATCTCCACTTTCAACATTTTTATTTATGTCGATAAAAAACTAGTTGAAACTTAAACGAGAAAAAATACAACTATAATATTGGTTGTGTGTAAAGTGTATCTGTTCCACCTGCCTACCTCCCCAAAAAAAAAAAAAGAAGTTTTAAATGCGCCCCTGTGGTCAGTGGCGTGCGCAGGGAAGGGAGGTTTATTCCCCCCATTGTGTTTGTGTTGAGCAGACTTGTAGATTTTAAACGGACTGATAAAAATACCGATCGTAAAGTATAGAGTAAACACAAAAAAAAAAAAACGCGCATAATAATCATTAACTTCGGCGTTCCGGATGGTAAGTCCGATTATAACATCTCGAATTTTCTGTGTTTTTAATAACTCCCAGTGCTCTTTGTACACTCCTTAAGACACGTCTGACGGCACAACTCATCAGTCAACCATTTCGGGTGGGTTTAAAGCCGAAAAATTGTACGACAAAAAGCTATTTTCAGGGGGTTTTCGCGAGGGGCGTTAAAAACAAAATTTTCGGTGGTCTTTTTTTTATTCGTGGTCTTCTCTGAGGCGAGGCTGTCTTAATGGTCTCTCTCTCTCTCTCTCTCTGCGCATTACGTGCACATAATTTCTTCTGCGCACGACGCCACTGGTACGCGTAATCGACACGGACATTTTTTCTTTATTCAACACCGTCAACGATTTTTTATTATTTTACGTGCGTTTCGACACACGTCGCATGCATACTTTGCGGACCGAATAAACAACGACAAAAAATTTAACGATTAGCACGTTCGTGAACAGTATAGTATTATTACTGCGTTTGATTCCTTATCCGTTTTGCGTGCGAAAAAAACGCGCACGTTTTTGGGTCCTTTGGGAAGAGATTATACGAAAACAACGAGCGGACACGGGCGCCGAGTTAACAATTAAAAATAATAATAATTATCTTTCGTTATCGTCGTCGACGTGCATAAAACAAAGTTTCCACGTCCGGAAATGTAATAATAGTTGCGAAAAAAAAAAATGTTTCAAACAGTAATCGTCGACGCAAAACGCGCGCGACAAATTCCATAATATCAACAACAAAAAAAAGTCACCAAACTTCTATCCTAATCGTACCAGCCGTGCCATATTGTTCGCGGCCGACCGGATTTTCCGCTTTGCTCGTGAAGAACAAAGTGTTTAAAGCAGGAAGTTTTTCTTTGTGTAATAAAGTCGCAAAGTGAATTTCTCTATTTTTTTTTTTTTTTTTAGTTAATTTTCATTAGGTCGCGTTGCGTGAACAGCCGGTGTAAAAAACATACCTTACCATTACCTACACCAAATCAAGAACAATCACACGTCACCTTAAGTTACTTTGGCAAATTTCAAAATCATCCATATCGATCGACAAAAACATATTTTACTATGAACATCACACAGCTCTTGGAAAAACAAATCGTAAACGGTTTGTGTAATACGCGTGTTGAACGCAAATCGTTTCAAAAGTTAGCGAGGCATTAAAAGTAAAGTTATTTTTAATTTGACCGACTACTTCTAGTTTTAAATTGCCCAAACTTCTTCGTTTGATTTAAAATGCCGGTGAATTGTCTTGAATCGATATTTCCGTAGTCGGAAAATACGAGAAATACGGGACGAAAAATTTTTATTTCATGGTTTTATATAAAACTGAACAATAAGTGTGACTACATTTTTCATTCCAAACGATCAATTCAAAATTCGCTTAAACTTACCGTACGATTCGGTCGAATAAGTTCGGTTGATTATTTTGAAAATAAATATTACCTTTTCTCCCGGCCTTAATATATTATTATATTATGGGTAGTCGGCGAGTTTTTCAAAGTTGGCGAATCACTATAGTCAGTCATGTGTCAAGTAAAAACGTATAAGGTACGCGCAGTGTAAAAAAATCGAGTACTTGTGCACAACACAATTAGTACAAATATTTTATGTTGAATAATAATAATAAATTGCATACACGTGTATAGCGTCACAACTTGTCTAAAAGTATGCGCGGCAAATAATTTAGATAAACCCACATTTCTTTTCTATGACTGCTGCAATTTAAAATTAGTTTCTAAGTCACGAGATTTCCCAGGAATAGCGTTTAAAACCACGTCCAGGAAAAAAAACTTTATGTATGTACCTGTATTATATTATATTGTGTAACGAGAACGTTCCAAAATACTGCAGAAAACGATTTTTCAACTGCACTGCAGTCACCATCGAACCGTCACGTTTCGTTTGAATAATTTATCGCTTTTATTTAACAATATTTTTATACTTTTCAAAAAACATTTTCAAAATATTTAGGATATTTTTATTTTAAATATTTGGCGTATAGCAGACTATCAATAGCAAAAAAAAAAACATAATAATATACGTTTTCCACGAGGTTTTCCACCGTTGATAAGTTTTCGCTTACACGAATTCCGGCTGTTAAAATTGTAACTAACGCAACACTATAAATAACAGTTTCCACAAGATAGAATATACGTCGTGCAAACTTTTCGCTAACTGTTGACGTATTAATAACGATGGTGTTTAAACGTGGGTGGTCAACACGAACACAGCTTAATGAAAAATAATCCGATGAATTCGTAAACGAATCTGTTGTATTTTGCCGTGACTTTTTGCCGACTTTTGGGATACAATATTGACAAAATAATAATATAATATGATAAAATAACTAGGCCAAGTTCGTGGACGGGCAAGTTTTACTTCTAATTAGAACGCCCTAAATATATAACTTTATTTAACTTTGTATACGGAGTGATGAAACAAGTCTGTCACGATTGAATGTACCCCGGAGGACTCTAATTGGCTGTTTTACGTTTTGGCATCATAGAGATATTTTTAAAGTATGGAATGTTTTCGCGTGTTTTTAGTTGTTTAAACTCAAAATATCTTATAGACCGATCTTTTTCGCACGATACGTCAAAGTCTTAGCGAGTCTTTTCGATTTGAAAAATTTCAATACAAAATACTGTACAACCGGTAAAAGGAGAGTTTTTTTACGAACAAAATGGGGAAAAAAAAACTATTATCACTAAAATTTCGTTGCAATGATTCGGCAAAATATGTTAAAACTATGTTCTCAGTACAGGTTGTCGATAAATTCTATAGATATAAATGATTTACTTAATTCGTGTTTAATTGACTTCAATTAAATGTAAATTAGTTTATGTTTTAAATGTAGCTTCGATCGAGTCGATTCGGCGGATCTGTGTAATTAGTTTAAAATAGTTTACGGATTTTTCTTTTCGCAGTTTATCATCGTCCCAATATAATATTATTTGACCGATCGACTCGAAACTCGAACGATCTTGTTTGGAAAAATTCGGTTGGTTCAAAACAATCGTAATTTTTAACTCGTCCCAAAAAATTTCACGTTGAATCCCTTGCGTCTACAACGTGTACGACTTCCGCTCGTTTTCGGTTATACATTTAGTACGCGACTTACTACTTATTTTTAGATTCTGAGTGTAACGCGAAGAATGTGTTGGTTTTCACATGATGATGTGTTTTTTTTTTCACCACTTTGGTAATGAAATTCTTCAATAACACTCCGATTTTTAACGTCAGTACCTTAAATGATAGGTCATTATCGACACAGATGCTTTGAGGGGCCGTAGATTTAAGCGTAAAAAGTAAAAAAGCAAAAAACGTTAAAAACAACGGCAAACGGTTTTTGACGTACACGATCGGTTCAGATTTTTGTCCGCAATAACGATCGGACAAGATACAGGTCCGATACGAATTTCAAGAAATTTTAAGGAAATATTTTCGGCCATTTATAGAATTTTGAAATTTTCATTTTTTGTCATTTTTGTTCGATAAAAAAAAAATTGAATTTTCCACAAAACGTTTCGAAAACTTGACGCGAGATTCCCGACGCGTAAATACACAATATTCTTCTAAAAAAAATTCGCTATTCTCGTATATTCGGTCGTTTAAGGTTGGAAAATTTTCTGGTCTCCGTTTGGAGAATAAAAATTCGCGACGAATTTGTGTCGTTTGACGTTTGAATAAAACAAAATTCGCTATCCGAATGTTAAAAATCGCGTACAAAAAAAGAAAAAGTGTTGTTGAAAAACGGTGTGTTATTTCTCGATTGTAACGATGAAAAATCACGCGCGATACTAAAAACGTGAAATAATTATAATCCCCAAATGCGGTTTGAAATGTTCACACGTTGTTCAAAATTAATTAACCACAATCATCTCCGTCACTAATGAATTTCTTCGAACATTCGCCGCTGTGCTCACTCAAACCGTTATTTCTCGTAAGCTCGCGGATTTCATAATACATATTATTATTTGTACAACTTTTGCACCACAAAACCTTTCGGAACCACTGCGACCTGTTGCGATTCCGAATTTTTTACTAAAACATATACGTACCAGATAGATCCGGCGGAGTCCACTCGAATTCGATCGAATCGTTCGCAAATGAATACAACTGTTAGTTCTATATCTATAAGAACAACAATTGTCCGTTTTCGTTATCGAACGCGCGCGGGGGACAAACAAAATATGGTGTTATTACCGTCGGCAGTTTGCGGACGAGACGGAAAAAAGTGTAAGAATGATGATTTTTTTACCGAAAAAAAATGAATGTTGTTTTTTTTTTAGATTTTAACAGAAAACCATAATGCGTTCCGGACCGGATCGTTGTCGATGCGACACCACCGTTTAGAACGTTCACACTGAGGTCGTTCGGATCGTCGTCGCCGTCGCGCGTACGATGTTTTTCGACGGCCGCGGCGGGAGAAGTTTAAAAATAAATCGCCGCGACTGGCGGAAAATCGCGCGGTCCCCCTACACCGCGGTCGGGTCGTTATTTTTCTCCGGAAACGAGTTTTGCGTCAGTGGTGGTGATTGGATGGGGTCCTATCGACGAGAAAAATATCCGAAAACGGAAGATATTTTTCGGGGAGAAAATTGAAAAACGCCGACCATATAACAGTGGCGTAGCCAGGATTTTTCAATGGGGGGGGCCAAAAAAAAAAAAACACATTAGTTTTCATTAGTTTTCATTATTAACTTTAACAATTAAAGTTAATAATTTTTTTTTAAGCATGGCCAATGGGGGGGGCCATGGCCCCCAAGGCCCCCTCCCTGGCTACGCCACTGCCATATAATACCTATTGAATTTCCTTTGACCGAATTTTATTTCTACCGGCCGAACCGGGCTGGTTAGAGTATAGTTATGAGGAGAACATTATCAAAGTGTCACGATATGACTATCCATCGGGGTCATATTTTATAATACACATTTGATAACTTTTAAATAAAATAACAACGGATGATTTTTTTGTTGATACATTAAAAAATTTAAAAAATCAATGTATAATATAATAATATTTTTTTAATACTTAGATAACTGCTCAAACGTGTAGTTACCCGTTTTAATTGCCCGCATTGGTTAGAATCACCCGCGAGCTCTGCCACTGAGACTCGCCGACCTGAATTTATTGCCGGGGTTATTTTTCGCAACTATCGCTGAATATGAGTTTAAAAACGAATGAACCACGCGCACAAATCACGTATGTGTGTGATATAAAAAAAAAAGTCGTTCTGTGCGTCTCACTCGGAATCTAATAATTATTCAAAGTTAGCGTGTGTGTGTTTTTTGAATGCAAAACTCGTCGAACGACGACGTGCCATTTGACGCACACCGAAAGCGGCCGGCCAAATATGGACTTGTTGCAACGACGCACGGCGGCGGTTCGTATAAACACAAGACGCGAGTGTAAATAAATAAATCGACGGCGATCGTTGTTACTTACTGCCACCGAAAACGAAAACAACGTTAAAAACGTCCGTTTTTTAATACAAACGGATTGACCAAAAACGCGTTTTTGTGTAGCGAAATCGCGATTGAATTCGGTTGGTAAAAACAACAAAAAAAACCATTATTTTTCATACTTTTCTACATTATAAAACGATTGTGTAATATTCTTACAAGGGCGTGTTGTTACGTTTATTTTGCATCCATAAACGTGGAACTTATCGGTAAAAATTTGTCAGCGAATTTACCCGTTAAATTTGCGAAATGTTAATGATACGTACACAATGAGTACGACGAATGTTACAAAATAATACTCTTTCAATTTCGAACTCACAAATTTCAGACCCCTTAAAGGTCGCCAGCTGACTTGTAATAACTTTTTCAATTTTGAAATTACAGATTTTAGTCCAAAGAAGAGTTTAAAAATCGGCGCATTTCTTAAACCCTAAGAAGTGTTCATTTTTAAACAGACAAAAAAAAAATTGAACGATTGTAAAAACAATCCCTCAGTATCTAAAATATGAAAATCTTAGGAAAAAAATATTTAAAAAAAAAAATGCCAACGGCACGTAGTGTTCCCAAGCGGTCACCCATCCAAGTACTAACTACGCCCGACGTTGCTTAACTTCAGTGATCGGACGAGAACTGGTGTATTCAACGTGGTATGGTCGTTGGCGATAATAATGTGTTTTTTAACGAGATTTCTCATTACAATTTCAGAGTATCTACATTTTGCGTTTAAACGACGAACCATATTATACAATATAACAACGATATTACGGATGAACAGTAATCGTAAGAAGGTGCTAACTTGTGGAGTTGCAAGAGTTTTTGTAAAGGAGTGCATGATCAAAAACCAAAATAGTTCTCTGTCTTTTGCAGTTTTATATAATTTTAGTTTTAAGTTAGGTAGAGGTACCTATAAGTACATTGCATAGACGGCCAGTACGTTTTTAAACCTCAGCGTTTAAAAATCAAAATTATTGTTAAATAAAAACCTCGAAATGACTAAAACGAGAGAAAATTCCACTAAACACACAGTCAAACATTTTTAACCTAATGACTTCTCCGCTAGACTTATAATCAAAAAAATGGTGAAATTAAATCATAATCTAATTTTTTTCACACGGCCAATGTCATAGTCCAGTTTCCCCATAGCTACGACACTAGTGGCAAATTTTAAGTATAGTTTGTGAAACATAATTTAATAATATTAATAGATAACTAAACTGGGTAGTATTATTTTATGCCTTATGTCATTTAAAAAAATAAGAGGACATAATATCAATGATTATATGTTCAAAACTCAGATACATTTTCTTACTAATTATTGGAATTCAAAAATAATAAACTAGAAATTACTAAACGATTAATACAAACAAGTTCCGTGCTTGAGCATTTAACACTTACATAACCGCAATAAAATACATATTAGATGAAAAATGCAACAAAACATATTTTATACACATAAATAATAATAATAATAATGATATATTTACTGGCTAATAAAGTTTTGAGGGTGCTAATTATGAAATGGAAGACGCTAGCTGCACTGATGACACACACGCTAACAATTATTTCAACCTCCATTTCGGTTTAACTGCACCACATAGGACAAAAATCAAAAATAAAAACATCATTTTGAGCTTAAAATATTTGATTTTTAATTTCCCTAGTTAATATTTCTTGAAATTTTTTTTTTTTTTATACAATGATAATCATTTAGGAAAAAAAAGTTTATTTTTCAATCATATTATTGTTTTGGTTACAAACAGAACGTTTAGAAACGAAAACGTTTAAGATATTAATTTTTTTTTTGGCCACAACTTCCAAAATAACGATCAGAACTACCTGAAACTTTTACACAATATTTGTTTTGTTAAGTACAGGTTAGGATTAGATTAAAAAACATGGTGTGAAAAGCGATACTTGTTATTAGAGACACATGTTTAGTAAAAGTTTCAAGTGATTTCAAAATTTCCATTGTTTTTTGTAGTTTTTGTTCGATAAAAATTTAATATACTTTAATACAAGGTTGATAACATGTAGTTATACATATGTTACTGAAACAATTTGAAAATTCATTTTTTGCTACAAATAGAAAAACTCAATAAACAAATCATCAGATGTAAAAATAATGTAATAATGTGGATCATAATTCCACCATATTTCCTTTTCTGAACATAGAAAACGTAATAAATCCAATGTATGAAGCTGCTGTTGCAATGGAATTATTGTATACCTTCAAATGAAACAACCATGTAAAAGTAACAAAAAAAAAAAAATACTAATTACTTCAATAAAATAAAACCCGTGTCTAAATGTTTGATGTTAATAATAATTAGGTGTTATATACAATACAAGCTATGAGTGGAAAGAACCAAATATCGAGTTATTAGAACTACACGGTTGTCCACAACCTTGTCAACTATATAGATGATTTGCGTGCACAACAAATGACTCCTCGTAACTTGAACGATGAATGTAAAAATTAATTTATGTTAAATAATAACATTTGTTATGAAGAGCTATTAGGAATATTGACTATTACAGTTTTTCCCCACAGTCCTTCATATGAAATACTGCAAAGAGGTACTCGAGATGTAATATTATAATTTTAATTTATTTGACAATAACATTATACAAATAGTTAATGTATTAGTCAGTCTTGGAGATGGCTTCCAATCTTTCCAACAGTTGAGGATGAGCGTGGTGCCACGCCGAGTACAGAGAATCATAAACTGGAAATCCTATGTTGTTGTTGTTTAGTCTGATTAATCCACTTTCAAGTGCTTTTGCTTTTCCAAGTTTTTTAGCAAAAGAATCTGCTTGAAATTCTGATTGCCTGCTAAACGTGTTCATAGCAAATGATAATAAAACGTTGTATGAGGAAAACACATATTGAAAAATAATCACTAATCCAACAACAACTGGATGGTCAGTTTCGGAAAATCCAAATGCTCGGTACAGCAAGGAATTATCGTGCAACCATCCAAAGACAAATAGCATAATGAACAAATTCAACTGCAACATAGTAAAATAATATGTTCAAATAACATCTTAATCGTGTAACGACCGTTGTTTAAAAAAATCTCACTTGAAATAATGCCATTTCACATAATATATGGTTAAGTTTCCAGTGACCAAATTCATGACTCAAGATTGCTAAAATCTCCTCATCATTCATTCTTTTTCCTTCATTATTTTTGTTTTCTTCTTCTAATGTTTTGTTACCTCTAATATCTTTGCTGTCTTTCAATAACGTATCATACAGTACGATACGTTTACTGTTGAAAAATCCATAAAAATATGCGTTGCTATGAGCCGAAAGTCTGCAACCTGGAATTAATAAAACAACAAGAATTTTTTTTTTTTATGAAACAATAATAATTTCAAATATTTAATACTTTACCTTCGACAATATATATTTTAAATAAGGGGAAATTGACTTGTTTTGCTAGCTCTTCAATTTTAGTCTTCAAAGGACCATCGGGTAACAGCGTGTACTTATCAAACAACGGAGCAATGAATTCTGGATATATTGTCAAGGCGAAAAATGAAGTTATTACAGTAAACGCCCATAACCAGATAAAGAACGATCGCCCACCCCCCCATTTGACAACAGTAATAGTTGCCGCGTTGATTGGCAATGCTAAGACTTGAACCAATATGAAATTCTTGATTTCGTTTCCGATTAAGGAACAAAACATCTGGTCAAAGAGTAAAAGTGTAAGAATCTGAACAACCAAATAATAATAATTTAAAAACTTTGAAGTCTGATAGTTTACTTCTTTGCTGAAAACATGATTTTCTTCAGTTAGAACCGTGCTGTAAACCGAGGTCGGCAAACACATTATTGTGCTCATCGTGTGCATAAACAGATTGAAAACACAGGTAATCATAACCTCGCTGTCTGCATAACGAGTACCGGTCAAACAATATTTGCTCAAATTCCATAACGATGCGAATCCATTGAAACAAATGAACGCCTAAACATTTTTAAGAAAGTCTTAAAAATAAAATGAACTAGGTTCGTATGTTTTGTAATTTTTACACCGTATTTAACACTGTCAATATTTTTACTTACGGTGGACAGAATCATACTGTACCATTCTTCAACGATGCTAATGGTACTCTGTTCGATACAGTAAGACTTGGCTTTCAAAAACGTTTTGACATCCAGCACGTCGGTCAATTTTTCTGGGACGGTGTCCGTAGTTGTGTACACGCGTCTCTGGTAAAAAAAAAATATAAATAAATAAACAAAAATTCGATTTAAAAAAAACGACGTAAATCGACAGGTATACGTCGGGCTACACACCTAGGCAGTGGTGATTCGCTAAGCCATCAAATCACTACACCGCCACGCGATTGACGCTGGCAAGAAGATTTTATTTCGGAAACAATGGTTTACGCGGTACTCACCTGTCTGAGGACCAAGTACTGTTTCCACAGAAACACTGTCCACAAAGAAGTCAAGACGCCGTAAAACGCGCAAAATTCTGGCGTCATTTTCCACGAGTTTAGAAATGAGAACCGCTCGGGACAGTAGTAAACTAAGATACCTTCTTTGATCCTACGCAAGTCGGCGATCACGTTTGACGTCTGCGGTATCACGTGAGACGGTCCGCAACACACGAAAAATATGTTCGTCGCAAAAAAAAGTAGTAGTGGACAATCGTCGATAAGCAACGCGGGCGAGCCGATAAAGGTGTTGCCAACTCGAGTGTTGTACGATGAATTTAACACTTACCAACGGTACCGAAGCACACAATAATTGCTCTTACACAGACCCGTTCGATTTGCGCTTTTAATACAATTATTGCGAAGCTAAATTCGGTTTTGTTGTTGTAATCAAAATTTAATTATATTTTTTTCAAAATTTGGTACTTTTGCCCGACCGTCAACTGAACGTGACGTTAATATAACTAACAGTTATAAGATCCTAATAGATTTTTATCGCGTAATTGTTAAGATCGATTTGCGTCGGTAGTTTGGCGGTAAAAACGCGAAAGTCCGTCTGTCGTTCAAGTTTGTTCAAGCGTTTGTTCTATTTTGGTTTTGACGTTTTTATAAAGATACCTGGGTACAAACATGAATGATTTCCAATAAGCCGTGTTCTGGTAAAAATTTTCGATATCCCCCGTTTGGCTATCGTGTTTAATCATTGTAAATATTGTTTTTAAAACATTGATTGGAATATTGAAACGTTGAATTTTTTTCAACAGATAAAATCATAAATTATAATTATTTCGTCTAACTGATGAAAAATAAATGTTGTAACCAGAAGATATGTTGTACTTAATACTCAATCTGCCACGTTCAGTTAATTTTTATATAATATATAGAAAATATAGAAAATGATTAACATTATAAAAATTAATATATATTATATATTAATTTTTATAATGTTAATAATTTTCTATGATTAAGACATTTTTTTCTAATACTTACCTAATGATTCTAATCGATGTGTACATTTATAATACAATTTTTTTTATTTCGTTTTAGGCGTGTCACCGCAAATTATAATTATTCGATTGAAATTACAAACTAAAATACAATAGACGTGACTCGACGGAAAAGGAAGAAAGGCTGTATTAAAACTGTTTCCGCATTACAAAAGACAAAAAACAACTTGTTTATATTTCAAACAATAATCATTACAAATTAATCAATGCGCGATATCAAAATTTATATTTTTCTATACAAATGATCGATATTACTATACACGTCGTTCGAACCATGTTCACTGACGTTTTTCCGTTTACGGATAACTCGACATTCGTCGCAAAACAAGGAATCAAAAATGATTTGGAAAATATTGAAAAAAAAAAAAATGAATAATAAGTATACAAAATTCAATACAACCGCCGCATTATTGACTGTAGTATTCGCCGACCGAACGTCATTTTTATTTTTTATCTACCTACAGGAATCCTTTTCGTCATAGGTGCGATTCGGAGGAGGGCTGGGGTGTTCTCCCGGAACTATATTATTGCTATTTACTCGATATTTCTTTACCATCACCTAAATTAAAAAAAAAAAAATCCAAACCTTTTTTTAAGAATTATTAGTTTTTGAACAACAA
>CM029361.1:7950479-8048876 GCA_017140985.1 Hormaphis cornu
ACCGAAATCAGCATTCCTCTCTGGTCGTAGAAGTCGGAAACTGGGGTGACGTTCTTGTAGAAGTTGTTCAGCTCCATCCTGGCCAGACTGAGAACGACGTGTCCCAATTTGGCACCGTAATCGATTTGACGTTCCAGCACGTTCTGGTTCCACGATATCAGGATGACGCCGTTCACGACTTTGATCTGTAAACGATTATACGTTTCAATACAACACACGTTTACCATGTCCACCAAAGGTTTCGCGAAATTTCGGGATAACTACGATTAAAGACGACCGAAATCAGTCGGATTGAATTTCGCATAATGTTCTATTTAATTTGTCTTGACCTAAACACACGATATACATTCGTCTTGGCCAATGATAACGACGAGTCTCCCAGTTGAAATTCGTGTGTGACATTCTTGAAGGATACCATTCCGTTGGCGGTATTATTATTAATATTATTAATAAATTTATCTCCATAACTTATAAGTATACGTACCTTGTTTGAGTACTCGACCGTGTCACGCATGTTCCTCGGGAATCCCGATATCAAAAACGTTTTGGCCGCTGGTGACATTTTCAATTCCAACATCAATACCTCCGTCACCGTTTTGCTGGACAATTTGCTAAAATCTTCCATGTCTATCGACAAAAAATATCGCATTAAAATGTATATCGTTTTAAAAATAAACTTTACATAACCGTCCCGAAAAGAAATCTTTTGACGGTCAACTAAAGAAAAAGCCGGAATCACTCACTTCGGAAGTTGTGGTTTAAACGTATTATCAAAATATATACGAAACGAATAATAAACCGCTGCATTCGAAAAAACGATTCTGAGCGAGTTAAATCGTCTACTTTTTAACTTATTTTAGATTTTATTAATTATTTTATTACGTCCGCACGAGTTTCCGCATGGATTTGTGGTCAAAAATCAAAAAGCGCTTTTCACGGTCGAACGTATTTTTGAAAATTCGTAATTCAGAAGGCGCTCAAAAATTTCTAAACACTTCAAATCCCGTCACACGAATCGCGAATAATACGTGTTCGTTGAAATAGAAGAAAACCGTCATGTTTCAGTGTAAAAACTAGTTCTAAAAAATATTTTTTATAAAGTTTTGGGGCTTAAGAAAACGTGTTTTTTCGACGCGCCCGGGCGAGCCCACTACGAGACGATTACGAGACCGCGGCAGGGCTTTTTCAAAAGCCGATTATAATTTTAAAAAAGCCGTTCCGCGTCATCTTGACGTCGTTTCGAGTGTTTCGCGTGCAAAACTCGCCGACCTTCACCCGGAATCAACAACAACACCTGTTGTCTCGTTTGCCGTATTATTTTTGCATTCGCGGGATATATTTTTAAAAGCCTTTGCGTTCCAGCGAGATTGCCGGCACGGTGTGTGTTTTTTTGGCCGACGGTTTCGCGAAAAAAGCTAAATAAAGTGTACACGATATTATCATAAACGGTTCGGTATCGATGACGACCTCGTGACCGACGTAACAATAACACAACACAATAGCCGCAATACACGCCCGGCCGATGTTTACCCAAAGTAGTCCGCCGTGTTTTTGTTCCCGCGGTTTTTGCGACGAGTCAAAAGTGTTAAAACGTATAAGTACACGCCGCGAGCAAAATTTAATTTTTTTCATTTCCATATCTACCTAATTATCTACGTAAAGACGATCATCTGTAGTGAAGTCAGGTTTAAAAAACGTCGACGGCTTCTGTCTATTTTTCGTCGTTTTTTTTCCTCAAAACATTGTCTGTTCGAAGTTTTTGAACGAATTCAAAGGACGAATACAATCGTAGGTATACAATATATAAAATTTAACGAAACGTTACTTAACGTGGTGTTAAAATGTGTTTCACAAAATACCTAATGACGGTACAATTAGTTTTATCATTTTTAAAAAAAAAAATTATCTAACAATTGTTAAAACTTTGATACTGGCGTTTTAGTTGTTTTGCGAGAGCAATGTTTGGTATTAGTTTTATATACGATTTAAAAAATTTAATGTTACTTACACGTATTATACAATACCTAATATGCGAACGTTTTTTGTAAAAAAAAAAAAATTCATTTTACGAACAAAACTTTGATATTGGCATTAAATTACTGTTTTTTTTTTTTTTTTCATTTTGTTTTTATAACACAACCTATATTCTAAAACAAATTATTACAACAACTTTCGCGATTTAAATGAGCTAAAAAGTTACCTATTTATCATAAATTGATATAAAAATCATTAGTATCGACTGAGCGGAGAAGAGTTTTTTTTGCTCTCCTGTAAACATGATAAAATTGAGATAGGTCGCTTCTTAACCGACGATATATTATAATAAATAAAACAAAAAAATTAAATAACTCTAAGATTGAAACAGTATATTTTATTTGTCTGGATAAAATTAAAGAGACTTTCGTACGGAAAACTACCGGATTAGGTACTACTATAGTTTTAAAGTGACTTTTATAACAATGTTATAAATAATATATATATATAATAATATATTAATAAATGATTATGTCATAATCGATCGACCCGAAGTGTTCATAATTTTTTTTTACTGCTTGCCAAGCAATTTTTTCATCGTACAAAAATGTTTTGGGTAGTTCTTAAAATTCCTCAGCACGAGCTCTGAGTTGTACTCGAAAAATCCGTGAACGACGAATATCCTCATCTTAAATTTTGAAAAAACCTTTCCAACATTATAGTCCATTTGCGCGAGAATGATTATTGTTATTTTTTCACCACCACGATGAAGACTAACCAGAATACGTACACAATAATACGTACGGGAAAACGCACGTCGTCCATCAAAATTCAATCCAATCCATACCCAATAATGTTCGCTTTCTAAATGGGTCAGGGTCTGCGCGGCACAAGCGCGTTATTACTATATTATTATTTTACACGAGTTCCGATCGCGATAACTCGTACACAAACCACCGTAAAGGGTAAAAAAAAAATAAATAAATAACATTTGCTTACACAATCAATACACGTTATTACTATCATTATATTATTAATATGCACGGTAAGTTAAGTACGAATTTACACGATCGTGTAAAAAGTGTGCGAGTTTTGAAAAACCTATTTTTCAATTCTCTTTGTCCAACGTATAAAATTATTTTATACATGTATATTCCTCGTGTGTAACAGCGTAGTTGTTCACATAAAACACGACGTGTTTTTTTCATTTTCAATATAAAACCGTTTTATATTTCTTCTAAACGTCTCTTTTTTTTTTTTTTCCCCCTCGTACCTACATTCGGGATTTCGTGTTGTTCGCTTACGCGGTCGGTGCTAATTTGAGAAAAAAAAAATACCGAAATTGTACACGACACTACGCGTGTTTAAATTAAACGGTACGGGTGTGGAAAAAAGGATGGTTTGGCCATACGTACGGTAGAATGAGAAGAGGAGATAACGGTTTAGAACGGAGAACAACAAAAATCTCACCATTGCCGACGGTATACTGTTGCAACAAATCGGTCATGTTTATGTGAACGATGCCTCTTTTCTCGATCATCAGATTGTCACAGTGCGTGACCTTACCACTTCCGGGTCCACCTGTAAAAAGAGAAAAAAAAGAACGGTTTTTTTTGGTCAATCGGAGCAACATGGAGATAACCCACTTGGAGAAAACGATTTATAAACTTTAAACCGTTGTCTTAGAAGCTATAAAGTCGGCGCACAATATCCCGCGCTGAAATTTACGCAATTTTTCGAAAAGATTCCACATTCTAGTCGAGTATTGTTAATTACTGCTGTTATATTAGACGTTTAACCTACTTTATATTTTAGGAATTGTCAAAACGCGTTTTGAAATTTTTAATTTATACACCTAGGATAACTGAAAGTTAAACAGGACGCGCAGTCGTCTATTCTGGGCGAAAATTATGGATAAAATGTAAATTATAAGGTACGACTGCAACGTACAAACCAGGTTTCAACACCTAAAATCTAATTTTTTTTTTCATACGAAATTGTGGGCAGGAAACGTACGTTTTGCGGTGTTGATGATTTAGGTTTATGTTTTTGTTCATAATTTCTAAAACATGACAGCCAAACGTACGCGCACGTCAAACAAAAGTAAGAGCTAAGAAGGTTTTGGTGTAAAATTAACCGTGTTCAGCGTTCAATCTCACCAAACTTATTATATGTTATGTTCAACTCGTTTCCGTAAGAATGTATGGCAATTTTAATTATTTTGTCAAAACAAGTACTGTCAGAAATCGCAAAAATACGTCCTAGAGCCGGAGCTCATATAAATTGCTTCCCGGAAGTATATTAGATAAAGTTCATTTAATAGTTATTAACAGACTTTTTTATGTAATTCTTTTTGACCATAAAATACCAATTTTTTTTTCAATGGGACTGCAGCAAAATGTTGACTCAATTTTTAAAATAAATTTGGATGACGACAAATTAGAACCAAGTCGTAAGTACAATATGACGTTTGGCTCGCATATACGGAAGAAAGAAAACCAAAATACACGACAGGAAAACTTTTTACCTTTCGTATTATAATTGCGAAAAAATAAAAATAAATTGGAATTTCGGTGGCCAATTTTACCCTAGTCCGGTTCTCAGCTTATTCGTGTATGGATCGTTTGAGTTTTGTTTTTCGACACAGACCGCACAGAAGGAATATTAGTCGATCGATTAGAAATTTTTAGAGACATACCGAGTACAAATATGACAGGAACTTTCGGTGTATCGAATTTGACGTGACCGTTGTTGCGCGTTGACATGCCGTTATCATCTCCGTACGTTCCGTCCGTGTAATCGGTTTCCCAGTTTTGTCGATCGTTCGAACCGCTTTGAAAATTCTTGTCATCGGGAATTTTGCCTGAAACAAAAATGTTTTTAAAATGTTTTTAAAATGTAATAAATTATGAACAATTCTGCGACACTATCGTTTGATTCATCCATTATTTTAGGTTTATAGTGCTGTTAAACGCACGTAGTTCTAAAAAGTACTGCGGTTTTTGAAAGATTTTAAACCGTGAACGAAAGATATTGTAAAACAATGGCTTGGAAATTCTACAAATCCGAAATTTCACAGCTCGTTCGTCGCATTCAAACGTTTTGTTTTTAATGACTATCGTACGGTGGCTGTTAGTGTGAGTGTAGAGGATGCGAATGATCGTGACAAGTGCGAGTATACAACAAGGGCGGCGAACCCCAAATATAGTTGGTAGGAAGGAGAAGAGTTTCATTATTTTTTTTTTTCATAGCATTTTCAATAATTATCGCGGTAACTAATAAAAAAAATAAACAAAGTACCTACTTGATTTGTGTGCATTTTGAATATTTTTGCCGATTCCACGCAGCTGAATCGGAAAAAATGGCTGTCGGTGTCACACCTGTGTAGAAAAACCGCTGACCTTTCGCGTTCGACGTGGTTATTGCGAACGTCGAACGATGTAACGATCTAATAATATGTGGCCGGCGCACACGTGTTACCTATTTTTAATATACGGACACGTCAATTTTTCCACGTTATAGTCCCTGAACACGATGATCCGACGAAAATATAAGTGCACAACTATTCCGTGTACTACTACGATGTATAAATAATAAATAACGAACGACAATGTGAGAACCGTGTTTGAAAATGGAAAAATAAAAGTACCTATCGATCCCGGACGGAAAACTGTGTTCGTGCTACCGAACGTAAAAATACGCACAGGACTGTGCGATATTTAGAGTGTTGGTTAATTTTAGCTTTTAGAGGATTCAACTACCTGGCGAAAATCGACTAAAACGCGAAAGACCGCGTCGACAAACAGTCGGATCGTGAAAAAAGGTTCCTTCGGTAATACGTTTTTTAGGATTCGATCGAACGATTAGTTTTAGATTCTGAGCGTCAGCGAATTTATAATCGAGTTAATCGGTTTAGTTTTTTTTGGCCAACCAAATGATCGAAACAAGCTGAAACGTTTACATACTATTAAAATAGGTAAGATACAAGTTTGATAATAGTTTCAAGCGATTTCGAAAAAATTTACGTTAAGTATAAAACTCTGAAACTCTCGAAAAATTTACCAGCACGTATAGAGGCTATAGTAGAAAATTGAGCTCGCTCAAAATCGTATACGTTCGAAGGCGACGATTGCTTTCAGATATTAAAAATTACGGTTAAACCACAACTTCCAAACCAGCGACTCACCCAAAGCGTAGTGGCTACTGTTATTTGAATCTTTTTACCGGACGGTGGTGATTGAGTATTAAAAATTTTGAAAAAATCAATTTTCATGAACTTAAACATTTAGTAGTTAAATAGTTAGGTTTGCTTGAAATCGTTAATACATTTCAATTTAAATATAATCTAAATTATGATGCGATACAAGTCTTCAATTTTATTACTTGACCTTTTTAATCACATTAATTTCGATTACTCTCAGTATTGATCAAACTAAAGGGAGAAATTCTGTACTTGGTGGCGTTAAGTTGAAAACATAAAATTATGATAATTTTATCGAAACAAAAGTTGTATGATCTGTTTCTTTTTTTTGAACGATGAAATTCTTTGATCTTTATCCACGTAGTTTCTAAATTGTCTATTCCCCATACACTATAGGCTATTCAAAGAAATATGCGGATCATTATGAATTCGAACGGCATAAAAAAACTCTGTATGTGGAGTGAAAAAACAGATGTTGAAAAAACACTTTATACAAATTTATACAAACCAAGAAAGAATAATATCATATTTGTGTTTTAAAAAAAAAATAATAAACGTATACTGTTTATTTGGTATCAAACGGATTTGGTACCCGGGTAGCCCATATTTTTTTTCTGATGAACTGAGCTTAATATTCGCCTTATTCTTGGCTCTATTGAAGTTTTTCTAAAAAAATTTTCCAACAACAATAACAAATCGTTATATCAATTGATATATTTTAACGCCGAGCGGTACATTGCAAATTCCGTTATCGGTTGGTTAAACATTGTTAATTTATTTGACAAGAGCATAAAATTGGTTTTACAGCGATTCGCAATCAATCCAAAGTAATTTTTGATTTGAAAATTTGAGGTGATTCTTTAGCAGCTTATTAAACCGATTTATATTGATGCGAGAACAATTTTAGAAAGAAAACGATGTAGCCAAACTAAAAAAGATATTATTATGCGTTTAATACATTTAAAACAGTTAAATAGTCTGAATTTTTGTTTGAAAGATTAAGGTTGTTAATTATGAAAAAAAAAATATTTATTGTTGAAACCATACACTTAATATTATGACGCGATTATGGTTAAAATGAAATTTCTTGTCGATGGAGGTCAACACGAAACTATCGGAAACTAAGAAAGGATAAGTAATTTATAACTTTTACAAAACAAACTTATAAAACATTTTAAAACCAAAGCGACCCGGCCCGTAACCTTGACGTGTTATTAATGTAATTGAAATTAATAATTAAAATAACGATTTTGATCAATACGAAATACTACTACGAGTATACGGGGGAAAATTTAACTTGCTAAAATTGAATTAAATAATATTAAAAAACTAAACACTGTAATAAATGTTTCAGATTAATTACCAACGGGTTTCGGATAAAATGCGATAATAAGTGTTATTGCATTGTAATTATATCACTTTTTTTTTTTTTGTCGCTCAACAGTCATAATAACAATTATATTCGAAAAAAAGTCAAGTGGCATTTAATCGATCGCAAATATTATAGAAAATACGTACGTGAAATAATAATTATCATTGACTCGCGTGCCCATTGATTACACTATTTTGGAGGTATAATAATTATTATTATTTGTCGGGTTTCTTTTGAAATTTTGTCGATAGTACATTTCAGTATCAGTCGCATCGTTTCCACGGAGACAAACCAACGAGAAGTGTTTTGGCGATAAGATATAATCCGAAAATTATCTAGATGCGAGGATATGGATAAAATTAATCCAATAAATTTAAAAAAAATTGTAGTAGAATTATAAACTCGTTCGTTGTAAATTTAAATGTGTATTTCAAATATAAAAAAAAGACGGAATCACTATAGGTCTCGTGGGTAGTTTGATGCTGTGGATTTCTGTTTTGGAAGGTTCGATTAGAGATAATTGTATACTATAAATTATAAACTTAAATTTCTTAGGAAAATAACGATACTGAGTGAGCTCAGGTTACCTATTAAAGTTGTGCGGTAACAATAAAATGAGAGAATGAGTTAGAATTAAAAGGAGTGAAAACAGTTTAAAACGGTCACGATTGTTCAGAATCTTATTTTTATCGTCGTGAGAAAATAATTTTAAAATTAAGTAATACAAAAAAAACCATTTGAAAAATATCAAATACCACGGAGTAGGTGCTGAATGTTCGATTTTTAAATTTTTTTTAAAAATGGTCCGGAAATTCCGAAAACTATACTCACGTCTAAAGAATACTAATTTAAGTGACGTGTAAAAATTTCAAACCATTTGGACTCTTATTTGAGAAGTTATCATACGATTATTATTATCAAAATAACACGAAACTCGTATAATACCATTTTAGCAATATTTTTTTCGTACGTGTTCGGAGTCGATTGTGCGGATTTTTGTGAAAAATCGTCATTTAGATGGATTTCTACATAACATATTTAATTTTCAAATTTTCATAACAAATGTGTGCGATATTGTTTCCAAAAATAGTCAAAGGTAGTACCAATTTTCGAAAACTTTCACATTTTAAATACGACTAAATACGAAAATTGCGAATACAGACTATCGAAATTTTTAGTAGCAAATGTTTGTTGAAAACTTTATATTCAATTTACAAATTTTTTTTGTGGAAAATTAAATTATTTATTAAACTAATAATGCAAAAAAAAAAAAAAATTTTTGAAAATGTCTACATACGTAGCTAAAGGATTTACTGAAAAATTTAAACAAAGTAAAGATGAATTTGCGAAAAAGCCGAGAGAGTCTTAACTGTAAAAATTAATGTGTATGAAACTGCAGTTTCAATAGTATTGTTGAAATAACGATTATTATTATTAGGCTTATAAACAGTATGCAATTTGTTGGAAACCCTCTCAGGGAATATGCCTCCCATGTTTTAAACACATTTTCTAAAAACTGCACTCTGGTCAAGAATATCATTTTTTTTTTGTGTAAATGTACACAAACGATTGATATTATTAAACCGGTGATTGGAAAGTTTTGTTTCGAAAGGAGTTTCACGCGGTTCTCGTTCGTCTTGTTAAAAAAGAAACTGCGATTCCTGCTGATTTATAACCCGCGTTAACAAGACAAAAGAAACTCGTTCTTTAAACTTCATTCCTAAAAAAAAAATAGAACGTTCATCGGCGGGGAAAAGCGAAAAAGCAGCCAAGTACATTTGTTTTGCGATACATTTCGACGCATATTCTCGACTATTCGATAGACAACCAGCCTACCCTAAAGAATCTCTGACGTTCCAAACAAACTTGACGGAATTTTGCGATTTATTATCCCAAGCAGTACTAGCTAAAGTAAAACGCGTTTCTCATACCATCAACATTAATATATATACAATATATTACATGTATTGTTATGGAAAACCCGTCGTCGAAAACCCGCGAGCGAACTCGACCCCGCGTTTTAGTCGTCGACGTTTGCGACGGCAGCACTGCGTTACTTTTAACCCCGGTCGGTGTATGTTAAACGGTGAATGAAACGGAAAATCGAACCGCGGCCGTGAATAATTAAACGAAAACAAACATATAAGTAGCGAATAGTAGAATAGTATTGTACGAGACGACAGACGGTCCCTTATTCGGCGCGTTCTGAAAGCGTCAGGCCCTTCCTCAACACACCCTTCTTCCTCGACACCCTTCTTCCTCGACACCCTCCTTCCTCGACACCCTTCTTCCTCAACACACCCTTCTTCCTCGACACCCTTCTTCCTCGACACCTTCCTTCCCGTCGCGCCGAAGCGCTTTAGTCGTCGCCAAAATTTAACTATCTCGATCGTTAAAACGTTGGAAAACTGAAAAAAAAATCAAAACGGGATAGAGAAGAAAACGTCAACGACAACAATAATAATTACAATAGTTCAGAACGCGTTGTTTGTATTGTCCGGTTAGCGACGATGGAGCCAGCTCGGCAAACTAATACACGTGCTGGGCGTGGAAAAAAAGTGGAAAAAAAACCGAAAGACCACGTAAAAACTGTACCTGTGTTATGTTGTCTGAGAGCGTTTTCGGCACAAACCGCCCCGAATCGCGTTTCAACGCTTTCAAACACGAATTGGGTGTTCTTGATTTGTGTCAAGATCTTAAAGAACACTGACTAGTTCATTGTTCACGACGACGAGTGTTTACTTAATTTTTCGGGATGGTGTTTTTCTCGGAAAAAAAAAAATAACAAATTTACCAACGAATATCAACAGTTTTAGTGTAAGGATCTCGATATTTTTTTTGGATAAAACTCAAAATATCAGCAATATTTCAAAAAAAAGGCCATCAGTAGTATTCCTTCTGTGTGCGAAAAACTGTTAATACTTTAATTAACAGACATGTGGAGTTTTTTTAACGTTTAAAAAAAAATCCATTTGAACACGGTTACAGTGAACAACGTTTTCTGTACAAACAAAATAATTGTTGAAAGGAAAGGCACTGACAAAACTTGTACGGTTATTGTTTGAAATTACGTCTAGACGTTTTAGAAAATATCGTAAAAAAAAAATATTGGAAATCTTGCAAAAAAGTTGATCTGTCAGGTGTGGGGTTCGAACCCACGCTCCCTCTCGGGAACCAGAGCTTAAATCTGGCGCCTTAGACCGCTCGGCCAACCTGACCGATGTAACACACGACGAAAATTGTTCTTAATAAAGTCGGTATAATACAAATTTGATTGTATTAAATATTGTTTTATTTACTAATGCCTTATTGAATTTAATGTTTATGTTTTGATTATAGGTTATACAGACTTCTTAACGTTAAATGGAAATTTTCGAAAATGTTTAAGTTCTGTACTTAGCTCAAAAATGATTGAATTGTGTATTTTATCAAACTTGTATGTTATCCGTGTGTAGGTTAACATCGTGTAAAAGTTTCAGGTCGGCGAAATCATTATTACGGAAATGATAACAATAACAAAAAAAAATCGATTTTATCAAAATCGCGTTCGCCGTACTTTTTATCGGTTTTTTCGTCGTTTTTTGGCTATTACTTTTTTGGAATTGAAAATTTTACCAAAACGCTAGAGACAGTGCACCAAGGACGTAAGTCGGGCTTTCAGAAAATGTATCGGCCATTAAAATCGGAAAAATACCCAAGGCGCTATGCGTGTCACAGCCAAAAAAAAAACACACACACGTCATTGTAAAAACGTTACGTTCCTTGCTCGTCGCTCAGAATCTAAAACGATTCGGGAGACTATGAATTCGGAAAGAGAAAAACAGCGTAAAAAAAATTACAAAAAGTTGGATTTTTTCTATTGAAATTTTATCAGCATTGCCCTGTTTAAGTGATATTTTAGTCATTCTGGTGCACGTATCGTATATTTGGCGACGGGCGGTTTGCGAACAGACAAGTGCATGCAGCGCGGGGTGGAAAACTGTTCTAAATCCCGTGATGATCGTTCGATTGCCGTAATTATTGCTCGTTTCAAGCCGGTTTAGGCGGCGCCAAAAAGTTGATGTTTAAGTGAACCTCAGAACAATATTCCAAGCCCAATATCTCATAAAGGTGCCTTGACAGGCCGAAAAATTTCTACTAGACAGAATGTGTGGTATGCACCGTGGCTTTGCGGCGTAACAAAATAGCGAATAACTCAAGATCTCCAATATTATCTGCAATCAGTTCTCGTTCTATCGGGAAGTGAAGAGCGTCTAACCGTTTTTTTTTCACATTAATTATTCAAAAAACGTTTTTAAATTGCGACGTCAACAACATTTTTAACCGCACTTACAGAGATGTTTCTCCGCACATTTACGCAATGGAGAAACTTTTCTGTAGCCAGTCCTAAGTCTGTAGATGGAAAGTGTTGTTTGTATGATTACAAAACAAAGATTTGACGGACATTCGCAAAATTCAAGGTTTAACTCGAAATCGATCAATACCGTTCGAAATTTCTTATCACATTTGTATTACAAGTTTTTAATAATGTGCAGATAATTTCGGACAATTTGTAAAAGACGAGTTGTAAAAAAGCAAAAAACAAAAACTTCAAACGGTTCGGGGAAATGATAGGCCCCCTTAAAGAAAATGTAGGAGCCAAAACGGACAAACGGGAGCCGATGCGTCGGTGAGCTGGTCATTTCTAAAGAGTACAGGCAACTAATTAAATACGTAAATTTCTGTTTGACGTTATTCGAAGCAACAAACAAAATCCAGTAAACCCTTCAACTCAAAATAAGCCAATGTACCGCCTCAAAGTATGCAAGTCCACTATTTTGTACCTAACTTACAAACATATATACATCATACAAATCGCCTGACTAGTCCAAATTAGACGTGAAATTCTAATAACGAAATACGCGTAATCGACTACGATTTGTGATTTTGGAAAAACATCGAAACAGATCGTATATTTTACGGATTTTTAAAAAGTTTTTAGATCCTTCGCAACGAAAATCCTTTTCAAAAATTATTTCCACACACTCGTAATAAAAAAAAAAAAAACGAAAATCGAATACACGTAGAAATGTCGTCGGTGAACTCGACATGATTTCTCGACTCGATTTTTCGGCAAGTACCTAATACACAATCGATGAATCGTACTTGGTAGGCGAATTTTCCGTACGCTTTTGGGTCCAAAATACCGGTATAAAAAAAAAATACCGAAATACCCTCCGCTTACTCCGACCACATTAAAAAAATATAAAAATAGGGGTTGAACCTCACCCACCGTACGCCGGGCAGACCGTTCGAGCCGGCGGTTACCCGGTTACGCCCATTTTACCACCCCACCCGGGGGGGGGGGGCTCACCGGTCGTCGTCGTCGTCATAAACTGGGTCATGGTTACCGCGCGGCGTCTGACCCCGGACGGAAAAAGAAAAAAAAAAGCCACCGCCGGGGTATCGCCGCAGGGTTTATTTCGTCGTTTTTTTCCAGTTTTTGTGTGTGTGTGTGTGCACATTGCATACGCGATTGACCTACCGTCAACAATCGATAATTCGTTATTATTTTTATCACGACACGGCCGGACGTAGAGGAGAAGAAGTATAGAACACAGGTACCCGTGTTCTATACTTCTTTTGCGGGGGAATTTTAGACGCTGGAAACAATATGCACGTGAAAAAATCGAACAGAAACGGCGCAGAAACATCAGAACCGGGAATTCGTTGCCGTGAGGAAAAGAAATATCGCTAAGAAACTATATCGAATAAAGGAAAAAGATTTCGAGGAAATTTTCGAAAGAAACCGGAATTTTTTTCGGGAACCATCCCGAACACAGGGATGTAAAATTCGGGAAAACTGAATTTCAGGAACCGTCCGCACTTCAGGACCGTTATTCTGCAAAACTCGGTAATAAGACGCGAATTTTGTTTTACAAGATAATTTTTGAAAATATTCGATCAGTTTTAAACGGCCGTAAAATTCATGAAGACTTATATTCGTTTGCAAAATAATCTTGTAAAAACAGTGTTTACGTTCTTGTCTTCAATTCAACTTATCAGTGTTGGCTCTTCTGAAAAAATCACAATCGTGAAACGATGGCTTTTAAAATAAAATGTGTTTGCATGACTCGAAATACGTATTATGTACTATTCAAATAATTGTTATTTAGTGCTCCCAATCGTCGAATAGGTGATACAACCGCGTGTTTAAAATCATTTTCAGAACAAGAATTGAAAAATACAGACGTATCAGAAAATCCACGAACTATGAAGAGACATTTTTCGAGAAAAAAAAAAGGTTTTCAAATCCAAAGCTGGACGACGCCAACGGTTTGAGATACTGAACGCAGCGAATCGTGTGTACTGTTTTTACAATTACGTTTTTATTTTTCCGCGAACATATTTTCGGGTACAAGGAACGCACCAAATTTTAAAGTTGATAACTTTTTGATGGATCCACGCACTGCGGTGGTATTTCGGCCGCATTTTTTTTATTTTTTTTTTTGACATTTTGCTTACTTTTGGAGTTACACTCTAAAAATCAAAAGTACGAATTGAGAATTTCACGGCAAAAAGTTTGAAATGTTCAGGTTTGTGTTGACGTTTTGATAAGAATGAGTATTTTTAATATCAGTAACTTTTCTGATAGACTTACAGAATCCGGTGATCGAATTAAAAATTTTAGTGCCAAAAGTTTAAAATTTTCAGATTTGTGTTTACGTTATCATGTAGAATCCGATCTTTACGATAAATACCACAAAAAAGTTGAGATATCAAAATTATATTTTTTTTGATTTTTTTTTTTTTGCAAACACTGACGGCCAGAGTGCGTTCAATCGAAAAAATAATGTCATAGGGCAAAAAATTTAGAAAGTACCTTGTACAAGTTTAACATAACATATTAAACGTAGTATTGAATAAAAAAAATAATAAAGGAAAGAAATAATTAGAGAGGAAGGAAAGAAAGAAAATGAGTAAACTTGAGGTCGATAAGAAATTGTTTGGCGTAGCAATTAGTTAAAAATTCGTGTAGTATAGGATTAAGTTTAATTAAGCTGATATTTTTTGTAAAATTTGGTTTTACCAGAACGTATACTAGATAACTGAACCCGCTCAGTATCGTTTTTCATATTAAATATTATCAGATATTTTATTAAATATTAAATAACACATTTGAACGTCGACTTCCAGTGACCCGTCCAAAGCGTAGTCGCTATTTCGTCAAACAACGAATGCTACCAAGAGTGGTGAAAGTAATTGTTTTTAAAACGTTGATAAAATATGTATGCGTTTGAAATAAAGCGAATTTTTTCGGTGAATTTTTACGAACCATTAGAAACTTTCTAAATTAGAGAGATAAATAATGTTTTCTCGATGTTCTGATTTTGACAGATTATGAGCGAAATACCCGTATAACTTTAATATTTGTCAGTGTAATCACTCGACTTTAATAATGCAAGCTCAACTTTATTCATTCCCGGTTTCGGTACAAAACTGAAGTGAATTATTTACGAAAAAAAATATCAACCAAAAAGCAAAGACCAAGTTTACTTGTCTTCTGTGAAGATTTGTAAGAGCGATGTGAAAGTTTTGGAAATCGTATTGCATCTAAGCAAAGAATTTCAAAACGTACGCCTCATTCGTCGCGGAAAAGCGTAAATATTTTCACTTCTGAATTGTTGTGTAGAGCTTGTCCCCACACTAACGATTATTATCAAGTATGACAAAATTCTATGGACTTTCGAGGTCGTTTTTTTTTTTTTTATTATTGAATTTTTCGTAAAAAAACACTTTCCGTTTCTTCCCTTTCTCCGTTTGACGTGATATTTTCTTTGTAGGCACTACACGACGTTTTCTAGGAACTATCGTTCCTTCCGAAAACCATACACATTTTCGGCGCGTAAACACGTACATATTTTAAAACGTTGACTTTTTGCGGTAAAAACTACCGTGCCTTTTCCCTGTTCGTGCGTACCTGGCAGGATACAGGATACAGGTCGCATGGGAAAACAAAAAGTGAAATGACATGACCGGACACGGTGTATCGTATGTATCGACCGGCCTTCGGACGGGTTATGAACTCCGTGTCGACAATGAAGGTCAGAAACCCTAAACCGGCAAAAACTTATGAGTACTTGTACATTTTCATTAAAACGCTTAATTCGGTAATCGAAAGCGAACACGTGAATTTCAAGGCCGAACGGTGTCCGGATCTAGGACAAGTGGATGGAAAAAAATTGTTCTTATCATAACCGTGTATTAGTAAAGTAATAATTACAACATAGCGCGGGAAATAATTAATTGTCCTAAAGCGGTTGTTCCGTAAAGAAAAGAAAACGAAAAGCTCTTATATGATTAAAATGAACCGCGATAAAGTGCGCGGTTGTAAAAAAAAAGAAAGTATTTGGATGTACTCACCTCGATTTCGTTTCAGTTGCGTATTTATATTTTTCAACCACTCTGCCGACACAGTTTTACACGATTTTTAATCGAATCAATGAAACCCATGGTCACGATAGTTATTATAACCATATTACACGCGGAGTGTTTTATCCAAAACAGTTTTTGTCGATGACCTGTACATTATTGAATTTATGTATAATCGAATTTAAATTTTGCCAGGAAAATCAGGGAAACGACTCGAGAAAAAATCTTGAATATTTTTTAATTATACTGGAAATTCGCAATTAAATAATATTTTTAAGTTCTGTTTTATAGTACCCATAATCGATTTTTATTAAAATGTGAGAAAGACTGCATAAGCTGAAATAAATATGATAACTAATTGAAAACGAATTCGAACTTTGAAAACTTCAAATTTTTCAACTCGGTAATGGTCAGCAAGGGTAAAATAAAGTTAACTGGACATTGTTACATTTATAAGATAGATCTGATATGCCCCAGTGCAGGTATAATGATTTGAAATCAGAAAAACTTCTGGACGTTTGTCCGTAAAAACTTTGTTTTTGGCTTTTCTCTTCATTTACGAGACCCAGAAATTCGGTTGATGGCTCATTAGAAGACGCCGGCCAAGCAGATACCGATTTTAAATTTAAAAAGTTTTTAAAAAAATGTTTGATTGTATTGATTGAGTAATTATTCAATTTGGTTGGCAGTAAATCAGTAGGAAGTACCTAGGTAAAAGTATTTTAATTTCAAACGAAGGATTTATTAATAACTAATTTTTAATGGACTCTCAATTGTTTACTAGAATGTATAATTATAAAAATTCATTATTAAAAAGGTGGGATCACTCTAGGTCGCGTGGGTAATTTGACGGACTGACGAATACGCTTTGGGTGGGTCACTGATTTGAAGGTTGTGGTTCAAACGTATTGTTTAATATCTGAAAGCAATGATAAATCGTTTCGCGAATTCGCTATTTTCGTCGGTTTTGGTTTGTAACTCGGAAAATAATCAAAATTTGTAAAAATGCTTTAAACAACATCAAATTTCAAGCGGAAATCCCAACTGTTACGAGGTTTTAAACGTAACGTTGCACCACTGCTTCACCTCGAAAACGTCATTACACATCTGAAATTTTTCGCCGTAAAATTCTCGATTTTTTTTCGCGGTTTTTGAGGTAAAACTCAAAAAGTTAGCGAAATTTCAAAAAAAAAAAAAAGCTTCAACCTAAGTTTCACCGGAGTTCATAGACGTTTCATTAGAAGATGTACCGATTCGGAAAATCCGGAGCATTTCCATACGGAAAGTTGTTGACGGAGAAAAAAAAACAATCGTTGTAAAAACATTGCTCGCTAAATTTAAGAATTTGAAAATTAATAATATAAAGTATAGTAATGGAATTTTTTTTTTGGAAATTCTGGAAAAGTTAGGGAGTTTTTAAAAGAGTGGCGAACAGTTTTCGATAATTTCAAGTACACCGCAGTGTGTGTTAGTGCCAAGTTCAACGACTTTTGCAAAAAAACAGGGTTGACCGAAAGGCGACGGTGTTTGGACTATCTCGAGCGGTGGCAACTATGGAAACTCTGTCGGCTTCTAAGAGCCAAAACATCACTCACGCGACGCTTTCGATTTATCGCGATTTTAATAATATTATTACGTTTTCTCTGACCGGTCGTTACTTTTATTGCCGTCCAGCGGTCGGTCGGAAGTCCCGAAAACTTATAAATAATTCGCCTTCATCTGTTTTGTTCAAAAATATAAAAAAAAATAAACGTTCTTATATTTTCCACCGTGAAGTACAGCATAACATTGTGTAAGCTGTATGTTACAAGTAAACATAAATAAACAGTACAAGTAAACGATTTTCATAATTTTATTCGAACCCACAACAAACCCAACCTGATATATTTTTCGGGGGTCATCGATATAATGTTGAAGAAATTAATAAAAATAACTAACAACTGTACGATTTTTACTTTTATTGGAGAAACAAAGAAAGGATTTTATTTTCAAGCCTGAAACGACCCTGAAATCGGTATTAGTTTTTAACAAAATTAACGTGAAATGATTCCATACTAAAAAGAGCTTTCCAAACAATGGATAAAGTTATCAAGATACAAATCACACTTCTTTTTTTAAGCATATAGATTATCTATATTGTTAAATGATATCAAATCGTATAAATATATATCAGATTATTTAGATTCGTACGATATACTCTATTACTTATAAACAATGTTTCGTTTACGCGCGATTTAATTAATTACTTATTTTTTTTTTCAAAAAAGACAGTTATAAAACAACCTATTCCGTTTTGGCCTTTAAAAACAATAAGCCTATTCCGATCTGTGTCGTCATCGATTGAAATTTTTTAGGTTTATTTTAGGTATTATTGCGCGATTATTCGTATGAAATCAATTCTCTCGTGGTACCAAAACAATCGATAACGACGGAGTAAACGACGGAAAACTTGATATTCAAATAAATATACACCTTCAACACTACCCAGTAAAAAAAAAAAAAAAAATTTATAAATATCAATATAATAACTATGCAGAAGTAAAAATGAAAAAACCGTTATTAAATATTACGTTTATCACGTTAAATTTACGAGTAAGATTTTTCTTCATTACGTTTTTCGAAAAAACTATTTTTAAACGTATGAAACAAGCCTTAATATTGTGACGGATATTACAATCTGCGTATTTTGAGTTGGTACAATCGTTGATTGATTTTCTCGTAAGACATTTTACGATGTATGATTTTTCCACGGTACTTTTCTGCGAAAATTTTAAAAACAAAACATTACGCCGTTTTTGTTGAATTTCTAAAAACGATACTCGTGAAATATGCAAAGTTTTTGGAAAACACTCGAGTGTTTATAACCGTACTCACCGAAGAGCACACATAATAAACTAGGTACCTACAGAGCAACATAATATTATTATGTTTATTTATCGTTAAGCTCGAGATACCTATTTTATTATGTTTCACACGCGTATTTTATACAGATTTTGAACAACTGGGTCATCACGATTATACGTCCTAAGATCATATTAATCATCCGTAGAAAATATTTTGAAAAATTGTTGTATCAAAAAAAAAAAGAAATTTGGCAAATCAAAAAACTCAAATTGTTTTGGGTGAAAATAAATCGTACTCGAAAACCTTTTTACCAGTAAATTAAAATTCGTATCGAATTTTCGAAACACCGCACTTTTAGATCGCTTACGAATTTCAAAACGAGTTATTAATAGGTATCGACAAAATAGTATTAGGTAGAGATAATATATTATGACCGTCCGCCAAACTCCTCGGAACCAAAAGTGCGTTCAGGTAAATCTTTTTGATACACACATTGCGCCAGCGGCAGTTTTCATAAGACATCAAAAGAGGAACCGATCTTTCATTTATTAAGTGCCCACCGTTATTACGTACATCATGTCATCATCATATCGAACAAAAACTTGATTTTTTTTTCCATGATCTTTTTATAAATGAAAACTTTTTTTTAATATTTTAATTTTCATAATTTAAAAATTTTACTATTATGTGTTTAAAACATTACGCGTATGAGAAAGAGTTAAACACGTAAAAAGACTTACATTAATTTAGCCCCTACGAATTCAAAACCACCACCGTTATGGAGTACTGAATAAAAAATAATTACGCGGTTCGATAGTAAAAGTCAGTTAATCACATTTCGTATATAAAAAAAAAAAAATTAAATTCTCATTTTCGTTCAAATGTAATGTAATTTGTAATGTAAAATTGTAAGATCATTAAAAAATCTTAAGCTACGTTTTCGTCTTGAAACGAAATGTTCATAATAAATTATTATCGGTAACGCTGTGAGCTTAACATTTTACTACACCGATGTATATTATTGTTTTATTATTTTGTAATTTGATTTTCGATTTGTTAATTATATAATTATGTAATGACAACAACGTTTGTTTTTGGGCCGCACACTTGCAAACACGGTGTCGCGTGTACAATTTGTACACGTTTTATTTCGTTTTCCGGTGGATCGTTCGAACGCGGTAACTTATGCGCCAAATTACACACAGCGGTTCCACCGTATTCTACGTGCTAGTAAATAAATACATAAAATAGGTCGAACCGGGGTAGGACGTGCGAGAGAGGGAATACACATCGTTTAAAATAACGTTTTTTTCGCCCGATACAATATAATAATAACAATATTAAATTTCAAACCTATATCGCCCCGCACGCATAACGCACATTTTTTTTGGTTTTTTAACCTTTTTTCTTTGTTTTTTTAGATAAATGGCGAACGATAGCGACGACCGTGATCGTTATCGACGTTTTCGCGGACGTATATTATTATTACTAATACCGCGTTGAATAAATAATGATAAAACGCGCGAGTTTCGAAACGAGTTTTCAATCTGTTTCGTTCGTAGGTATCGAAAGGTAAAATGTGAACGGGAAAACTGCAAAGATTTCCCCGTCGGTCGACAACTTTATTGATGGCAGAAGCCTCTAGATATATTTATTACCTGTACTCAAGCAACAGAACACGCCAATTTCGCTGGCATTTGCTTGGCCGCTTATATCGCTAAAGCCAAAATCTATTCATATTCCCCCGTATCCCATGATTGTATTTTGAATGTTTTTGGATCATCTAGGGATGGAAGCCACCGGGTGATTGCTCGGCTGCTCGGCTGTAAGTCCGAAATTGGCGCACTGGACAAAGTGTGTTATGGACGAATAATTATCTAGGTAAAAGCGTGTGTCAGTTTTCTTAGGTAAAGATGACTTCATTTCGACGTTGATATTAACTAAGATGAATTCTTTAGCAATCTGAACATTTTCGCCTGGGTAAGTTAAGTTTGTGATAAGTTGTGTCTGTGACTTGTGGTCAAAACATACCTATATGAATATATAGAACAAAAAATAAATTTACAATCGCGAAAAAATGTTTATTCAACGCATCTGTGTAGGAATCATGTGTGATGATAAACTAATTGTTAAAGGAGCTAAAATTAATACGTCAATGAAAATTTACAGTTCTAATCGTACCTGGATAATTTCCCAAATGTCTTTTTCCAACAATAGTTTATATCAGGGGTGTCCAACTTGCAAGGCCTCAAGGGCCAAAACTTAAACCTCTGATCTGGTTGCGGGCCATACACTAATTGACATTGTATAAGTATAAACCTTACGCGGGCCACAGTCAATAGCATCGCGGGCCGGATGCGGCCCGCGGGCCGCCAGTTGGACAACCCTGGTTTATATAGTCAGAGTAATAAGTAAATTAGACTTTTAATTTTTTTTTTTTTTTTAGATAACACGTCGATTTTTACCAACAACTGTATGTATATAGTATGATTTGAATCAACCGTGTTGAAACTAAATTGTAATCATGTGTTTTAAATCATTTTATTTCATAAAAATTGGTTGACATTTTCCCGGTTGTTTCACACGGCTAATATATTTTCTATGATTTGAGTCGACAACTATTTAGTGTTGAAAAATCGAAAAAAATACCGAAGAATGTCCACGAAAACTACCTAATGTATAATAACTATCGATCACTGATTTCCAACGTAAAACTAATAGCTTACTGAACATGATAATGTTTAACAAGTACTCAAAAACGCTTCACACACACACTTCTTCTCGACCGATCGTGAACAGTTGATTGTACAACGTGTCTTATTTTCATCGAGAAGACATCCGAAATTGTATGCCAAAACATTAATGCGTTAAAGCGAGTATCTATAGATTTGTTCTTCTGGTCCCATTGTTTAACAACACTCGTAAAATGTTTATATTAACACGATTCGTACAGAGTTGAGGTGACATTTGTTTGAAATTTATCTTGCAGCGCGCTAGCGACAAAAAGTTTTGACGAGAGAATTGAATAAATTGCGTTGACATCGGTACAAAATAGACGTGTTTTGTACTTCGAGTGTTTTAATTCGTGTCTATCTTCTTCTTCTTCGCTTTCCTCCAGACTGTTTAGAAATGATATTAGTACTAAATACATTTTGTCTGTTGTTTTTCCGGTTTCTCTATTTTGTATTTTACAACAAATTTAAGAAGAAAATACTCGTTTCATTAATAAAAAGAAAAACTACTTCGGGGGAAAACGGTAGGTATCCATCACAGCAGTTGCCGATAAAAAGTTTCACAGGAACGGGTTCAAAAAAAAAGGTTCACAGGAACTATTCCCCTTTGAATTCGTTCACTTTTTAAGAACGAACCGGTAACAGACATCTAAAGGAACGAAAATAGAATTTCGTTATTTTTCAAAGGAACATGAAAGACGTCTTTTCGTTCCTTTTTTTGATGTTTAATTATTTAAATAAGTAAGTTTTATAAATGTTTGATAAATGTTCATCTGGTACTATTGTATTTGTTCTGTTGTAGATACAGTGGTTACAGGTTAAAATTTACTTGTTACTACGATAAAAATGTTACAATAGTATATTATTGTAAATCATTAATTCTTTCGATGTAGTAATCAAATATTTACAGTCAGATTCCTTTTTTCTATTTCTTCATATTCACGTACCCGACTTGTATTCACGTACCCGACTTGTATTTTCAACTCAAAAATATAACAATGGATTTTAGTAAAATAGTGACACACATTAAGTAAATGACTAACGGCAATACAAACGGATAAATATTTTTTCATAAATCTGTCTAAACTTCCTATATCTTAATGAGGAATTCTGTCTTCTGTAATGGACATCATACGTGTAAGGAACGCGTTAGATATTCTTTGGGGCAGGCGTCCATTGAGTACAGAATATATTAAAATTTATCACAAAACAACGTATAGTTTTTTTTTTTAAGAACGTAAAACGTTCCTCTGTTGGAAACGAGTACAAATTTATTTAAGGTCGATTTAGTTTCTTTCCAACAAGACGAACGTGAACTAATTAGTATTGTATACGTTTCGCGGTTTTAAATCCATTTTAGTAGGAAGAAAAGAAATTCGTCCACAAAACCCTGGACGAAAAAATCTTCCTGCTTTTTCTGGCACTATTTTTCACGTTATTGGCCAAATATAATTGATTTACCGAGGTTTTTTTTTTAAATTTTAAGTTTAGCTGCGTTTCCGTAAAATTGTGTAAAATTATTTTACGTTGAGAAATCGGAGCGAGCGAATCGTACAAAATCAGATTGAGCGTATGAAATTATTTTCTACTCGACAGTCAAAACACATAACGTTTAAAACAAGTTATTTTAAGCCAACGAATCAAAACAGTATGAAATGTAGGTAACTAATAAATCATAAATCAGTATGTGATCTGGTGTAATATTAAATTCTTTATTTTACATTTTTATGATTTTATAATCTCTATACTCTCAAAGCTATTTTTTACATTTCTGTTTTAATCGTTTACTGTTATGAGTTTCTATCAGTTCCATATAGGAACACGTTCAACATTTCGGTGGTGAATCGCCAAACAACATGCATATCACACGCGTTAAACTGTCGCCAGACTCAATTTCTAGACGGACATCAACCGCCGTATATCGCTCCGTTTATGGGTTAAATCTGTTATTGCAATCGGCGGCGCTCGTGATAAAATCGCCAAAGGACGTAAAATATGATTTACGGTCGATATTGTCTCAGCGCGGTTCTTGCGCGCGCGTTGTAACGGAAAGTTAAGAAAAATATACTGCTTACCTCCGATCTCTTAACTTTTACCTCTTATCTTTCAACTCTTATTAACTAACTGTTAACTACGCCGTTTTACGAGAACGCGGCCGAAGTTTAAAACCTCGGAAAATCGATCGTACGCGCGTGTGGCCCGGGACGGAAAACGTAAAGAAAATGGTGCCGGAAAGAGCAGGGCGGACGAAATTTTTTCTTTCTCCCTGCTCAGAAGGACCGTCAAATGCGACAGTGCTACTCCGATTCCTGCTGAAAAAGGCACCACTTTCAACCACGCACCCGGACGAAATAAATTTCTCGCCCGGTGCCCTGCAACACCGTAACACTCACCTGTGTCCAGACAAATTCCCATAGTCCCATCCGCCGGTTTTCACGCTGAACGGTGCGGCGACTGCACGCGGACCGGGGACGACATCGTCGCGACGTCTACACGCTAGCGGTTAGGCGGGTCGTCGTCGGCGGCGTCCGCCGCCGCTCAACCGGGATCCCTGGGATCGTGACGCATGGCCATACGGGGACTTTGTGGACGACTTCGGGCGGCTCCGGCGAGGACCCTTATTTGGACGGGTCCGGGGTGACGGAAATGATATATGCGTTCTCACCGTCGACGACGCCTCGGCGGCATGCCGCGGCCGACGTGCGAGCACCGACGGGGTGAGGAAAAAATCGGACGAAAATTTTGCGAAAAGGCGACGTGGTCCGTTCCCGGGGGGTGACGTTACGCGCGACCGACGTCGACCGCGTGCGGACGAACACTGTGAGCGGCCGGTCATCGTCGCGGGGTCTTGACCGCGCGGCGACTTTCGCGGGACGTCCGCCGCACGGCGCCACGTGTGTCGTCCCGTCCGCCGCCCGCCGAGCGGAAAAAAAAACGTCCGTTTGTCGACGAATGTTTTCGGGGGGTAGATTTCCGAAAAAAAATTAACGAGTGAAGGCGAATTTCGAAAAAATTAGACGACGCGCGTATCATGGACCTGTGGCCGAGTGCAGCGCTGTCGGACAATATTATGTCATAGTAAATCGAGTGGCCAAAATAAACGCACGGACGAAAAAAATGATTCGGTTCGATTGTTCCGTGAAAAGTACGTAACGATACGATAAGCTTAGATTTTGATGAAATCGTTATTTTTCGTGGAAAAAAAAAATAAAACTAATTCCATGCCCTAACACGTTATACTGGAGACGAGTATGTTAAAAGTGCAGTCCGTAGGTTTGTGTGTCTCGATGCTTCAAATAAACAGATTTATTTTTTTTAGAAAACAGAAATCAAATCGGTTCAACCGATGTAATGTTGTGTTGCTGTGCACTGTTAATAAAATAACGTTAAAAAATATATTGAAAAAAACGTAATAAAATTACGTTAAACTTAAAATAATTTTCTCAAAAACTGCTCTATCGATTTCGGAAAAATCGGACGATGTAAGACATCAAACGCGTATAGTTTTTTTTTTGCCGAAAACGGTAATCGGTTCAGCCGTTTCCGCCCTGTCGAATCAATACAATTACGCACTTCCGTGACACAATTCCGATCGGTATGATAACTTCAAACTTGACTTTTCAAAAAGATTTCAGACCGATTTTGATAAGGAGTTAGTTGTACGACGCACAGCTTCAAAAGCCGTAGCTTTATTTTGCCAAAAACAGTAATTTTTGAACACAAGAATTGTCCACACACACACACACACACACACACATATATATATAATCCGCCCTCTAGATTATAGGTATACACCTATAATCTTTTCGACGGAGGGCGGATTTGGGGTCTGATCAGTGAAAATACAAAAAAAGTGGCCAAAAGTTCTTGAAAATATTAATTTGATTTTTCGCCGATCATTACTGCCAGACTCTATAGTTTATACGCACGTAATAATATTGGATTGTATTTTTACGGTCGAGTGCGATTTGGGAAAAATTCAAACTGAATGTTGATATGATATTACGGAAGAAATTACCTATTTATTCTTTTTCAGTGTTTAAGCGTTTCACGAAATTAAAAAAAAAAAACACGGTGATTTAGTAAATATTTTATTTAAACATTTATTTACGCGAATCGTTATCGATTTGTGGACATTAATAATACTAGTTACAACGACAAAAACAACAAACCTATATTGGCCACAATATGAGATTTGGATATACACTTGGTTGTCGTTTGTTTTGACAAATAATATTCTCCGACACGAATAATTGTGAAACATACTATTTGTAAATGTGAAAATAGTGTATCGAGTTTTTGAAAACCGTGTGTTTTGTATCCGTCGAAAAGTAAATATTTGTACGTGATAAGTAAGTGTTTTACCTACTAGTTAACAATTAAGTTACAAACTGTTGACCGATTAATTTTGTACACGCCTTTTGAAAGTTTAACAACTACACAAAATAACTATATGATTTTCAAAACAAAGGAGTTTTGAGGCAAAATCGTCAGTCGCGAAACCATTAGTGATGTTTTTCCATTTAATCTTGGCCGACGATGACGGACTGCTCGATTCCGTTGAATACGATAAGTACCTTAAAAATTCGTACCATTCGAAATTTATGAGAAATAATGAAAAGTTGTCCGTGGTCAGAGTCAACTCTCAACGTTTCATTAAACGAAACGGTCATCATCGGCCAAGATACGACGGATTTTGATCGATATGGTATAGTTAGAAAAACACGATGATTTTTGGCTATTAAGAGTACTAGTAACTAAAAACGAAACCTCCACACGTTTATTTAAAACAGTCGTCGCATTCGTGTAGTTTAATTCAACAGATCTGGATTAAAGGATTTTCGCTTTTTACGTGAAGCGAATTGACAAAAAAAAAAATGTTTTGTTCACTAAACTTTGCAGTTGAGAAATCTACACTACATATAGCCCCACTTAAAATCTACTCGGGTGAAAAATTATTAAACTTTTGTTTTTAATTTGCAATCACGTCGGTCAGTGCATAATATTAATGGTTCTCGGCAACTTCTTCAGCCGTTGTCGAAACAGTTATAAGCGAATTCGTGTTGATAAATATATATATATGGGAAAATTGATGAGGTTTCACGTGGATCTCTAGATAATACGTGATTCAAATTTAACACGAATGATAAAAAAAAAAATTTTTTTTCTATATTCGAAATAATTATGCCGTTTCGGGTGAGTTTCGGTGAGTTTGAAGGCCTAAGCGGACGTTATATTTTTTAAGACTGTTGTTACTTCTCGTACGTTTCTCTGATGAGTTTTGAACGACGGAAACTTCTTAGGTACCAAACGCGTGAAATGTGAAATGCGAAAAAACGACGTTCCACGTATCGAAACGTTTTTGTGCGTCCGAACGGGCGACGGTTCAATAACAATTAACATCCGGTCGGACAAGACAAAAGACGAGTGGTGGTGGTGATGATCTCTTCGATACTGTTCCAGATACCGTCGATTACGTCCGAATGTTTTTCGGGTAGGAAAAAACTTTTCGATCGTTTTCTCGTCGGAGAGATGAGCGACGACGAGTCGTCGGCGGCTGGACCGACGTCCGAACCCGTTACCCAGCTGCTGCAACTGGAATGGAAGCAAACGTTCACGAATCTTCCCCGACGTCCCGCGCCGGCCGACTATGGCGCGACGTCTCTGGCGGACACCGACCGCGGACGGGGCGACGCCAAGAGGGACAGAGAGATGAGAGACTTTTTGGACGGCGAGACCGTGGTGCCGAAATTGTTTGAAATGCCGGACGTGGAGAAATTTTTGAAAACAAAAAAGTCAAAAAAAAAATCCACTTCAGTCGGCGGCGGCGGCGGCGGTAGCGTAATCGAAAGACACGTGTGAGTTTCGGCCCGGAAAACAACGAACGGTAGTTTTTTCGAATCGGTTTGGGTTCGATGGAACCCGACAAAATATGGTACAAACATTTTTGCTCGTCGAAAATGATATCGAAACACTTTATAGAAGCAGGAGACTGCCTACGAAAACAACGGTTCCGGGTGGAGGAGCTTGCTTTTTACTCCGCTAAAATAATAACTTTAGTCGTTACGGTTTTTGACGTGTACGCTTTTCTCGAAGCCACATTGCCAAAGCTCGGGTTGAATTTTCAAAACTTTTAGTGGGAAATTCATCGTAGGTACTGCGACGAAACGACGAAGAAATAGGATTTTTCGGAAATTTAAAAATCTTTGATCTTACTGTCCTGTACACTAATTTAAACATTATGTGAAACTCGATGAGTGGTTTCAATCATTATTTTGGTTGTTATGACCAAACATCAAAATCGCGTTCTTAAGTACGTGAAATTTACCGTTTTTTCTAAACATTGTCTTTCTGGTATGACTTTTGAAATACTGAATTTAAAAACGGTCGTTAAATGCACCAACGACACGTGTTAAGCCAACGGAAATCGGGTCTACGCATACTTAGGAGTGATTCTCTGGGACACAGGTATAAAAAAAAAAAAAAAACAAGGAAACAAATATCTCTATAAAATCAATAGCTTCCTCGCTTCGCTCAGAATCTAAAACATTATATAGTTTACACGTCGAGTTTAAAATCATGGTTAACTTCACCAATAAAAATGTACATAGTGTATCTATACAGTACATTGTTCTGTTACAGTATCTGTTTTACTGTTTTACCATCAGACTTACTCGATCATCAAAATCGAATAGCTTTTTAATAACAGAAACTAACATGAATTTCAAAAAATTGCAATTAAAAAATAATTATATCTTTGAAACCTGAAGCATTAGTCGACGTTCTTTTCTGCAATCACTCTATATTACCACTCGACCTTAAACTGAAACGACGCTGTTGTTGTAACGTTTATGAGCAATGACATTTTGACCAATACGTAAATTATTTTCGTTATTAAGTTGATTATCTTGAATCGGTTGTAAGTACGGTACTTCTATGGCACGTTCCGTCGTACTGGGTGTTCCGAGAAACGGTAAAATTTTAAATGATGATTTTTACAGAAATAAAAAAAATTAACGGATTTTCGAGTTGTACTGTTAACAAATGAGATTTGTTTCATTATATTAGTCTAAAGACAAATCACAAAAAAAAAAAAGAACGTTTGCACTGTTGAAATATTTTTTGTTTTTGGGACCCATATTATGGCATATGCTTAACGTACTAAGTTTGAAAATGCGTCTTTTTTCCGAGTTACATAAAATTTGCCCGATTCCCCGAAACACACAATATTATGTCGTTGTAAATTATGTATAAAAAATTTGATTAAAAAAAAAAAAATTATTTTAGGACGGATCACGTCGAAAAACAGAGAAATATTTTGTTGAAAGAAGACGAATTGGCACCATTCAAAGGCCGCAAGACGGTCATCACGACGCAACTTTACCATCATAAGAAACTAATAGAATGCGCCGAGGTCTTAGAACCCGTCCCTATGCCCGAGTCGTGGATTAAACGTATAGTTGAAGTACTTATAAAAACGTTTTAAATTAATATAACAGAAAAAATATTGAAAGACATTCAGTTGATCCAAATTTCCAATTGTCTTACGATGTCGTATTAAATAATGTTTTACACAACAATTTTTTTCATTTTTAATATTGTCGGATACTTAATGAACACAACGTACAAATTTAATAGTAAACAAAATTAAGCTCAGAAATTAAAATATGCAGTATCTCAAATAACAATATTATACATGCGTTTTGCGCTGAAACTATTTTTTTGTTAAGATATTTCAAAACTGTGATTCTTCTGATAAATAGTTATAAAAAACGATGTTTTTTTCCAAACCGTCGGTATTAAAAAAAAAAAAAACGTTTTCTTTAAAACAGTTATAAAAGTTCGTTTTACTATTACCATATTGTTACTTTCGGAAATCACTCGTCCGTGTTGCACTGAAAATTTTCAATTTTATGAGTAGACCAATATTATAATATGAAGCGATCACAAAGCTAAGTTTTTTTGTATTTTTTTTTAATTATTATTACTGTTCATCAGAATTCGAAATGTAAAGGAGCCAAAGCGTCGGTGTCGTCGATTGAAAAAGTCAAAGAGCGTTACGTGAAATTGTTGAAAAATTTGCACGTCGACGGTGTTCTTCGGCCGATCGAAGAACGCAACATTTCACCTTCGCGTGCGCCCAGGATCGTTCGGCTAACAAAATCGTAAGTTCGATTGATTTAGATATTTTACTTTTTTGCGAGGGCAAACGATTTTGTTATTTTTACGCAGAATCGGAGGAAAGACCGCCAACCACCAGTCGTTTTTGAAAAAGAAAACCGCCGTCTTAAAACACTTGGACACTATCCGTTCGGAAACGTTGGTCAAAATTCACGATTTTACCAGTCGTCGAGTCACCATGATCATGATCGACGTGGAACATCACCGGTAGGTATACTTTCCGAGTACCAAGTAAAAAACGACCCTAATTATCGTTAACGGGACCAAATGGTTATTAAAATATAAAGAATTTCCAGCCCAGTATAGTGTTTTAAATACGTTTTCAAGACCGTTCGGAGGGCGGAAAAATAGTTTTCTTGCCAAAGAGTACTGGAAACCGTTGTCGAAACTCGGACAATTGTTTTGATAGTCTATATCCTATAGTATCCTGTAAGTCCGTGTCTCCTTTGTCTCAAAATATGTTGGGTACGATAAAACCGTTTCTCTAATCTTCTGGAATTTTTCCCTCGACCTTATTGAAACATACTTTCAACCATCTGGTCCCTACATCCCCTAAAATTTTCCCTCGCATCTGCGGGTGTAGTTCCTACCGCTTTCTTCTTCTTCGTGTCGCTCTCACTTTGGTTTTCCCTTGCTCCTCTCACCAACAAAAATCTTGGCGAACCTTCGTCTCACAGATAATACACGTATCAATACTTCTCTCGGATACTTAGATTTTCCCCGTACTTTTACTTTCTCGAACAGATCAGTCCGGTGTATTTACGAAACGTTATATATCATTTTTAGATTTCACGAACTAACCCGAGACTTTAGAGAGGTCGTGGCCGTCTTAACGAGCGACTTCCGGGAACGCGAAGCGCGTCTGACTGAGGAATGGTACGAGAAGTTGGTGTCGATGTCGACCCGCAAAGTGACGATAATCGGCGTGACGAAGCCGAACTCGTACCCGCGGTTTATCAAACGCGTCACGCGCATAATCAGCGCAGAAGTACGTGTTTATAGTGGTTTTTCGAGTTCTGAATACAGCGTTGTTTTTGGTATATATCATAATATAATGTTTACAATAATAGTTTATGTTTTTCTAACAGTTTATAGGGTTAGTACCGGTAAAACACCACAAAAACATAGGTAGTATAAACTGAACTACTTCGATTGAAACTAAATTCGGTGGCTATTTTTTCTAATCTGCACGATGTTGTTCTCCAAATTGAACTTACAGATAAGTTGTAGATCGACACGCATTTTCAGTACACAAATTAAATATGTGAAATGAACATGATATAACAACACGTAGAGATTTCCAATACTTTTACCGTCCGAAAAAGTGATCACAAACGTGATCAAAAACAAATATTGAACGATAACTCAAAATCTGAACAAACGACTGTACACAACTATGTAGCTAAACATGTTTTCGATTTGATTTCGGATATTAATTTGACTCTTAAATTTTTACTAAAAAATCATTTTAGTGCACAACGAAACGAATTATTTTCACAATAGTTTTTTCACGGCGATGAACGGTTTTCTCGTGTGTTTTCAGTTGGGAAAAATGATCTTGAAATCAATGAATCACCTGTTAAAAATACTCGGCAATAAAGAGACCACGCCAAAGTTGAAATTCGATGTAGACTTTGTTGGCACCAAGTGTATCACTATTCCGAGTGTCAGTGAAATATGCGATCAATATTGTTCAATTTTAGATTTAGTAAGTACGGTTATTATAAGTTAAAATTTATTAAAGTTTTAATTTTTAGCATTTTTAATTTCACCAATAATTTCAAAAATCCACAACGTTTATACTTTTTTTAATTTTAACTGCGTCTATTATTTTTCGTATTAATGAATTTAATTTAAAAAAATTTGCCTAAACTGTTTTAACGACGTGTTGATTACGTCGTACGTTGTTTATACTTGTCCACATAAATTAGAAACTGGTTAAAATTAAAATTTCTTCTTTTTTTTTTTACCCATACATATATGTGAGATTTAAATAATTGTTTTGATTGTATCACGTTCTCAATATCGATAGTTATTATTACATAAAATATTTAATATATTCAAACAAATATTATTCATAAAAATATTGCCAATTATTTTTTAAACAACCAAATTCTATTGAATCGAACCGATAATAAATACTTTTTTTTTTTTTAGTTTATCAAAGACTTTTTCATTATAGTACAACGGTTTGCATAGTTTTAGTCAAAAAAAAAAAATAAACTGTTAAATGCAGTCAACTTTTTTATCGAAATTAAAGGCTGTGTTATAAAAATAAAAGTATTTGTTTTAATTATTGAGTATTATATAAATAACAACCATATCCTCTAACTTTACAATTGAATACGGGCTATTTTTAAGACACATTGATATTACACATAAAAGCCATCGTTGTTTTTTTATATATAATCGTCACTTGTGAAGAACAATTGATTCAGTACTGTTGCATTAATGTTTACGGAAAAATAATTAATTTTCATTCCTTTAATCGCTTAAAAACCGGTACATTTATTATAAAGATTTATATTTCGACGTTCTTTAAATTAATCGTTCTGCAGTAATCATCAACTTTGATAATATATTTAGGTCAACGCCACATTGAGCGAACTGCCATCTTTGGAGCAGCGTTTCGGAATGCCAGTAACGTCGAAATTCCTATCGTACGATCACCACAAACAGATTAATTTGTTTGAAGAAAAATCAAATTTGACCAAAAATATCACCTACATTTACGAAGAACTAACAGCGTATTTAGAAAATATGGGTAATGTTTTAAATTTTAATAATTCTAGTTTCTCTTCTTAAACTCGCTGCATCCTACCGATAATTAATTACTCGTTTCTGATTTGGTTCCGTCACAAACTTTTCTTTTATTCATTGCTATTTTGACTAAATTTTTATACCAGAGCCAAACCTTGTTCTCTTCATTTCCCATCCTACTAATAACCTTGGATTATTAAAACTCGAATTTTAAATTATAACGCGTATACTGGATGAAACGTTATAATTTAAAAACAATTGTAATTCAAATCAATTATTAAAAGCTATTATATTATTTTGATTTTCAAAATAATACGAAAACTGATCAATTCAAAAACATTTAAATATCGTTTTTCAGCTATGAGATAGGTTTGTAAAGTTCGTCTTATGTTTCTATCATCGCGTTTCATCATCATTTTGAGTGATTGTAACATTTATTTAAAAAGTTTTACGTAAAAAAAAAAAAATTAAAAATATACTAATTTCTCAAAAACGCCCGTGAAAATTTACAAATTTTGCGTTTAAAAAGTTAATTTTTTCGATCGTGATATTTTTCTATATTTGCATTATTTTTTTTTCTGTTTTTCAATAATACGTAAAAAAAAATTGCACAAAAAAACGCAGAGAGTGTTTTATTTTTATTTTTTCTATGAAATTTATATTTTTTTACATCGATCATCGGCAGATCTGTCTGAGTTTTTTTTTTTACCACAAACGCGATTTGTTTCCGTTTTTATCACTAGCAAAGTGTCACTTGAACAAAAATAATAATAATTATTATTATAAACACCGTGTTCGGCTCGTATCCACTGAAATTATTCCGATCTTCCTCACTGAATTACTTTCATCTTCTATTGTGTCTGGAAAAAAAAAATACATCACAATACCAACGTTTCGGATTCAATATGATATTGATACTGTGCGGACAAATTTTCAGAAAACGAATTTAACGCCATTGTAATGGAAAATGAGTCCGAGGAATTGTCGACGCGGCTGCGGGAATGTCGCACTTACGACGAACTGTTTGAAATGCTGGACGAGTTACAAAATTACAAAAACAAAGTTTCGCGAATTCCGGATAGTTGGAAATTCGAACTCGGAAGGTAAAAATTATTAGACTTCGAATAATTGTATTTTTTTACGCGACCGATAAAGAAGTGTTATAATATTGTTTTTTTTATATATATATACATAGTGTCAGTCAGGTGACCGTGAAAATTCACCTAAACGGTCTCGTGAAAACGTACATGGATAAGATTTTCGACCACGCCGTTGAAAAACAACTCGTCGATCATCAACAGTACGGTTCTATTTCTGTCGTTTTAACCATAATTTTTTAGGCACTTTTCGCGATTTTGGCGGAAATTTCAATTGATTATAATCTATTCGTGTCGTCCAATACGGTTTTGCAAAAAATGAAATTTCATTATATCGTTTTCAGAGGACACACTGATTTATACTTAAAGATTTTAAATTGCAAAACATTACATAACGGTGCGTTCACGTTTGAACAATTTTTTTTTTTCAAACATTTTTTTCGATCGCGTCAGCGGTAAATGACGTATTGTTTTTACAATATTTTTCATTTTTCGTTATTCTGTCAACAACTTTTCGGGTAGAGGGGGGAACGTTCAGATTTTTAAAGTCAGTACTTTTACCGTGTATGATGTCCGGTGGTACTTTGGTTGAAGTTTTTTTTGGAAAAATCTACCTAATTTTTTAGTCGAATCCCAAAAACCAAATGAAAAATGAGAATTTTACGGCGAAAAGTTTTGGATTTTGAAGTTTTCGTTTGGAAGGAACGCACTGATTTTTAAAATTAGTAACATTTTTGACAAGTTCATTGACAGCGGTGATATCTCGATGCCAGAATTTTTTTTTACTTTTTGAGTAATACGCCAAAAACAAATTGAGAATTTTACTGCGAACATCTGAAATTTCCAGGTTCGCGATGTTTTTGTGTAGAAAGAACGCTCCGATCTTAACACTGAGTTCCACAAAAAAAGTTGACGATTTGGCTTTAAAGTATACCTTATTTCAAACAGATTTTCGAATTTTGCACATTTCGCCGAGTCCTAAAACGCACAAATTCGTACTAGAAAGTTCGCTGGAGTGGCGAGTATTTGTCCGATCGAATCGAAACCGATACCATTACAATCGCCTTCGCGCATTAAAATGTCAATACGTTGTTTAAAAAAAAAAAAATATTTTTTTATAACGTTGATACCGTTTTCGCAGTTTTTGGACCAATCTTATCTGTCTACACGGAAACGTCATCACAAGCACGAAAATTTTGAATCTTCGCAGTGCAATTCTTAATCCGTTTTAGGGAACCACTCGAAAAGCGAGCAAAGTTTTAAAAAAAATCTACGACCAAAATATCACCGCAGTCGACACAAACCTGTCGGAAAAGTTGTCACTGATCTCGAAAATCGGTGCGTTCCTTCCAAACGCGAAGACTAAAATTTCAAACTTTTTCCGTAAAACTCTCCGAAATTCCCGATTTCATTTTTTATTTTTTAATTTTGGTCTTTGGACTATAGCTCAAATGCGTAGGCGACACTTCACAAAAGTACCACCGGAGTGTTCACGTTGAAAATCGGAGCGTTCCTTCACGTCGGGTCGTCGACCGCGAAAAGACGACCGAAAACACTATCGTAAAAACAACGGGCTGCGCTCGGAACCTAAAGACACCACAACTCGCTGTGAGTGACGACAAACGAAAAGAATTAGTCAATCGACTTTTTAATCTGATTCTTGTAACGAGCGCGCGTAGCCCCCCTTGCGTGTTATGCACCGCCGACCGTCACCACATCGTGCATCACTCGATCGGTGATCGGCCTAATCGATCGATTATCGTTGCGCGATAAAGGGTGTGCGACGAATTCGAAGCGATGGTCTCTCGCGCTCTTTCCGAGCCGCGAACCACGGTGGAACTGCTGGCGCTCGGCGAATACATGCTGTACGCGAACACCACCTTCATGCAGCAGTCTATCGAAACGGTGAAGTTCCTGTCGGCGGTCGCGTGCGCCACGTGCCGTTACGCCGTCGCGTCCCAGGAGTTTTGGCTCGCGGTCGCCACCAGCGTGCGATGGGTCCGGGACGTGTCGCCGGTGTTCCTCGGGTTCTCCACGATGTACGAGGCGCGCAAGTCGGCCGCGGAGGAGCACCTGACCCGGGTGATCGCCGCGTGCGGCTACGACCTGGACGTTTTCGCGCCGCACCTCGCGTTCTTGGACCGGATCGACGACGTCGGAAAGATCCACGAATACAAACTGGCGAGTATTTTGGGGGGTGGTGGATGTTTTTTTTGGGGGGTCGGATTTGGTCTTGTCGATCACACTGCGGTACGTACAGTTCGTTGCAGTCCGGGAAAATTCGATGGGTAAGCGCATTTTTACAAAACAGAAATAGAAATTTACAAAGGCGGCGAATATTGGAAAAATATTCCGTTTCACCAATGCGTTATAGTACCGAATTCGAGCTCGGTAAGGATACGCGTGTAGCCGTGAAACTCGCCCGTCCGTCGCGAGAACGCAGGATTTCCGTCGTAACGTTTTCTCGCTTTCGTCCATCGCTCAACCTAAACGTTTCACACGAGTAGTGTGCGCTTTCAGACACGTTTTTAAGAAACGTATACACCTCTGCATGGAGGAAAATGGAAATAGAATTCGCCGAATGACTCGTATACGATCCGGAACGTTAAAATCCACTGTTCGTTATTAGGGCTAGGATTTTGTAACATATTCTTTCATATAGTACTCCGGGACGTAGCTAATCAAAATTCGATTCATCCGTCACAGAGTTCGAATATGCGATTTTATTTTTGCTTTTTTTTTGCATTTTCTTGTGACGTACGTAAATAAATGCTTTTTTGGCACTTTTTTTTGTCAGTTTATTGGCTTTTTAATTAGTTTTCGTTAATTGTACGCATATTTAACATTTTTTAGAACACTTACGTACACATTTGTCTAAATGTATAATTTATTTTAATTGTATTATTATGTATATTTCGTGAAATATTATCGCCTTATCGGAAAATATTAGTTATACTATCTTCGAGTTTGCTAAAAAAATATAATTACAATTAGGTTAGGTCCCTCCCCCTATGCGCGTCGCTGATCGCCAAAGTCGCGAGAATTGACTCGCCATCAATATCGAATCGCAGTATCTACCTACAGTAGAGGATCTTTTATTGGTTTCAAAGTTGCGTCCGTGCGTTTTGTGACTGGCTCACACAAAGCGAATGGTTTTCGTTTTGAGACCCACGCGAATATTTTGCTAATCTTCTATGTTATCTTAATTACTGCCTTGAGTTTTTCTTTTTTCTTCTTTTTAATCCGATGCTGTTAAAATCGCGAGCAAAAATTATCATAAAAAATTTATCGCAGGTATCGTACTGTTAGTAAAACGATTTAGAGTTTTGTAATCGATCACATATTATGTTCGGGAAACTTTAACGTTTCGGTTTGGTGATTTATTTTTAGTAAAATCACCTTTACACGTTTTATCAGAATTCGGTCGAATACTTACATCCGAAAAACTGAATTAACATAAGAACAATACAAACTTCTCGATACAACATCAACAACAATAACCGCGAATGTCATGACAAAATATTATACATAACGTTTCATTTCGACGGATTAATAATAATTATTATTTTCAGTATATCGGCACGTTGCAAAGAAAAATAGAAAAATTTGAAAATACGGTCGCCTGGATCAACAAAGAAGAAGAGTTGTTTCACAAAACAATTACCATTTTCGCGGAACTTAACGAAATCAAAGTAAACGCATTTTATTTATACTACACGAATTTGTGTACTTACATCTATTTCAGATTTAATTATTGATCATTTTTCTCTTGAAGATTTTATAGTTTAAGCTAGTTTAATTTACATTTGTACAAAAAAAGCTATATTATAATATGATGTATTTACAAGTGTCAGTGTCAAAACATCGTAGTTATAAGGTTTTATATTACCATATCATTATGATTTCAAAATATTTTAAACTTCTCTTAAAAACAAATTATGATGATGTCACTTGACAGTTTCACGGACTAGTGCAGTCCGTTATTAATTATAAATATGATTTTATATTAAGAGCACAGGCATTGAATGACAACTAAGAAGTGATTGAAATTTTAATCAGTATTTTTTCACAGGATTTTGCGAATCCGTTCTTCGATCTCATCGAATTTGCCTACCAATGGGTATTAAAGAAGAACGTTTGGCTACGTGGTGACTTCGAGGCGTTACAACTATCAAAAATCGAGATAGCGGTCGACGAATTTTACAAGTAAACAATCGTAATTATTCGTCGAGCTTCCTAACAGATTTTCGGGGTTCTTTTCTTTTAAGTTTTTCGTTGAATTTTTTTAATGAAACTTTTTTCGTGTTTTTTTTATTAGTCTTATTTATTACTACACCCTGTTGCCAATACTCTTTTTTCCCTCAAGTGCTGATAAAACCACAAGAGAAACTCAAATGTTGTAATTTAATATCAGAAAAGATCAAACGGCACATTTTTGAATTTCTTAGGAATGTATAGTAACGGCGCAAAAACCTTTTATAACACGAAAAGGCACAAATTAAAATAGCAGGAGAGAAATTATAGAATAAAAACGGCATAACTTAAAAAAATAATAAAAAATAATTAAATAAAATCAATTATTTGATTACCTATATTAATTTGTAATATTTAACACGTTGTTTTTGTCGTCACGTCTAGAGAAGCGTTAAAAACACAGAAAATGTTCAGAAACAAGTGCAAAGAAATGCTCTCGGCAAATAGCGACGTGAAACGATACGAGGGAGTGATCGACGATCCTGACGCGAATCTCTGGCCGGCGCCTCTGAAGATAGTGCATCAAATAATCGAGAGCATAAAAGAGTTTAGGGTGAGAATCGATGGATAAAGACCGGGGGCGTATTTTAGGGGAGGCAGTGGTGGCGATCGCCTCTTCCTAGACAATGAAATTTACATTGGAAATAGAAATTAGAGGAGGGAGCTAGACTCAGATATTCTATATACGGATAAATACGTTTGCCCGCCCTAAAAAAGGGTCCAAATACGCACCCGATAACTACCATGACAAAATGTGAAATTCGGTTCTGGTCTGTGTACGAATCGACTCGTTTTAGAAATACATGCCGATCATCGGGATCATGTGCAACCCGGCGTTGACCGAAAGACACTGGGACGACATGTCCGAACTGACCGGATTCGATATAACTCCCGACGCCGGAACGACGCTTCAAAAGATTATCGATTTGCACCTGGAAGAGCTACTATCCCAGTGAGTCTAGTACTAACTTATTTTATCTTAACTTATTCAAAACAAACTTTACAGCATTAATACGAATTAAATTACGAATATTTTTCAAACGTTCGTTCTGAAAACGGTTCTGAACTCGTGATGATGACGAGAATCGCGAGTGTTAGACTTTTGGGAGCACACAATCATTATTTCAATAGCGTCAGTGCATTTCGGATCACGTCGATGTATTAAGTTTTTAAATACCTAATTTTTTATTTCCATAGAACTGCAACTTTTTTGGATAGGTACCGTGTGTTATAGTCAGGTGGACGAACCGGTTGAATTAATAATTTCTTTTAAATGTAATTATATATCAGACATTTTTGAATACAAATTGATCGATGAGCTACTTTTAAGAACCGAGTATCGCAATAATCGTTTTAACAGGCACCCGCGCCTTGAGGACTATTCAGCAAGAATCAACTATAAGAACCAAAATTATTTTCAAAATAATGAACTATCTAATTTTCTCGTGTTCAACGTTCAACAATCATTATTACGATTATTCTGAGACAACAATAGGGGTGTCATTCAATTATAACAAAACGTAAGCTGTTGCACATTCGAATGAATAATTAATGAACAAAATAGAAAGATTACAGTAAAAAATTGACGACTAAAAAATAACGTTAAAATTTCAAATAAAAATACAGCGTACACTTACGTGTGATAATAATTTGAAAAATTGAACTATTTTCTGCGACTTGAGTTTTGAAAACACATTTTTTAGATTCGACGTTATCAGTATTGGAGCTACTAAAGAAGAACAACTGCGAAAAATGCTATACAAAATGAAAGAAGACTGGACCACCATCACTTTGTCTACCAGTCCATACAAGTACTACGATTTAAACCGGCTAAATTTATAATTTAAAGTACTCTATATTTGTTTTTCACTTTTTCCCATTCACCTTCTATAGTTAAGTTTTAAAATTCAACTGTGAGAGATAAAAAGAGAAATTCGAAAAACCGACAGTATTCCCAGACTTTTAGCCTCAAGCGTAAAATAAATAGTTTATCGAATTCGTAAGACAAGGTTGTAAGAATTTAAGCGTTTACATGAATCCTGACAATTTGTTAATTTGATACGCGTGTTTACTAAAGTAAAACGTTTAAAAACGCAGATTTCACGCTCGCGTCAACGCGTATCCTACTTTTGAATTGTAACAATATTATGAAATTGTGTTCTTATTCGTAAAATCTTTCTGCATAATTTTTCAAAAATTTTTTTTTTTTTTACTCTATCGCTTTTATTACGTTAGGTATTTGTTGCCAACGACCGGCATAAAAATATCAAATCCGTAAACGAATAACAATATTAGCGGACGATAAAAACACCGAAACGAAACTGCTTTTGAGCGTTCACTTGCCCACGGCCGTCGATTACATATATATATATATGTTAGGCTATACGCCATCGTAACCACAAACGACGACATTGTAACGCTGTCGTTTTTCGTCGAAGGGATTCAAAAATCAACATATTGTCAGGGCTGGACGACATACAAATCGTGCTGGACGATCACATAATCAAGACCATATCGATACGGGGTTCAGCGTTCGCAAAACCGATAGTAAGTGAGGTGCGCGAATGGTACGACACCGTGACCCGTATGAACATGACGCTGGAAGAATGGGCAAAGGTCCAGATCCAATGGCTCTACCTTTTGCCGATATTCAGTTCCAAAGATATCGTCGCTCAGATGCCTGAGGAAGGGACGTTGTTCAACGTGAGTGCGCTACAAAAGTTCTATACTCAGCTCAGAAATTTTCCGAATTTCTTAAAATTTGTATCTGTCTTGAACCATACCAATTTTAACATTATGTAAAAGTATCGACTTATTTCGATCATTATTGTGGAAGTTATTCGTTTCACTCAGAATGTAAAACAATCGCTAATTGATTTAAATTTTACGCTAGATCTGTAAGATTTATGTAAAAACAAATAGTGTGCAAGTGTATAATAGTTATTAACTACTACGACAACGTAATGTTGTATTAAACAAATTATAAGCGCTTCATGTCAAATTATCCTTTATAAAACTTGTGTTGGACATTTTCAGGAAATCAATGTAATTATCAAAGGATTGTTAAGTATGGTCGATTCGGATCCTTTAGCAATCAAATGCATTGGCCAAGAAGGAGTTTTAGAGTCGTTGATTAATTGTTCAGAGATGATGGAAACGATCAACGCTGGAGTTAACGACTATTTGGAAAAAAAACGTTTATTTTTTACAAGGTAAAATTAAAAGTCATTATATACTCGTACCGTTAATACGATAATCAAGATTGATTTGATTCCAGGTTTTTCTTTCTTTCAAATGATGAAATGTTAGAAATCCTGTCGGAAACTAAAAATCCCAGAAAAGTTCAGCCTCACTTGAAGAAATGCTTCGAAGGAATCGCTAAACTCGAGTTCAACGACAATTTAGATATTTTAAAGTTTTTAAGTAGCGAAGGAGAGGAAATCGCTCTTGATCAATACATTTCCACGGTTGAAGCGAGAGGAAGTGTAGAAAAATGGTTACTACAAGTAACTTCGACGAACACAATAAAAATCACTTACATTTTAAAGTAGAAATGAATATGGTTCTTGATATTTTTCCAAAAGGTCGAAGAACAGATGGTTATATCTATTAAAAAATCGATCGAAGACGCCTATTACGAGTATCCGACTATAGAACGAACGACGTGGGTGCAAAAGTGGCCCGGACAAAGTGTATTGTGTGTCTCACAAATGTATTGGACTTCTGAAGTTCATGGCGTGTTTTTAGAGAAAAAACCTAAACAGATGCGAAAGTATCATGAGTTTTTGACGGTGATAATTTGTGTTTTTTTTTTTTTAAATGTTCGCGTGTACACTTTACGAGAGCGAAATTATGATTTTAGAACCAATTGAACAGTATAGTAGATTTGGTGCGTGGCAAGTTAAAAAAACAAACGAGAATTTCCCTCAGCGCGTTAGTTACGTTGGACGTCCACGGCAGAGACGTCGTTGACGAATTGGCGAACAATAACGTTTCTCATCACATGGACTTCAAATGGCTCAGCCAGTTAAGGTAAACAACTATTCGTCGATCTTCAGACGTGAATTTCGTATCGATTATTCGGGCGACAACTAAAATATGTTTTTGTCGATAGATACTATTGGGAAGACGACGCCATGGTTCGCATCACCAATGCGACCATAAACTACGCTTACGAATACCTGGGAAACACGCCCAGGCTCGTTATCACTCCTCTGACGGATAGATGCTACCGAACCCTGGTCAGCGCGTATCATTTACACTTGAACGGCGCTCCCGAGGGTCCAGCCGGCACTGGCAAAACGGAAACGACGAAAGATTTGGCGAAAGCGTTAGCCGTGCAGTGCGTGGTGTTCAATTGTTCGGACAGCCTCGACTACTTGGCAATGGCAAAGGTATTATTTTTCTAAATAGGGACGGCCGTGCCTACGCTATAGCTCAACAACAGTTCGGGTTTCCTAGTTTTTTAAAGGATTAGCTTCGTCCGGAGCATGGGCTTGTTTCGACGAATTTAACCGGATCGACATCGAAGTGCTGTCGGTGGTCGCGCAACAAATCCTAAGCATAATTCAAGCGGTGAGAAGTAATGAGAAGACTTTTGTTTTCGATGGCACAGAGCTGCATTTGAATCCAAGGTGTTACGTCTGCATCACGATGAATCCGGGATACGCCGGTAGATCAGAACTTCCCGACAATTTGAAGGTTAGAAATCATGGCGTTATGTAGGTGTAACCGTCGTACGCCTTTCCTTTGTAAAACAGTGGCGTAAAATTGTAGGTACTATTCAGAACTGTCGCTATGATGGTGCCGGATTACGCGATGATCGGAGAAATCTCTTTGTACTCTTATGGTTTCGTAAACGCGAGAGAACTATCCGTTAAGATAGTTACCACGTACAAACTGTGCTCAGAACAACTGTCCTCCCAGTCACATTACGATTATGGTAAAACTAATTTGAAATCTAGTTTACGGTGCGTACATATATATTTATATATTATACCTATCGTGACGTTCTTCTATGTAGGTATGCGAGCGGTAAAAACAGTTTTGATAGCAGCTGGAAATTTGAAGATGAAGTTTCCAGATGACGACGAGTCAGAACTTTTGCTAAGGTCTATTTTAGACGTGAACTCGGCAAAGTTTTTAAACAAAGACGTTCCACTGTTCAACGGAATCATATCAGACTTATTTCCAAGTGTTAAATTGCCCAACCCTAACTACGACAGTTTAATTAACGCTGCAAAAGTTGTACGTCGACATCCAAGTGACTGCGGTGTTATTTAATATACCTACTGCTCTAATTTTTATATATTTGGTTTAGGAATGTTCGACTATGGGATTACAACCGAAAAACAGTTTCTTGGAAAAACTCATTCAAACCTACGAAATGATGATCGTGAGACACGGCTTTATGTTGGTTGGAAACCCGTTCGGCGGAAAGACGTCTTTACTTCATTTACTTGCGAGAACCTTGAGCTTACAAAATGAACTCGGCCAAGGAGAGGAAAAAGTTCAATACGAAACCGTTAACCCTAAAGCTTTAACAATGGGTCAACTTTATGGATGTTTCGACGACGTTTCGCACGAATGGTCTGACGGAGTTGTAGCTAACACGTTCAGGTACTATATACTCCACTAATATTTTATATAGACTGTGCCAATTGCGTATATTTTATACATTTGTTGTATTCCATAATGATAAATTTATTGTTCTGGTTGATTCTAATATTTTTTGTAATACGATTTCCAGACAATTTTCGATGTCTGAGAATTTGGACAGAAAATGGTTGATATTCGACGGCCCGGTTGATGCGGTTTGGATAGAAAATATGAATACTGTTTTGGATGACAATAAAAAACTTTGTTTAAGCTCTGGAGAAGTAATCGGTATGCCGGACTGTATGTCTATGATATTTGAAGTCATGGACCTCACTCAAGTATGGCGTTTTTTTTTTTTTTTTCTCGGTTATTTTAGGCTAACATAACACTTTTCAGGCATCTCCGGCGACAGTGTCTCGTTGTGGTATGATTTATTTGGACCCATCTACTCTGGGTTGGAGACCGTTGGTTGAAACGTGGATGAAAAATTGTCCAGAGTTTTGGACGTCCGGTCAAAACGGCATAGATCTGATGGGCCTGTTCGATTGGTTGACTCCTCCCTGTCTTTATTTTGTGCGACGTAATTGCGTTCAGTTGACCCATGCTGGGGAAACAAATACTGTTTTGTAAGTTTTTTGACGAAATCATTATTTTAGTGTTTGTGCATGTAGGAACGAACGAATCGGTTTCATTAAAAGGGATTTTTAGAGGCCAGAAACATTAGATTGTAATTAAATTAAGTGAATTGAGTAATGTCGTAAGATTTGTATTTTCGTTTTTTCCAAACCGAATGTAACGTTAAAAAAAAAAGTTCTGTTCAAAACGAAACAGTTATCTTGACCGACTCCGAACCACGCCAGTAACAACCTATTCTCGCCTTTTGAACTGGCGTGTTTTCATTTAATTGGTTAAATGGTTCGGCAGGAACGTTTTAAACATATTGGAGATGCAATTACAAAATTCGACAGTATTGAAAATGCAATCAAAAAATACTGTTGTCGAAAATTCGGATTTCGAAGAAAACTTCACGAGTTATTTACAAGGATCGTTTGTGTACGCTTCTGTTTGGGGTTTCGGCGGAACACTAGATGCCAATTCACGGCCAGCTTTTGATCTTTATTTCAAAGAGTTATGGAAAGGTGAGGTTCTTGGTCTGGAACCTCCGAAAGATTTAAGCCCGTTGGCTATTCTTATGCCCGGCGACGGAATGTTGTACGATTACGTATATAATTGCACGTCCAGAGGATCCTGGAAAAGCCTAATGGAAATCGCGATGAGCAATAAAATCGAAGAAATAAGTAACATCGAACAGACTTTAGTGCACACACTTGACACTGCTAGGTAATCGATTGCGTGTACCGAATTATACGCATAGAATAAGAAATATTATGTTGTTATAAATCGTTAATTTCTTTCCGTAGGTACATACACTTAGTCGATATGTTTATCAGTCACCGAAAACCGTTATTGCTTTTTGGTCCGACCGGCACGGGGAAAAGTTTCTACATCAAAAATTACATGATGAACAATTTGCCGTTGGACGAATACGTTCCTTCGTTTGTCACGTTCACGATCCAGACGTCTGCTAATTTCACGCAGGAAATGATCGTATCTAAATTGATAAAACGCAAACGCGGTGTATATGGTCCACCCGTGGGGAAGGTTTGTGTGATATTCGTCGACGACATGAACATGCCAGTAAAAGAACAATACGGTGCACAACCTCCCATCGAATTATTGCGACAATACTTCGACCACGGTCACTGGTACAACTTACAAGATACCACGAAAATATACGTCAAAGACATGCTCTTGTTGACCGCTATCGGTCCGACCGGCGGCAGCCGACAAGATGTGTACGCGCGATTTTTGCGGCATTTCGGACTGTTCGCTATAAATTCGTTTGACGACACGAGCATCACGAAAATCTTCTCTACGCTGCTTCACATTGGACTGAAAGTATATTGTGACGAGTAAAAAATTGAAATTAGTTACTTCACTAATGGCATGTACCGATTGGTTTTTAGAGAAACGGTTTTACACTAGAGGTAATTCCGATCATCGATAAACTGATTCAAGCCACTATCGATTTATACAGATCAGCTATTACCAACTTAGCGCCGACGCCTGCGAAATCGCACTATTTATTTAACTTGAGGGATATTTCCAAAGTAACGAACGGGATACTCATGTTTCGTAAAGAAAGCTACACTCATCGTAGAGCCTTTTCGAGGCGAGTAATATGCGCGTGGTAATATTTTAAGGTACCTACCTGTTTCAATGGCTTTGATTTGTTTTCGAACAGACTTTGGGTGCACGAAGTCATGAGAGTATTTTTTGATCGGCTCGTCGACGACAAGGACAGGGAATGGTTGTTCAACGAAATTCGATTTATCGCCGATAAAAACTTCCAAGAATCGTTTGACGCCGTTTTCAAAGACTTATCGAATTCGACTGTACGCGAAACACGTCATAGCGGTTGCATTATGTGAATCGGTACACTAAAAATATTGCGTTTTCGACATTTTCAGCCAATCGTTTTTCAAGACATGGCGAACCTCTTGTTTACCAACGCGTTGGACGTCGACGCGTCGGAGGATAAAAAATACGATGAACCGCCGTCAATATCGCATTTCGAAGACATCGCTCAAACCATGATGACCGAGTACAACGCAACTCATAAAACACAACTAAACATAGTTTTGTTTAAGTAATTTCATTTTTATTATTCCGATTACACTGTCCGCGTGTTAATTATTATTTGAATTGCCGCGCAGATACGCCATTGAACATCTTTCGAGAATCTGTAGGGTCGTTTCGATACCCGGTGGATGTGCACTGCTGGTGGGAGTGGGAGGCTCAGGCCGACAGTCTCTTTCTCGCTTAGCAGCGGCCATGTGCAATTACGGTGTCTTTCAACCGGAAATCACCAAGAACTACGGACTGAACGAATGGAGGGAAGACTTGAAAGCTGTTTTGGTAGAGTCCGGAGGCAAAAATCGGCCGACCATATTTTTATTTGCCGAAGGACAAGTGAAAGAAGAATACTTTTTACAAGATATCGACGCTCTTTTAAATTCCGGCGAAGTGCCGAATCTGTTTACTTTGGACGAACAACAAAGCGTGTTAGAAGTACGACTTCCGTTTGATACGTACCTATTCTGTACAATACTCCTGACATTTTCACCTCGATTGATATACTTGTGCAGATGGTTAGATTAGCTGCTCAGGGAGGAAACCGAAATTTGGACATACCTCCGCTGGTAGTGTTCAATTATTTTATCAATCGCTGCAAACAAAACTTGCACATCTGTTTGTGCTTCAGCCCGATCGGTTCAACTTTCAGAAACCGCCTTAGACTCTATCCGTCCATGGTCAGCTGCTGTACGATTAACTGGTTCGAGGACTGGCCGGAAAACGCGTTAGAAATGGTCGCGCACAAGTACCTACAAAACGTGAACATATCGGACAAAATTAAAGATTCTGCGGTTATCGTTTGTCAACGATTCCACGTTGACGCCAGGTGAGGTGTCAACTATTACAATAGTTGTTTATTGTGGTTTGTATGCTTTTTATAATAATAATTAAAAACGTACTTGCACACTTACTCGAATTCAGGAGATTATCGGCGGAGTTCTATTCGACCACACAGCGTCGTACGTACATTACCTCCGCCTCTTATTTAGACTTAATCAAAGCGTACACGGATTGTACCAATCAAAAACAAAAAGAAATCATGGAAATCAAAATGCGATACGTCAGTGGACTTCAAGAATTGGAATACGCCACTGTACAAGTAAGCCAAATGAAAGAGGACTTGTTCAAACTGCAACCTCAGCTTCAGCAAGCTCAAAAAGACACCGAAAAAATGATGAACATTATTTCTCGTGAAACGGTTGAAGTAGAAAAAGCCACGGCTAGGGTGCAAGCAGACGAAAAAGTAGCAAACGTACAAGCTGAGGAAGCGAACTCGCTGAAAACCGAATGTGAAACGGATTTGGCTTTGGCTATTCCCGTTTTAGAAGGTCAATATTTTTATTAATTTTAAACCTAAAAGCAATTTAATCTATCGTAGTTGAAAATTAATAAATTACGAAAAAGGACACCTACTTATATATTTTGAAAATTGTTGTTAAAAAATAAATTTCTTATCCATATAGAACAATAAAAGAAGTATAAGATTTTTCATCGCTAGTCACACTTGTATTGTTTTTTTTTACACTTATTTATTAATCAAACATTATAATTGTGTAGTATGTTTTTCTTTAAATACGAATAAATGAATCTTGATCCTGTTTTTAACTGTTTAGTAATTTTAAGTAAACTAAGTGGAATTGAAAAATTACATTCGTACATAAGTAAATTTGAATAACGTTAAAAACAAATCGTTTAACGATCATCATTTCTCTGGTGAAATTCAAATGTAATATTCAATATTTATCAAAATATATTTTACTTTTCAGATTCTATAAACGCGTTGAACACGCTAAAACCAGCCGACATTACGCTCGTAAAATCAATGAAAAATCCCCCTGCAATGGTGAAAATCGTAATGGCAGCTGTGTGCGTTATGCAAGGGATACCACCGGAAAAAATTCCCGATCCCAATAAACCAGGACGATACGTAAAGTTCAATTCATCAACGACATGATAAATTTGCATTATTTGTTACAGATTACGTTGTAATTTCAGATACTTGATTATTGGGGACCGAGTAAACGTTTACTGGGTGATCTCAATTTTCTCCAAAAACTAAAAGATTACGACAAAGACAACATAGCCCCTGAGATCATGGCCACTATACGGAAAACGTATTTACCAGATCCGAATTTCAAACCGGCAATCATAGCTAAAGCGTCCAGTGCTGCAGAAGGCTTGTGCAAGTGGATTATCGCGTTAGACATGTACGATAAGGTCATAAAAGTTGTGGCGCCCAAAAAAGAAAAACTCGAGATAGCCAATGCCGAGTACGAAGCGACTATGGCGGTATTGGAAGAAAAAAGGAACGAGGTAAAAGAGTTACAGGATCGGTTGGACACGCTAAAGGAACGGTTGGAAGAGACCATGTTGAACAAAGAAAAACTGCTCGCGGAAGTGGCGTTGTGCGAGAGCAAACTGCTAAAAGCCGAAAAACTCATAGGTCTGCTATAAATTATTGTTTTTGTTTTTTATTTTTATGGCTCTTAGAATAATCGTAAAAATTTTTGAATAATCGTTCAGGGAGTCTGGGCGGCGAAAAACACCGTTGGGCGCAAAAGGCCGCGGAGCTTCAAAACAATTACGATTGTATTCCTGGGGACATTCTCATCTCATGCGGAATCATCGCGTATTTAGCGCCGTTTACGCTGCAATTCAGGTATTCGAACTGATCGAAATTCTACGGCAATTCGTACGTTCTGTGCACATACAAGTTTAAGTTTCACACTTACAGATCGACAATCGTTCAAGAATGGAAACAGCTGTGCAACAGTTTGGAGATTCCCAGCTCGAGTAGCTACAGTCTGATCAACGTTTTGGGCGTGCCGATTAAAATCCAGAACTGGACCATTAACGGCTTACCGATGGACTCGTTTTCGATCGATAACGCCATCATCATGGACGGGTCACAAAGGTGGTCGTTGCTGATCGATCCCCAAGGGCAAGCGCACAAATGGATAAAGACGATGGAAAAGTCTAACGATATAGCCATCGTCAAGTTGACAAACCCGAACTACATGAAAATTATCGAGATCGCCGTCGAAGTCGGTAAACCGGTGTTGATCGAAAACGTTCTGGAAGATCTAGACCCGCCCTTAGATCCGATTCTGTTCAAGCAGATATATAAACAAGGTGATTGAACAATATTCAACTTTGGTTTTTTACTCATCGATCATATTAAAATACGTAAAATATCATACATTTTTTAGTGGACTAAATAATAACTCACGCACATGTGGCCAGCCTTCCTCCCTTCTCCCAAAACAAAAATTTCTTATGCCAATAATTAGCGTCAAATTTGTATGCCAATTTTCAAAACTTGCGCGACCTTCATACTCAAAATATATTAAAAATAAGGAGGGGGGCTGGCAACACAATTTTTTTAAAAAAAAATTTTTTCCTTAAATAATTAGCATGATTTACCGCGACAACTCACGAAATTTACGTGACCTTCATATTTTAAATACGTCAAATATTTTGAGTGAAGCAACACGTGTTACCACCAGGCCCCATTCCCCTGGAAATAAGTTTTTAATTTTTTTAAATCGTAGTATTATTGGCTCAGTCGAATATTTGTTTTATAAAAAAAAAATGCTCGTTGTTAATTTTCGTCAATATTAGTATAGCAGAGGGCGTGGCAAGTCGATTGATATAAGGTTTCAGTAATTTTTTTTGCGACTTCGGTATTGGATGGAATAATTTTAAACTTTCTTTATACGTTCTTTGGTAATTCGGAATATTATTAAAGTTATCAACATACAGGTAACTTTATTAAAGATAAAGTATATTATAATTAATCAATTAACATTATAAAATTGTTGGCTCAGAATCCAAAATTCGAATATTCTAATTTTTTTTTTTCTGAAAAAAATTAATTATGATTTTGTATGGTTGTAATTTGTTTTGTAAAATGTTGATCAACAAAATACGTTATAAATATGATATCTATCATGCTAATTACGAGCTAATTATTCACGAAAAAATGTTTTTAAAAAAATCATGCTAATTACGTTCTAATTATTCACGGAGTAGGGGGCTAGTGACAGTGTGTTGCCAGCACCCTTTCTTATTTTTGATATATTTTGAGTATGAAGGTCGTGCAAATTTCGAAAATGGGCATGCAAATTCATGCGAATTTCATGTTAATTATTGGCATAGGAAATTTTTATTTTGGGAGAAGTGGTTGGGTACGTGTACGTTAACAAATCGTCGTTAACATAACTGAAAATGTACTTGTCGATGTTACAGGGAAACTAATGTTCATTGCACTTGGAGATAACGTTATCGAGTACAATCCAAAGTTTCGGTTGTACATTACGTCTAAACTTCGAAATCCGCATTATTTACCTGAGATATTCAACAAAGTGACGATAATAAACTTCGCGTTGACTGTAGAAGGCCTAGAAGACCAGCTGTTAGGAATAGTTGTGGCCAAAGAACGGTAATAATAAAATTATTAGTCTCAATCAATGAAGCGCATTTTTTCAAATGTGAATACCCGTATAATATTATGTTTTGTACAAAATCAGACCGGATTTGGAGTCAAAGAGACAACAGTTGATCGTCGAAGGTGCTGAAAACGCGAGAGCGTTATTAGACGTTGAAAGCAATATTCTCCAGATACTTTCGGCTCCCGGTAATATTTTAGAAGACGAAGATGCCGTGGATGTTTTGGACAATTCCAAAGTAAGAGCAACAATATACTTCTCATACGTAACTATACTAATATTATATTATATCATAATGTACTAATATTTAATCTTTGCGAAACTATTTATAAAAAATTATAACATATCTTTTTGTTCTAACCTGATTCTACTTTTTTCAGATATTATGTTTTTGTAATCTTCATCAGAGAATTCAAACTTTCCTTATATTTCTTAAAAACTATCTGAAAAAAAAAAAAAAACTGTTTTACACTGTACCGACGGTAACGTTTTGATAGATACTGGCTAAAGAAATCACTCTAAAACAAGACGCTTCGGTTGAAACGGTTGCGGTCATCGACAAATTTCGGCAGCAATACAAACCGATCGCCGAACACTGTTCCATACTCTATTACTGCATCACCGATTTGCCCAATCTCGATCCAATGTATCAGTACTCGCTGACATGGTTCATCAATATATTTATAATGACAATTGAAACAGCGTAAGTAAAGTGCTGTATCTATATAATATATAATATATTATATACATACAATTTTTTTTGTGATCGACGTTTTGCAATCGCTTGTTGCTAACTACGAACAATTTATAATGCTGTTGAAACTTTTAAAAATCACGTCAGCAACTATTGCCTTCTCTAATCAGTCGTTCGTCGAAGCTGCCGTCCGTGACGTCCCGTAAAATGTTTTGTCGCGGTTTTCTCGACGAATTTTTTTTCTTTTGTTTGGTCCAATGTTTCCGGCGGTTGATATATAAAACATTGATTTTGAGGCGGCCCAGCCAGAAAAAGCCACAGGCCCTGACAGGTTGGGAGTGCAAGGGTTTACGCACGATTTGAAACACCTTCGTGTAGAACTCACTCACTCGGGCTGTATGGCTTGTTCACGTCGTACTGGAGTAGCCGGAGTAAGAAAATGTGCGCAACATTTCTGAATACCGTTCAGCATTCAATGTCACAACATCTCCACGTTAATTTTCAAAAAGAAAAAATGGTCCGATAATGTCTGACGAAAAAATTGCACACCAAACAGTAAATTTAGACGAACGAAGAGGTTGTTGATGGAGTCGACGAGGGTTGATGTCTCCTTCCGGTAACGAACATTTTGCAAAAAGGTGGATGTGTGTCTCATCGAATTGTGCACGATGCCTTCATTTTCGTCAATCATAAACAAGAAACGTCCGTCGAACTACGATATCATTCTCATTCTTTGTTATGCTTAAGGAATGCAACGCTGACGCCAAAATCACCACCTTGCCGTTACCTGGCCCGCCCAACCCTATTTAAAATCGCCCAACTCGCTGTCGCACTGTGGCGCCTTGACCAATATACTTGATTAGAAAAGGTCGTCGACCTCGTTGACGTGATTTTTAAAAGTTGCACAACGCGGTTTATGTAAAATAATTCTTTGATTCTGTACTATATCACCTCGGATTCAGGAATAAATCAAAAATAATTCAAGTCCGTCTAGGGGCACTAAGAGAAACATTCACCTACAATTTATACTCCAACGTTTGTCGGTCACTGTTCGAAAAGGACAAGACGCTGTTTTCGTTCATCATGTGCACCACGATAATGCTGTAAGTGATAATGTCAATAGTTTCCGATAGCAATTATTTTGTTGTACGATCATCACGAAACGGTTATTTGAATACATTTAAGACTTACATATTATAGCCGCTCGGCTGGCCCACCCGAAATCGGCGTGTTCTCTCGCTGGACCGAGCGTGTGTATAATAATAACACGACGTGTTTCGGTCAAATAACTTTGTACACACCTGTTATAATGTACGCGTCATAAACATCATTTCGGCGAAATCGCAATACCTATTCGATGAAATTCAAACTGCAATCTTTAAGTTGACGATGCGAAACTACTCATCCAGACTAGTGAATACGGATAGAAAATGAAACGAGCCTAACTCGGTTAAAAAAAAAAAAAAATATTACACAACTACCTATACCGTTCGCAGTACGGTCATAACAGTGTTTTCAACGGTTAGAAAAAGTTATTTTCGTTAACTTAATAAGTTAGTTAAATTACTTAAACTTTATTTTATAATCTAACATGTAAACATTAAGTTAATATGTATGATAATTAAAAAAAAAAATATTTAAAATTACTAAAGAGAAAATACAAAAAGTACCTATATTTTGTAGCGGAGACAATGTCTGCAGGTTTAAAACGATGTGAATTAAAAATATGAAAGTGGATTTTTTTTTTTTTTTTGTTAAGTAGTTAACTTTTAACTTAACAAATTTAAAATTTGAATAGTTAATTTTAAACTTAACTTAACTTCTTGATTTTTTCAACAAACTTGACTTAACAAACAAAAAAAAAAAATGTTAACCAGCCCAGTCTTGATTTTTAGTGTTTTGACAAGCACAGAAAAATATTTTTTCAAATCGATTAACAGACCATGAAAGTGACGAGTTTTTATTCTGTTAGGATTTTTCAATACTCTGAGAGAACTTTGCGCTTGGCAAATTCTCTATAAGCGAGTGCCTATACACTTATGGACAGTTAAAATGTGTATTTTATAGCGCGGAAGAAAAAATCATCAAACAAGAACTCATGTTCCTATTGACGGGAGGCGTAGGCTTGAAGAATAACGTTCCCAACCCCAGTCCCGATTGGCTTCTCGACAAAAGTTGGGACGAAATATGTCGTCTGGACGAACTACACACATTCAGAGGTACAACATTTTGTCCGTTTGAAATTAAGTTAGGCATAAAAACTTCAATTGAATTGAATTTTGTTCAATTGGGTTTATTATTTTAAAAATCACAATTTTAACTGTTGATAATTGAACGCTGGACACCGCACATACCAAAAAAATGTATGTATTTACAATGCGTAACATTTTTTTAGATTCTGAGGAAAAAGTTATGATCAACAAACTAAGCAAAATTTAAGAAAAAACATGGGACTAACGTGTTTTTTGACATAATCGATTTGGCCATAAAATAATAGACAAAACCAGCTAAATCTTTAAAAACACAACATTGAAATATGTAAATTACAGTTTTGATCCAAGTTTCAAGTGATTTAGAGAATCGTTGAGCTAAGTATAGAGCTTTGAAGTTTACGAAAATTTTCATTTTTTTTTTTTTTTCCGGTAATTTTGTTTAATAAAAAATTTAATTTTTCACAAAAAGTTTTGGAAATTTAGTATAATGTTTCCGATTTTTAAAGCCAGTACTTTTTCTGAAAGGTCTATAAACTCTGTAAACACTTTGAGGAGTCTCGAATATTAAAAAGTTTCGGTCCTTCAAATTCGTAAAAGTTCGAAATCAAGAAATCAAGGAGAAACATTAATTACGAGAAACGCGTTTTTGACATAACGACTTTGTTTTTTGGCCATAACATCCAAAACAACGATCGGAACAAGCTGAAACTTTAACACAACACTGAAATAGGTACGATACAGATTCGATAAGTGTTTCAAAATGGTTTTGAAGCCAAGTATAGAACTTCGAAGTTCTCGAAAATTTACCAGGACGTATGCACACTGGTAGGAAACGCTCGGAATTGTTTTTTTTGAAGGCAATGGTTCGTCATTGTTTTCGGATATTAAACAATAATACGTTTCAACCGCAATTTCCAAACCGGTCCCCCAGCCCAAAGCGTGCGTATTCGCCACTCCGTCAAACTGTCCGCGCGACCCATAGAGCGATATCCGCTTTTTTCTTTCGTCGCGAACTCCGGTCATTTGAAATGTTTCGAAATTTTATACGAGCTCGTGAAATGATCATCACAGTATAGATTTTAAACTCATACCGAATTCGATAACCCAACACTACGCTTGACAGGCATAAAAGACGATTTCGCGAGGGACGCGAACGAGTGGCGGGTCTACTACGATTTGACCGACGTCGAGAATTCGCGATTCCCGAACCCGTGGTACGATCGGCTGAACGAGTTTCAGCGGATCGTCGTCGTGCGCGTGGTCAGGCCCGACAAGGTGATACCGGCGATGAAGAAACTCATCGCCTCGGAACTGGGCGAGAGGTTCATCTACCCGCCGCCGTTCGACATACACAAGTCGTACAACGATTCCGTGTGCCTGACGCCGCTCATATTCATCCTGTCGCCCGGCGTCGATCCCATGGCGAGTCTGATGCAGTTTGCCGTGAAAATGGGACGGGCGGACAGCCTGCAGAGCGTGTCACTGGGCCAAGGACAAGTGAGTGGGGTGACATTGTGCTTTCGACGGTTTTCCGTGGACAGAGGTATATGGCTTCCGAAAATACATTTGCCTCCTCGAAACGCGTTTTACACGTTCAGCAGTTTTATTCCGAGTTAGGCGGGTGGTAACCGAACGTTAACGAAAAGTTAATTCTTCCGATGAGTTTTAAGTGAGACGGTCCGAATCACGGATTTCAAAGTATATCTCGTTCTTAACGCGCAAAAACCAATGCAGCACGTGAAAAATAAACGATTTGACACGAGAATAATTTGTGCGTTTAAGGGTCCCAAAGCCGAGTTCCTAATACAAGAAGCGCGGAAAACGGGCGGCTGGGTGTGTTTACAAAATTGTCACCTGGCCACGTCGTGGATGGGACCTTTGGAAGCAATCTGCGACTCGTTCGACTCGTCGAACGTGATCAGCGACTTCAGATTGTGGCTGACCAGCTATCCGTCGGACAAAGTAAGACGTGTCTCGGCCGTCTTAATTTTGCTGACACACTCTTATAAAAATATTGACTCAAAACGCGTACTATGTGTTATGAATAATATGCATTTTACTGAAAAGGCACAGTTTTTAAAAATGCGATGATTTTTTTTATTTTCAACATTTTGATATCAATCATTTAACTATCAAAACGAACCGATAACAATTTTGCGTTTCTTTAAAACGATAAAAACCGTGGAAATTTTTCATAAATTTAGAACTTTAATGTTTAAATTATTGTATTTTATTTACGTTGATATCGCTTATTCCCTAAGCTTTTCCCTAACATGAGTGCCTTCAAATGTCTAAATATTATGTGACATTTGAAAAATACAAACCTAGTTGTATCAGAAAATCCATTAAGGACGAAGACGCTTCGAAAAAAAAAAAAAAACAGAAGGGAAATTTGAAATTTCTATAATTTATTTATTTTTTTATTTTTTGCGGTTTTGAGCGTTCGCGATAACAACGCTAACACATTTTGCGATCTTAACAATTCGTACGAACGATTCAGTTTCCAGTTTCCGTTTTACAAAACGGGGTGAAAATGACCAACGAAGCGCCCACGGGGCTGCGAGCGAACATGCTCAGGAGCTATCAGTCTTACCCGGTAAAAGACCCGCAGTTCTACGAGGGCTGTCCCGGAAACGAGCGAGTGTTCACCAAGCTGCTCTACGGGATCACGTTCTTCCACGCAGTCGTCCAAGAGCGCAGAAAATTTGGACCGATCGGATGGAATATACCGTACGGGTTCAACGAGTCCGACTATCACATTTCGATACAGCAGTTACAGGTGCGCGTAAACATCATGAAATTTTGAGGGAAAACGATGTACGATCCTAATCAAAACTTGAAAACGTACCACTCGCCGAGCACGTGAGCTCGACCAATATCGTAATGTTTTCGAGGAACGATTATTTTTCCATCTCTTACAGAATCACCTACTTGGTAAACATCAAACCGTACAACTCCCCGGCCAGTGTGTCTCACTCTGATCTGTGACCTACTCCAAATCGTATAGCATCGCTACTCCAACGTTCTTCCCGCCCGACTCTTTTTGCACTTTTATTGTAATAGCGCTAAAAAGTTTGGACAGTGAACTTGGATTGTGCTTGAAGCTTTTTTTGAACATTTTTTTCGTTTTCGAATTTTTTACCATTTTAGGAGGAAAAACGCTTGAAATTTCGACATTTGTAATCGCTTTTACGGGTAGCGGGTTCCGATCTTATGTTGAACACGACAAAAATTTTTAGATTTTGGTTTCAAAATATATTTTGTTTTTGAGTTATCTGCCGAAAATGACGATAATTGGAACATCACCAAACTCGATTATTTGTGTTTTCGAGTGGGAGGAGCGGTCTGATCGATTTTCTTTACGCTACAAAAAAGTCAGGGAATTTAATTTGAATTAGACGTTATACGAAACAATTTTTAAAATTTTACGTGTTTAGAGAGTTTTGATACAAAAGCAACACAAATTTAGACTGAAAACCCCGCGTCGATACCATGCTATTTCGTTAAGTTTCTAGTTGTTAAAAACCGGAAAATTGCAACAATTGGTACCTAATATCACACTGCGCTCGTATATGTGATGTGTTTTTTCAAAAAAAAAATGTCGCAACTAACAAACACGTAAGTGGAGCGTTCCGCTCTGTTCATGAAGTACCTTATAACATAATACATAGTTAACGTAGTAGGTATATTAGATAGAAAAAAATATGAAAAAAAAAGAAGGAAAGGAATGATGAAGAACGGGAGTGAATTTGAGGTTGGTCAAGAAGTGTTAACGCGTGGCGATTACCAAAAAAAAGTCGTATTTTAGGTAACATAGGTAGTATTTATAGCAGTTTAATATAGCCGACAATTTTTAGCGAATTCTGAATGAGTGTGTGTTGTTTTTTTTGTGTCCGTGGCATGCATGGTTGTGCTCAGATCATTTTTTCGAATATTGCTTTCAGATGTTAAACAATAAGTTTGATTAGTTTGAACCTACACTTCCGAAACGTTTCAGGGCTACCCGTAGGAGTGACCCACGAAGCGTAGTCGCTACGTCGAACCACTACGTCGACCGAGCTACGTTTTTTTTTGTTTTTTATTCGTCGTTCTTTTTTGTCAGATGTACATCAACGAATTCGAAGAGATCCCGTTCGAGGCGGTCACGTACTTAACGGGCGAGTGCAACTACGGCGGACGGGTGACGGACGACTGGGACAGGCGCACGATGAACACGGTCTTGAGCATATTCTGCTGTCCGCCGGTGGTCGACGATCCGTTCTACAAGTTCTGCGACATCAGCCCGAAATACGGCGTTCCCTACGGCATCGACTACGACGATTTCATAAGACAAATCAAAGTACGATACCCACTCGTTGAACTCGGACCGTTTATGAAAAAATATACAATTTTTGTATTTTTGGAACTTTTCAGCTAATACTAGTATTGACATCTAGTGACAACGATTAAAATTATTCGTTTAAATTGGACTGTTCCACTGAGCCTCGTGACTCACTATGTACACCTTTCCCCTACATTATTTTGTCAGATTTTCAAAAGATTGTACAATTTACGTATGTAAACTATGTGTAATTTACAGAAGAAAAAAAAACGTTATTCAGTATAAGAAAAAAAATGATATTTTAACCTATCTTTTGTCCTTTATTCCCTTTTATTTACTATTTTTTTTTAACTTACGACGTCATAAATTTTCATTTAAATGATAAAATTGGTCATAACAATATTGAAACTATCTATAGACTTGAAACGGAATTTTTTTGTACGATTTTCAAAAATATTTAGTCACATCCACCGCGTACACTAACACGTCGTATTGAAAGCTTTTTATTGAATAAAAATCACGAAATAAAATCGAATTTACCGAAATTTCAAGGTTTTATACTTTAACTCAAAAATTATCGAAACATTTAAAAATTCCCGTCAGACCGGTATTTTAGCCATTTGCGGAAAAATTTTTGGTCCGAGAAATCGTTATTTCGACCATATAGTGAAATAGATTTTATCAAAATGCTGCAATAATTGCTCTTTACCGATTTTTTCTAAGTTTTTTTTTTTTTATGTTTTTCGGGCGGGAATTTAAAAGACGGTCGGTACACCAAGCGCGCGAGTTCTGTTATCAGAAAACACGTCTCGAGCGTTCAGAGATCGGAGCGGTACCCTACGCGTGTCACACACATAAAAAATTATATATTTAAAAAAAAACACACGTCTCTGTAAAATCAGTATAGCTCCCCTCGCTTCGCTCAGAATCCGATTCGCCCCTGCGTCGAGTGTATTCGCATCGCTTTGGTCTCGTTCGCAGGAACTGCCCGTCACCCCAAGCCCGGAGGTGTTCGGGTTGCACATGAACTCCGGCATAATCCGCGATCTGCAGTCCACGTCGCAGCTGTGCGATTCGTTCATATCGGTGGTGGAGTCCGGCGGCGGTGGCGCCGACGACGCGGAAGCGACGGACAACCTGCTGACCGCGATCGCGTCCGACGTGCTCGCGAAGCTGCCGGACAACTTCGACGTGGAAACGGCGTCGGCCAGGTACCCGGTCACGTACGCGGAGTCCATGAACACGGTGCTGGTCCAGGAGATGGAACGGTTCAACGTGCTCCTAGCGGTGATCCGGAGGAGCTTGCAGAACCTCATCAAGGCCATCAGGGGCGCCATCGTCATGACGCCCGAGCTGGAGGCCGTAGCCCAGTCGCTGTCCGTGGCCAAGTACCCGGCGTCCTGGTCCAAGTACTCTTATCCCAGTCTCAAGTCCTTGGCGGGATACATAACCAACTTCACCGAGCGACTTCGTTTCTTGCAAGTAAGCTGGGTTTCGACAAGTTACCGCGACCGGTGTTTTCATTTTCTCCGGGAAAAATGTACACATAACTGACGAGTAGAAACGATCGTTTGTCGGACTCAAGTTTCCAGTAAGAACGGTTACTCGGCGTGTTTAAATTAGAAGGGATAGAAAACTTTTGAGCGGGGGAACCCGGGACCCTTTGTGCAAAAGGCGGAGGCCTAATGAAGGTGGTGTGAAACATGTCAGTGTTAGGTGCGGAAACGGAAAGAAGCGTCCCGACGGCCAAAAGGGAAGTCATACAGGAGACCGTGGTGACACCGATCGTAGTATGGTTCGGAATGTTGGGCGCGGCCGACAGAAAAATCGAACAGAGTATGATAGTGTAACGGAAAATGCTTAGACGGATAGCGTTGGCGTCGCTTCAACATTGGATAGGACGAGGGAAAATAGCCCCGATCAAACGATTTGGACGTGTGGAGAGATGGGAAAAAACCGGAGTAGTAAATGCGGTTATGGAAATGAACGTTGAAGGAAACAAAGGCGCAGAGGAAGGCCAAAGAAGTGATGGATGGAAACGGTTTAAGAACGTACGAGGGTTGTTAATATGTGTGTGTGTGTGAGGGATAATCGTGATATATGAGAGGGCGGCCGACCCCAAATAGTTGGGAGAAAGGCGAAGAAGAAGAAGAAGTGTATTTCAATTGTCATTTCACACGATTTCCAGCACGAAGCACTAGAGCCTGTTAAACCGTTGCCAAATCGTACGACTCGTAGAAATGTTTGTTTTTATGTGTTCGATTGCTACGTTCCAGGTCTGGTACGACAACGGTAAACCGGACAATTTCTGGCTCAGCGGATTTTTCTTCACGCAAGCGTTCCTCACCGGCGCCATGCAAAACTTCGCTCGTCGCTACACCATACCCATAGACCAACTGTGCTTCGACTACCAAGTGCAAAGATCCGACCGGATCGATGGATCTCCGAAAGACGGCGTGTACTGTTACGGGCTATTTTTGGACGGTGCTCGTTGGGACAGGTCTAAGTACGTCCGAACTCGTTTCATACTCTGGCCACACTGCAGTCCGTGTTCGAAGCATCCGAATAAGCACGCGGCGTTTAAATTTTAAAAGTTAAAAACATTCGTGCGAAACGAAAACTTTTTTTACTTTGCCAGCGATCGTTTTTACCGCCAATCATAAGTCTGTTAAAAGTGCAGGACAGTGTTCCGCGTGGCACGGATAGATCAACAAATCTTACTATTGGCGATCGACGTAATTTTAAACGCCGCGTGCGATTCGGACAGACCTTTCGAAGACATCGCACGCGATTCGGAAATTTTTCGTTTTTTGCGTGTCATCGCCATATCGTAAGCTTCTCTTACGAAATCCGCGACCAACATCGATGATCCGAGAGATTCTCCTATTTCTCCCCGAAGTTGCGGTTGATTATTGATCCGTCCCGAGTACATCCAACCGATCATCATACGACCCCCCGCCGCTCCCCCATATATCGTTCGTTTTTTCTCGCCAAAGCAATCCGTTGTTTCGGTTGCGTGTCTCGTTTGAAGTAAAAAATGAAATGAGGAAATTTTTCCTCTCCCGTTCGCCGAAACCACGCGCGGAAAAAATGATTTTACAAAACAGAATTTTTCGTCAAACGGAGAAATTCCGTGTAAATCCCGTTCGCCGAATTTCGATTCAGAGTGTGTGCGTGACGATTTCCCATGTCCGTTATAACTGTTATCAGGAACGTGCTGGACGAACAGTTTCCAAAAGTGCTGTCGGACGTGTTACCGATAGTGTGGTTCATACCGATGAGGAAGACCGATTTGCAGAAGGGTAACCGGTACACGTGTCCCGTGTACAAGACGTCGGAAAGACGAGGGATACTGTCCACGACCGGCCATTCCACCAATTACGTTCTACCGGTGTTCCTGGACACCGACAAGGATCCGTCCCACTGGATATACCGCGGGGTGGCCCTGTTGTGTCAGTTGAACGATTAAACACGTTTCCGCTTCAATGAAGTTATTTTGTCCCGTCAAATGTTCACATTATATTCTACTAACTGTCCAAATTGGTTGAACAACACACATATTCTCAGAGTAATGGTAAATAGGATTTTGTCGAAAAAAAAAAAAAAAAAACAACAATCGCTCAAATTTTAGATGACAATTTTTTTTTTTCGGTAGATTATTTTCGACCGTAATTTTCGATTTGCTGCAAAATAAAAAAGTTAAACACTCGTGGCAATTGCGTCCACCATGACGATCGAACAAACCCTATACTTGGACAGCGTGTATTGTATAATATCCGCGTAAAGAATGGAGCAGTAAAAAAATCGTTAATAATTGTTTCAAAACAAGAAGAGAGAGAGAGAGAGGAGAACTCTTCCCGCCTAGTGCGTTGTTTTTGAATGACAATAATGACATCATTACAACCGTATCTTTTTTTTTTCACGAAGAAGAACGTATGTATGTGCGCCTACACTATCAAAAGTAAGGCGATTGTATGTATGCGGAATACATCTTATCTCTTTCGTCAGTTTTTTTAACGAAATGACAAAACGAGGTTTTACGAGGTTCTGCGCGAGCTCTTTACATAGAATCTAACTGTCAACCAATTGTTTATTTTAAATTCCGTACTTGGTTCAACAACTATTAGAATTCGTTCAGTCCGAAAAGTGTATCGAAGTGTTAGTAAAAAGCAAATTTCAAAAGAAAACTCGAAAATTTCACACCAGCTAGGGACTCCAGAACCAGGCGATTTAAAAATATAAACTATTGTTTTTATTTTAAGTTAATTTCATTTTTTTTTTTTTTTCGTTAGTAGTACTTTAAATTAATGAAATTTACTTAACACTTAATTTTTCCGTCAACTTACCAAACCTTGATAATGTTATACTTCAAATAAAATAAAGTTTTTTCACCAAAGTAACTGTACCACTTATCACTTGGGATTTGGGACGAATTATACCTAGTTATCTATCTAAGCTCCCACGAGATTTTTCAAATTTTTCTTTACATACAATATGAATTCTTGTATGCACAATATTATAAACGGCACTTCAAAAAATGGTAGTTAAAACGTACTTTTAGAGTTATCAAACCTTCAACAAATTAAAAAGTTTTTTTAAAAAATCATCGTTGAAAATAAAAATAAAACTTTTTAAATGTTTATGATCCATAATTCGATGAAATCACAGGTCTCCTCCTTCCTACATCGTACGTTTTACGTTACTCTCTGTATAAATAAACCACGTGAAACATAAAAATTGCAATTTTGAGACAAGCTCTCTCTTAAATAGCATAAACAAATAGTACGAATTCGAAAAATAAAATTAAGGTGGTACGTAAGCATGACGGGTGGTAAGGAAAAATGAACAAAAAGTGACTTGGGGAACCATTAATTTTGTACACCACACGAGTGCACAAGTTTGGTGCAGGTAGTACTTTTTAGGTGTTACCTCGGTATGATAGTAGTTGTACCTCGTAAGAAAACGAACGAGTATTTCTAAAATTTTACAAACTTCAAAAACGCAGAACCGTTTGTACCGACAAAAAAAAAAAACATTGTAAAAACACGCCACGGCGAAGCAGCTGAAGTGAAAATAAAAAAAACGGTTTTGACGTGAAAAATTTCTTTATTATTATTATTATTATTATTTCCTACTCGAGCGATACACTAAACAATTATTCGTGTGCGCGTACACCGTCGTCGCAAAGTATAATAAGTAAGTAGTTTTTACAAACCAAATACGAGTGTTAGGTTAGGTAATCGCGTTTATGGACATTTTAAATTTGACAAACTACAAAAAAAAAAAAACAGAATATATTATATTATAAAACATCGGCAAACAATTTTAACTTAAAATATTTTATACGGTTGGAACAGTGGGTGACGGAAACGTAAAAAAAATGTATTATATTATTATACTGTGAAACTAAATTTTTTTTTTTAATTTTTCTCGAGACGAGTGCGAAACTTCGCCGAATCTTCCTCCTACGGCTGCGCGTCCGGTTCGGCCGACGCGTTGCTCACGGCCCTCCGGGCCTCCGCGTGGGCCTGTCGCAGTTCGTCGAGCGTCGGCCTGGCGTTTACGGGCGGCGCGGCGGCCACGTCGTCCGCGTTGATGGGCCGCCTCGGCTGGATGTTCCCGTAGAACTTGGCCACGTCCGGGACGACGGCGGCCGGCGAGGAGACGAGGCTGGTGCGGGGCCTGGCCGGGCGCAGCGCCAGTCGGAAGCGGCGGGCCATGTTCGTCCAGAAAAATCCTGCGGGGTAAAAAAAAAAATCGTCGAGAAAATTAATGGTGGTTTTTTTTTAAAGAAATTTTTTTTTATAAAACCCGGTGTTTCAAATCGCTATTAAGTGGGTCACTGTTTTTTTTTTCTCTCTGTGATCACACTCTTTCTAGTGGGAGAATAATAACAGACACCATAATAATCGATCCGGGATGGTAACTTAATTTTGAGCGTTTTTTCAAATTTTCATCGTTTTTCGAAAACGTCAAAACATCCGAAATCGCTCCCCGCATTCGAAATTAATACGAACGCCGTTAAGAACGGTACTACACAACGAGTAGAGGAAATCGATTAACTACACCGTCGAAAACGCACCTTTTTTAACGGGATTTTCTTCTAGCGACGACATTTCCCTCGCGGAGCTGAAGCAGCGATCCGTCGTCGTGCCGCACCCCTGCGCGGCGACGACGGAACCGTAGACCTCGGCTACCTCGGCGGCGACCTCTTCCTCCTCCTCCTCGTCCTCGTCCTCCTTCTCAGCGGAATCGACCACGGAATCGCAGACTTGGGCGACCGCGGCGGAATCGCGGGGCTCGGGGACCTCGGCGGAACCGCGGGTCTCGGCGGCCGCGGAGTCGCAGAACATCTGGACGGAATCCGCGGACCCTCCGACCGACGCGACAAACTCCCCGTCCGGAAGCGGGCTGGCCTCATCCGCCTCCCGGCCGCGCGCGACCGGCGTCTGGTACATGCTCGGCGGGCTGTCGACGTCCGAGACGTACGTCGAAGTCACCTGATCCGTCGAGCCGGGAGTGCGGCAACGCGCCGCGGAAGACGGCGGCGGCGGCGGCTCCGGGACGGTGGGGCTGCTCTCGGCCACCGGACGCAGGTCCTCCATGGCGGGCGACACGCGGTCGGCGGCCCGGCGAGCCGCTCTCAGCACGTTCCGCGCCGGCGTCTCCGGGGGCGGACGGTCGTCCTGACGTCCGCCGTTCTCCAGCTGCTGCCTCGACACGGCCGCGCACAAGCCCAGCGCGTCCGCGTGCAGCCTCTTCCGGGCGTTGGCGGGCGCGCGCCTGTTCTCCAGCGCGCCAACGGGCCGGAACCGGCGGCGGATCAGCGGCGCGACCGGCGCGGCCGGCGCGTCCGCTCCGCCGCGGTGGTGGTCGGGCCGCGCGGCCGCCGTCCGCCACAGGATCAGCGGACGACCGCCGTCCACGTGCGACATGCGCTCGTGCTGGACGCGGTGTTCGGGGCAGCAGAACAACCGCAAACACGTCTGGCACCGCACGTGCTGTAGGTGCTGCGGGTGAAAAAAAACCTCCTCCAATCACAGTGTCCGTGGAATTCAGGCCGCCCGCCCCAACCGTATATTTTGCGCGTACACGTAATAGATTAAAAACGGCAAAAATTTTAAAAGTACTATACGGAAAAATATCAAATGTCTGTGTAAGCAAAACTAATTCGTATTCGTATTGTAATTCATTTGATTCCTAACCGAATCGCCCAGGTTTGCGCGAAAAACTATATTAATTAACACAACAATTTTCAAGTCTCGAATGACAAACGTGTGGGAGTTTTTCCCGAAAATAAGTGCGAAGAAAAATTCTACGACGGATTTTCAAAATTTTTTTAGTAACCCAAGTATTTACACGTTGCCGACCTTGTGTTTCAAAAGTTTCAAAACTTTTTGTCGAATTCTTTATCGAACAAAAAAAAAAAATGGAAATTTTCGTAAATTTCAAAGTTCTACAATTGGCTCAAAAATATTCGAAACTTGTGACGAACCTCACCTGTTTTAATATCGTTTAGCAATCTTTTTTATTTATTTTCACCCCGGGCTGTATTATTATCGTTGGATTGGATAGCTAGCTCAGAATCGTTTTTTTTTTTTTTTTCGAATGCAAAGTCGTTTTCAGATAATACGGATGAGCCGCGCAACTTTGAAACCAACGAAAGCGTAGTCTCGCTACTGCAGCTTTCCCGTGGTACCGTTCTTTTTTTAGGTTTAGTCCCCGGTTTTGTTTAAAAAATTGAAATCAACAAGTAAAACAAACAGTATTGGCGCACTTGAACATCATTTTTACCGACCCTTGCACGCCACTGCAACAAATTATAGCCGACGGGATATTATCGAGCGAATAAGATGTATAACAATTATTAATATCACTATAGAATTGTACAGGTCGACAATCGCGTGTACGAGGCGCGAAACAATAGCGACTATATTACCTACCTGATATCTCGCGAGCGTCCGTCTGGACGTTATCGTGTCAAGAATGGTTTCCCCCGGTGGCCATTATGCGAAAATAATAACCATCATAGGTAATAAAAACGAAACCGATATATTTTTGAAAACGAATTATAAAATCGAAGGAATGCGCGTTGTTATATTATTCGAGCAGCAAAATAATTATAGTAATTTTAAATAAGTACGGCGTGTGAGTGCCGCTCGATCAACAGTGCTGTACAGGCGTAACACCACGACACTGTCGGAAAAAAGTGAAAAAACACTGAAAAGTACACTTCCGAACCGGCGAAAACGGATTGCGAAAAACCCGAGAACGACGTATTCCGGCAATGTTCACGGTGTTCCAAAAGTATAGATGAATTTTTGACACAAAACAAACGTCTTTTTCCGGTAGACGAATCGGTTTCGCGTATATCTGATCGATATATTTGTATACAATTACTATTATAACGTCACTGCGCTTTTATTTAATTACGAGAGATTTATTTGTTGGAGAAAATTAATTAGGTAGGGGAGATTCCGCGGCGCCGCACTACTATGAAAAGCACGCTCGTTGAACTTTAAAAAGTTCCCAAAATGTTTTTACGGTCAGACAAAGTTGAGCGCAAAGTGTCTGGATAGGCTACTACCTGTTGGCCGAGCGAGCGAGTGCTTAACACGCGGTATACCTGCTGCTCGGTCGCATACCTGTTACTCCAGTCGGGAAAACGAAAATAACGCTTCAAACGTCAAGTTTTAGCCAGGCACGTCTGTCGGAATTTTTCATAACACATCCACGTAATATTCTACCTACATATATGTGTATGACATTATTATTGTAACTTACGATAAAAACTCGATCCATGAGTGAACGACGACGACTCGAACAAAATTTGCAACGAAAAAAAACGACGAATTACGCGTCCCTGACCGGGCAGAACGACGCGGAAAATAACGGGCCCGGGGAATTATCGATATCGCACCTACACGGTCGATAGACGTTCGGACACTGATCGACGACGACCCCGGCGATGAACCGCCGCGTGAACGTTGCGAGACAAAAATAATGCACTTCTGACGATAACACTCGTGTTATCAGAGTAAGTTGACAATAGCATATCGTCCCGGCAGTTTCGATTGTCCGGCTATAGACATCGTTGTTGTGTTCGAGCCGGTAACGATTGGGGGCGCACTCGAATTGCCTGCCGAAAACAGGTAATCAACCCATTTGTACTCTCCGGGTAAAAATTCGAGTATGCTGTTGTTACCCAACTCGAGTAACCTTTTTGAGTAAAAAAAAAAGGTTTGGGGTGGCAATTCGAGGGAGACAATTCAGGTGCACCGGTAACGATTGGAAGCAACGTTCAAAGGGACGCGAAAATTTATAAAATATAAAAACAATTAATTATTAATGGAAAATTCGATACAATGATTTTTATATATATTTTTTTGGGGAGAATCAGAGTTATCCTAATTTTTTCGGCTTTAAATTCTGTCTAATTTGAAACATTCTTTAAGATTTTATTAATTATTTTCTGAGTAATGTGACAAATCCGGCGTCACACCGGCTACGACGTACCTATTAGACTGTCGTCATAAAAAATTATTCCACGTCGTTTTCAAACTTTTAAATTACTTTAACATACGTTATGAAAGATTGGCAAAAGTTTTCGCTCGGTATTTTTGGATTTTTAAATGATTTTCTTACTACATTTGTTGTCAGATTTTACCAAAACGCGGTGTAAAAGACACCTCTGAGCTCTAATCGCCCAATCGTTTTTTCGAAGGTAATGGTAATTTTCAGACACTAAACAACACGTTTAAACCACAACTTTCAAACCAGTGACCCACCCACAGCGTAATCTCTACTCCGTAAAACTACCCACGCGACCTAGAGTGATTCCGGCTTATTATTTATTTGCGGTTGTAAGCGGGTCGTTTCTAAGGAGTTATCGTGCAGGCAACTTATTATACAACAATTTTTGTTTCATGTTTTTTGAAGCAATAAACAAAAGCCAGTATACCCTTCAGTTTGAACTTAAAATCTACCGTTCGAAAGTGTCCAAGTCCACCATTTTGTAATTTTTTAATTGTATACCTGACATGTATAATATATTATGTATAACTCGCCTAACTAGTTGTTTCGTTCAAATCGGACATAAAAGCCGAATAAAAATACACGTACCTACTTAGAATCAACCGATTCGTAATCTGTAAAAAGATTGAAATAGATCATATTTCGTCAAGATTGTTGTGGAAGTCAAATTTTTAAAAAGTTTATAGATTTACCTACTTTGGGATGATAAAATATAATTTTACAAAATTTTCTCAAATTTTAAAAATGAAAAATTATTTTCACATATTTGTAATCAAAAAAACTGAAATCAATTTCCGCAATAACGTAGGCATTTTTTTGGTGAACTCAATTCTTTTTTCAGTATTAAAATTGAATCACTCTAAAAAGTTTGCGAATTTTTTCCCAGGCTTTTGGGTCTAAAACACTAATAAAATACGCCGCTTACGACCACCTTAAAGTGTAAACACTTTTTCGCGTAAAAGGATTGCTCCGATGTTATCATTCAGTGACAGTAATACTCACATGATAGGTTTTTAGACCTAGTTGCACCTTAGCTAAAGCTTCTTTTAAAATTTTAATTATTTTATACAAGTTATATATTATAATCCAAAATCTAAAAATTATTTGAAAACGTTCGCCGAAAAACTTGAAATTTTCAGGACTGTGATAATTTTTTCAGATTTGTACGTTACATTTTGTTATCGGTGTCGAAATTTTTCAAAAAAATGCGCCCAACATATAGTTTTTGATATTATTTGTTGTTATGACATTTTTTCTAAATATTAATTGCCGACGTATGGACATGGAATTTAACCGCTGTAGGTCATTTTCAAACTTTAAATGTTTATAAAAAAAAAATACTAGTCCATTATTGAAGTATATTTATAGCTTAGCGTTTTGATGGTTTTCGATTACAAATAGAACCATATATTTTTATCAAATCCTGTTTATTGTTTGTAGGACCCTTCTCTTTTAAAAGCTTTTGTTTTTAACATTTTCAAGGATCGACTTAAATCTGCTGCAGGCGTCGATTTTCCAGGCGAGTTAATTATTGCCGTCGAATAAAACTATTTTTACTCGAGTAACATCGAAAAAAACGAATTTTTCGGGCAGTGCGCGTGTAAATTTAAAAAAAAACCAGGTAAAATTGCAACACTTCACGTTTGTTGTTTACGCTAGACGGCGGTACCTAGAGACATTTGTATTATTTTTTTTTATTTCTTTTTACACTCTCAAAGTTCGTCAAAATTTGACGTGGGTGGTACCTTCGTCTGTACACACTCGTTTTAATAATAAATTGTGTTTGTTCAACAACCGAAGAATATTATTTAACTTGGTTTGTCTGTCCGGTTAGAAAAAAAAAAAAAAAAATTCTATTCAGCTTTCGTTTACTCATATTATGTACTCAAAAAACACTGCAATTTCAACGGTGAAATTGTCTACCTAACCGACTTTTGTAAAGAATCTTAAATTTTATGTAAAAACGTTTTTCGTTTACCACCGAATGAACTTCACAATAATTCAAACATGCGTGTATTGTGCCAGTAACATGTTAATTTTATTATTATACACCGTCATCAGATTTGTCTATCGCGGTTGTTTTCACGTCCATCTCCAGGGTAGTATAATACCTATTCGGAAGAAAAAAAAAAATAATAATTATCAACACTTCTCCAAAACGAAATATACCTAGTACCTTATAAAAAATGACGGGTGGAAACATAATAAAAATATTCCGAAAATAATATTACACATTACGATATTACTGTCTCGAGGTATGTTTCCAACGTATTTATTATTCAGACGTTTGTTTTTTTCTTTTTTCTAGAAATTCGACTCGGCCCTCGCACGATCGACGGTGTTAAGTGCTCTGAGAATCGCGTGGGGATTGTTTTCGTCTCGGGCAAAATAAAAATTTAAAAAATCCCACCTAAGTGCCGTGTGTAAATATTAGAATAATGTTATAATAACAGGGACAAACATTTTACCGATTGCTATCTGAATATGTATATATATAGGCTCCCTAATAAGATTCTAACCAGATACGGGGTGGTTTGTTTTTTTCTTACAGTTAAAAAAAATAACCAGTAAAACCACATTTTCCGACCGATATTAGCGTAAAATACATAATGGTATATACTTTAAAACGGCGTCATTTAAACCACTTTGTGATCCGATCACATTTTTAGATCGCTGTTTTTGTTTTTGGTTTTTTATTTTTTACGCCGTCCCGCGATACGACGTTGATTGAAAGACGGGAAAAATATCGTTTTAACCGAAAACCGTAACGATTTCCACATGAGTACATTTTATAAAAAATTTAAATCATTATTGAGGAATTAAAACATGAACACAATACTAGTATAAAAAAAAATACCATAACGTTAAAAAGTTTTTTGCTTACATTCAACAAATATTTTGACAAACTTTGTATGAAATATTCCCAAAATATTTTCATAACAGCATTGTCAAAATGTTATTTTTTAAATATCCGAACAATATTTGATCTGTTGTCGAAAAGTGCGATCTTATAATATTGTGACGATGTATTTTAAAAACCTTCTGAAAATTGTGTTCAAATATTCTGGATAAATTAAAATTTTCATGGAAATATTTATCAAATATCGTCCAAATATATTTTCCTGTCTGGGAATTAAGTATTTACACTTTTCAGGTATCAGTTATAATGCACTGTGCTAGCTATCATATTATGGGTATTGCTTACGTCTTACAAACTACAACTGATAATATTGTCAAGAGGCATTTGAATGCCATTTGTAATTGATTTATTTCGACAGTCACGTATAATATTAATGTGATTTGGATGAATCAACATCAGTATATCTTACTGTGATACAACGAAAAATTCGAAAAATGTATATGGTACGGTAAAATATTTATAAAAAAAAACCCTCGATGAAATGCAATTAAATTTATACAGTTTTGTACTTGGATTCGTGTAGGTGCAGTATGATTCAAAATATTGTTACTGATCTAGCAATTTTTCAATTCATTCGGTAAAATCACGCAAATGCATGAATTTCTGGGCCCTATATTATATTATTATACGCCAGTAATTTTTGTTAATCGTTTTTTTTTTATTCGTTTTCAAGTGAGTTTCATTCACGTTCAACTTTTTGATGAAATCAGAAATCACCTAACACACCAGCTGTACCACGTACTTACTTTTTATGTTTTGTAAAATAAAACACGTACAATTTAAAGCTTAAAGTTAAATAAAAAAAGTGTATTTTTATGTACCGGAAAATATAATAGGTCATAGGTTACCGAACACCGATAACCTTTTTTTTTTTGCTATCGGTTCTGACAGTAGTACTTTTAATACTGATTACAAGTCTGCAAAATGTTCACGCCGATCTCAATCAGTTTAGACACGTTTAAAGTAAATACGTTTTACGACGCATTATAATAAAAATAACAAAAACACAAAAAGCAGGGTGATTGGTGTAATATGTTTTTTCACCTTCCAAAAGAAATTTGACCGACATTTTTATTTTTTTTTTTTTCAAGAGCATTGACATTAAAAAAGAACAGTGCCACGGTAAAAGTGCGACTATGCGGATGCGGTTCATTGAATCAAAGTCGCGGTTTATCCGTGTTATTTAATTCTGAAAGCAACGATAAATCGTTACATTCGAAAAAAAAAAAAACGATTCCGATCGAGTTTCCTAATCTGGGTGAAAACAAAAAATATCGCGAATTACTCCTATTTGGCGATTTCGCCATTTTCGTAGTTTTTTGGACATAAATCAGAAAATGATCAAAATATCGAAAAATGATTCGAATAAAATACAATTTAAAACCGAAATCTCAACTTCTATGTGGTACTCAACGTTACGTTTCGTTACGGTCGGAGCATTCCCAAAAACGTCGCCGCAAAATTCTCTTTTTGGTTTTTGATTTCTGGGGTAAAACTCAAAAAGTAAGCGAAATTTCAAAAAAAACTTCAAGGCTGTTGACAGAAAAACAAAAACAAAAAAAACACTGTCGTACAAACTATCCTCGCTCGTCATGTTTAGAATCTAAAAAATGTATCGCGTTAGAAAAACGTCAAACAGAAAAAGCCGTCGTTAAATCGACCAATTCGATCGTTTATCCCGAGTGTTCGAACTCAAGGGACAGAAACCCGTTTTTTTGAAAAAAGAAACGTAATATTTTAGCGGCCCGCCGCCATAAGTACCGATGAAATAATTTACTTATGCGGATTAGCCTGATTCGACAATTATTACATTGTTTTGTATTTTACTGCGCGTTCTCTTTACACGGCAATCGTCATCATACACACACACACACACACACGAGCTATAAAATCGTATAAAACGCACGTATTTATGTAGATATATTTTTTTAAACATTTTTTTACCGAGCTGCACTTCTCGCTTTCGCTCAATATATTATTATTGTACCTACCTAATATTATTATGGTGCGACGATGAAGAACGTTGCTGCGGGTACGGAAACGTGCGGTGTTTATCGGAGTCGTAACAGATAAAGAACATTTTATCGCTAACAACACTCGTTTAATATTATGTTCGTATAAAATATCTAATTTTTCTTTAATTTTCAATTTTTTTTTTTTTCGTTTCACACAGTTTTGTTACTCGCGTACGCGTCGTGTTCAGGTCACTCGCGGGTCAAACGGCTAGTGTATAATACATATTATCGCGTCGACTGCTGCTGCTGCTGCCCTGCACCGCTAAAACAAAATTATTATTACCTATTAATATTATTATTATTATAACCATTTATTATTACGCCATTTGCACGTACTCGAGTAGGTCGCGTGTGCTCAGTGTTAATTATTCAGATCATTCGGTTGTATTTTACGTATATATATACACATCAAATACCTCATAAGGAGCCGTTTAGCAGAGTAGTACATACTTGGATGCCACACGGTCGTCGGCGCTATTCGTGGATTCGCGGCTGTTTCGGCCGTTCTTCGAGAATATCCGCTGCACGCTGGTAATTAGTAGTAATAATATTATAATATTATATTGTGATGGTAATGCGAAGTATTATTTTCGACAAAAAGAAAAAAATGCATCCGTATTGGTATAACTGCTAAAAAATTCTTTTGCAAAAAGAAAAAAAAAAACCATTGTGACTAATATTTATGCTAAAAAGTTCGCGACTTTAGGTCTCCATGTTTCTTTCGTACATACAATTATTCGACTCTTTATGTCGAATTCGTTATCGTTCAGTCCAATAATTTGTAACAGAGATTTCGACATAAACTGTAGAAAGATTTTGGAGGATTTGCCGCCTAAACGCAAATGCATCAATAAACCAAATAGTGCGCTCGTTTCCGAAAAAATTTAACCACACGTCGATAAATATACTGTCGTCGCTTAGATTGTTTATCACGGTTACGATTTTATGACCTTAGACTGAAAACCTTTGACCGTTTACGAAAAAATCACTGCGAACATTTCAAAATTACTCTGGAAATCGTTGAAAGACGTACGAAAAGTTTCGAGTCGTTCGCATCGAATTTTTCTTTTACTCTTCGTCGTTTTCGGATCGTGCTACTAACATGAAAGTTGATGACGATACCTAACGAAATGAATCATTATTATAAAATCAATACATTCTTTGCTTCGAAACCAAAATTTTTAACCGCTTAATTGTTAACCATAGTCATCCGTTATGATGTTTATGTGCAAACATTAGGTGTGTACTTTGATTTTTTCAATATACACTCGCGTACGCCAATCTGCGGTGCTGCTGTAGAGCGCACGAACAAAAAATTCGTAGGTGTACCTACTTTTTATTTTGTCGAGATAATAAGTACTATTGTTACGTTTCAAACGGAAATTTGAGTGATAATTTAAGGAGATTTGATGGAGGCATAAAAAACTACGCGAAATTCGTAATCACTTAGTCACTGTCGCTGTCCGTATGCAAAACGCGTATATCTACGTATAGGTACAACGACCTTTCGTAAAATGAATATTTTATTTTTTAATCGTGTTTCACACAACATTATGTAGTAAGTACGTTTAGAAATCAAATGAAAACAAAGCACTTTATAATTTAAGCATAAGTATACCTGAACAAATATTTTTTATTTTTGTTTTTTACCAACATCTACGTATATTACGGTTAGTAGTATTGAACTCAAAAAGTCAGACTGAGGACTGACTTAGAGACAACTATTTTTTCAGCAATCCGTCGATCATATTTTTTTTTTTATTGAAAAATGTTTTTTTAAAAAACTGAACAGTATTATTACTTCTTTAAATATTTGCCTTTAAGTTATAATTTCTGTACAGGTCAGTTTATACACGATGATTTATTAACCATAAACGGTTATCGCGATTTCGACGTATGCGTTTTATTATATTTGTTGACTTTAGTTTTTGATTCGTACCTACCGGATACCTCGTTCAATAACAAACGTTGAACTTTAAATCCAATACGCTACACGATTAAAACAAAAATTACATTTACGGCAAACGAGAAAAACATACGAAATACCTTACGCCCGGACTGCAAAATAATAATTATACCTACGCATTGTGTCGATTGTTCGTTTCGCGTATTATTTAAATACCTATGTATAAAGGTACAACATTTTTTGACTCGTTTAGGAAACATAAAGTTTAGCTAAAAGTTAATTTTTAAATTTAATAGACTAAACGTCAACAAACAAAGAAAAATTAACTCAATTTAAAATTAAAATAGTAGTTTTAATTTTTTTTTTTTTAATACACGTACCCAGTACGACATTTTTTACGCTTCAAAAAACTGTTTTTGTAATTTCTTTTCGAAATTTTCTAATTCTTAATACATTTTTTTTTTTATTAAGTCTTGGTAAAAATATGAAATTATTACGGATTAACTTATAGTTAACGCATAAAATTATAATACAATTGACTATAATTAAGTTGATTATACTTAAAACCTTTGAACAAGTTTGTGCACAGACTTGGGTACTTATTTATCAAACGGGCCATCATCATACCTACTAAAAAACAATAAACTATTTGGAAAAAAAAACAGTATCTGTATAACTAACGAAAATGTATACTGCGATTTGTCGATTATTATTATACATAGTCATTACTTTATTGAAATGCTAAAAATTCCACATCCTATATGTACCAAACGATGGCGAGAGGGGTAAAGAAAAAATTTGTTTTAAATAAACAAAAAAATCACTTAAATTCCTATTGTCGGTAGTTTTAGGAGTACGCGAATGCAGTTAGGATTGACATTAACCGCGGATTTTAAGTTTGAAATTTAAAATATTCTTGACAAAACTCATTTATTATTTTTTTACGACTGTTCTTTAAATTCGATGTGACCGTTATTTAAGTTCGTAAAAAAAGTTTTGTTGAGTAATTGTTTCTTGGAAATTTGAATACCGCTCGGCGCACACGTATAAAATAATCGCAGACAGTGTCAGATTACTTGAGGAGTAAACGGTCGGTCGACAATATTTTTATTTGTACCTATAAGTACTGTGTAAGTAAATACGCGTAAACGAACAAATATGTTGGTGATAATAATTAGTACGGTCACATTTAAATATAATTAAAACGTAATAGAAAATACAAAACAAAATCAATGTCATGTGTGGATAATAAATGTTTATGAAAGCGTACGTCCTGCGCGGAACACTGTAGGTACCACGAGAGTTTTGAAAACGGAATTTTTCTTTTAATGTTAACTACGCGTTAAACTAGTAAATTGATCAAAGACATTCGAATATTAAATATTTGCTTGTTCAAATTTATTATATCCAATACGTTTCGTTGCAAAACTGTAAAGGTTGATCGGATAATAGTCCAAAAAAAAATCCGTATAGGTAGGTAACTAAAGGAGAATACGTTATTAGTATTGTGTTCTCTAATCGGTTTATTATTTGGTTTCGCCGGTCGCAATTTAAATATTGGTTTTTACATTTTTCTGATACACAAGGTTACTTATATTTAGCTGTGTGTGTAAAAGTTTAATTAATTCGTATTGTAGAAAATCTGACGGTCGATAAACTCTACGAACACTCACAATTTTTTCCGCGTTTTTTTATAATTAATATTTTAAATAAATATGTCGATCAACCGATTAGTCGGCCATGTAAAATAATAAAAATTCCTTAATAATAAAGTTCACGATTATCACTGAGTTACCTACAGCACGCGTAAAATACCTATTTATAAATCGATGTAAATGTATTAATTGTTTGTTATGGAATTACGCAGCGTTTTAAATACTTTTTAAAAAGAATTTAAAACGCTGCGCCAGCAACGTATACTATAGAGACATTGGAAAAACATTTTGTTTTTAACGTTTGGACCGTTTAACAGTCAAAACTATAATGAGGATTTAATTCTACGTGCTTTTTGCGACGTTTCGCGTACAGTTCAAAGCTACAAAAACGCACTTTTTGTTTGCAAGCTAATTGTACACCTTAAATTATTTAAAAAAAGGAAATTTCGATTTAAAATCTTACTACCTTCGAACGTGTAAAAAACATATTTTTATTTTATTATCAGTTAAATAGGTATTTGATGTTGAGTAACCTTTCATTTTTTTTTCTAATCCTTTTCCCAGACGTTTATTAATCTTGACAGCAAGACAGTATACAATTTGAGTTCGATCGGATCAGCAGGTGGTAGGAAGAGTCGAAGGAGAGGTGATGGAGCGGTGTGGAAAAGGTTATGAACTTTAAAAAAAAAAAATCCTAAAATAAACCCTGAAACTATTACCAACACGTTGTACGGTCGATCCGCTGCATGAACACGTTGATTTTTCAAAAACATATTTGCAGAAGCAGTTGAGCTCTCACTTGGATTTTCGAATATTTTTTTCAGAACGTTTATTTTTCTATGCTTAACGTGCTTAACGCGGTACTTAAAAAAAAAAAAAAAAAGTTACGTCAAACTAATTCTTTTGGAAGTCGCATTTTAATGAAAAAACATTTTCGTCTTTATATATCGTGTTTCTAAGTTTCAAACGCTCATTTTTGAGTAATTTTTTTTTTTTTATTTCTTAGCGAGTTTTTCGTACTCAACATTTTCGTGAAATCCGATATCGCCTATTGTTGTTTATGTTTTTGTTAATAAACCTCGTAAGACACTCGTATATCGATACTCGGTGGTCGGTTGTTTTGAATTGTACAGCGTTTACGAAAAAACAGTTAATATTATTGTACCTACACCGTTTTGGTAGGTACTATAAAAATACACTCGAAACGAACGTGACAGTGTAAGAGTAATACTAATATCATAAGAATGTAATACGGTCTATATTTGACGTACGATTATCGTTTTGAATATTTTTGATATCCTTTGAAACATTGAAAAGTAAATTTTTTTTTTAAAAGTTTTTGGCCACATGACGTTACACAAAATTAAGAGTATAACTATGTTAAGTGTATCTACGGTGTTACACGGTCGTTGTTCATTTTCCAAGCGTGATAGCTAAAAACACGTTTAAATGGATATAATAATAATAATAATATGGTCTTTGAAATGATTTTTTTACTATAACTTGAAATGAATACAATAAACCTCGTTAAAATATTTAAGTTCAACGGCAATCGTATTAAGCAATTAAACTAATTGTGTTTCTACAGAAAAAAATGATTTTTGTTAAATGAGATATTTTTTCATTGGTCGTGCACAGAGTTAGGAATATATTATAATACAACACGTTTTATCTAATTAGTGATGAAAATCGTATAACGACCTGATAGGACTTAATTAATAGCTGGTATACCTGTACAATAAAAACGATTAGATAACATTTAATAGCGAAATCGATTTAAAAGACCGTACGGAGTTTCCGCGCTAAGTGTATATTGTTATACGTACTATTGTTTTTGTTGCGTTTTATCGCGGAATAGGTTCGAAAGTTTATACAAGCCGTTTATTAATTAGTTCAGCTGTATTATTAAATTGTTGAAGTATCGTTTGAACACCACGTGAGAGTTGGGATTTTGGATGAAAATGTTGTTTGTTCAGTTGAAGAATTTTTCGATCATTTTTTGAGTGCCGAAAACGGCGAAATTCGTTCGAAAAATCGTCAATTTACGTTTTTAAAAAATTATCCCCCGTCGTTTTCAAACTATTTCGCGTACCAAATTGATTTGATACGTCGTAAAAGATTGAAAAAAGTTTTCGCTACGTACGATACGCTATTTTTTTTTTTACGTAAATCGGAGTGATTGGAGATGTTTTTGGTGATTTTCACCCGGGACCCGCGTCAGATCAGACGGCTCGCTCGGAATCGTTTTTTTTTTTTTTTTCGAACGCAATGAATGATTTATGGTGGTTTCTTTCAAGGTGTCAGGATAAACTTTAAAACCAACTACCCCCAAAGCGTAGTCGCCATCGCAGCTGCTTTACCGTTCGTTATTATAATTTTTTTTTTTTATTTCGTCGCGTCCGATTCGTACGATTTTATGACGTAATACGACGTTATATAGGTTATTACAGCGGACGACGTTCAGAACGTTGTAAACGATGAGGGTTGACACGTTTATAAAAAAAAAAAAAAAAATAATGTAATTGTTAAAATTGAAAAGTAGAACACGTCGTGCGCACATCCCCCCGATGGCCCGGACACGACCTTGACACTTCTGTGGTGGTCCGAATTTCTATGGCAACGACTCTTCGCCGCGTCACGTCACAAATTGCAAACACAAATCTGTGGAAAAAAACGAAATATTCGCGACGTCGTAAACGAACGTATAGATAAGATGCGCAACAACAACAACAATAATAATAATAACAACGTAGTATGGGGGTCAGGGACCATAAGATTGTGTGCAGTACGAGACAATACGAGACGCGCGCGGGGAACTCTGAACCGCAGATTACGCGCGATTTTATTATTGTTTTATTATATTTTTTCGATCGTTTGTTTTACTTTTTTTATTTCTAACGGATAGAGGTGCAAATGACTGACGGCTGCGGTTTTCTGTACAATCCGCGTACGATGTCGCACGAGTTTCGCTTTGTGAGTTCGATCCATGATTTTTTTTTAGTTGCCTTTGGATCGAAATTTTTGTTCCGGCGAATGTTTTTTTTTTTTTTATCGTCTTTGGTCTGTACTTTAAAACGTATCGATAAAAATAAACGGACAGTTATGTAGTGCCCGGCAAAAACTGCTGCGCGGAAAGACAGGGTTTTTTTTTTTTTTTTAAAAACATTATTTTGTCATAATTATTATCGTTTCTGTAAAAGAAAAAACCTGCAGGAAACCTCGTGGACTAGATCAACAACGTTTTAACAACATAGGTACGGAACATTTGAAAACAAATAAGTTTTGACGTTTTGTTTTTATCTAATTTGTTTGAGGTTTTCATCGGAAAGTAATAAAAACTTTGATTTTTAAATACGCGAAAAAAAAAGAAAAATGTCGTTTTTTCTACAGTTCGTCTGCCTATATTTTAAGTTGTATCATTAAAACTCCTCGTAAAATTGCAAAAAGGCCAAACTGTTTTGGATTTTTAACTGTGGTCCGTTCGGAAACACCGCTGCGAAAATATAACCGCTGTTATTATGAAAACGCCGGAAACGGGCAGTCTTCATTTCTACATTGTTCTTCGTGATTTTTACAAGACATTTGTCCCTTCACTTCCTCTCGTGTTACAGGAAAGTGCGGTATTCGTAACTCAACGTCGTCGTTTTCTACTATTTTTTTTTTTTTCATTCCGAGCCCGAAAACATAAACATGTAAACACTTAAATGTGCAGTATATTACATATTTTAACACCACGTGGCAACACAATATTGTATTGTTTTCGCACTGCATTCCTCCTCGCCTTGTATGTAAAATACCGACAGCCGGATAAAAATATTATCCGAAACGTTTTACTACGCAGTAAATTTGCCGTTGTATCGACCGATAGTTAAAACGAACCACGTCCGGTGAGTAAAGCACGTGTTTATTACACACGGTTCGATTGCAGACCTTAAGTGTCGTGTTCGCGCCAGGCGGAGAGAAACCTCTGATTCAACTTACCCAATTTGATATTATTTGACAACAATTTCAACGATTATCGCGTTGGACGTGTATTTTGAAATTTGAAAGAATTTTCGTTTTTCTGAGCAAAGAATGTATTGTTTTTACAATGATGTTTTTTGTTTTTCCGTGATCACTTTTCGTAGTAGAAAGAACGCTCCGATTTTAACGTACGTCGATGAAAACAAAAAAGCGTGGAAAATTTGGAAATTCGTAATTTTACGCAGTTATTATTCCATAAAACGTCTAGTTTTTATGTTTGAGTCTCGAAACTTTAACGCCATCTAAACGACATAGTTTTACATACGTGGTTAAAATATTTAGAAAACTGGTTCGCACGATTTCGGTTTATATCTCGTTGTCGTTAAACTCGTCATTGGCCGTGTATTTCTTACGGGGGTGGGGGCAAATAATTACGGGGAACGTGCTTTTTACACATCGGTTTAGATTTTTTTGCTCATAACATCCAATATCAAGATCGGACCACTCTACAAGTTGTACGTAATACTAAAATAGGAAAGTTTTGATAAAAGTTTTTATTGTTAAACTTGTTTCTACCAGGACGTAAACTGAGCTCGCTCAGAATCGCGTTTTCGAAGGCCACAACTTACCGTTGCTTTCAGATATAAAACAACGCGTTTAAACCACAACTTCTAAATTAGAGTGGCCCACCCATGGCGTAGTCTTGACTCCCACGCGACCTAGAGTGATCCCGGTTTTTTTTTTTATAACTCATTCGCAATATTAAAAGAAAGAAAAAAACGTTAAGTGTGTAAATTGTTCAATCAATCGAACCACCAAAATACGCTTTTGAACACCAGAGTGTTTCACCTGTATATATTATACCTCATTTTAAAGTTTAAACACAGAATATAAACGGCGGAAATATTAGTTTTGCCCGCACGTTTTCGTATTATATTATGTAATACGCATGTTTTAACTGAATTTTCAGCGACTAATTTATTATAGTTTTAAAAACTGTTGGATTTCCGGTGTACTGTGACGCCTGTGATCGCTTTAATTTTAAGGCGATATTTTTGTTCATTTAAAATAATCGATATTTAAATCTGTAAAAAAAAATTATCTAATAATAATAAATTATATTCTGTATAATATTGTACAGATTATTCATTCATTGATAAAATAATAATAAGACATTAGATACATTGTATACATTTCTTTATTGATCAAAGATTTGACTATCAAACATTATCAGACAGGTTGTTTTGTAAAGAATATCGTTAGTGAGTTTAAATGTATGAATCATTCGGTCTCGTGATTGTTAAGTTTTCAAAGAAATTTTTATTGTATTTAAAATTCGTCTACCCGGTATTTAAGCTATGAGTATTAAATGCGGTCAGTAGTTTCATATTATGATGCATGTAGACACCCATCAAAGAGAATTTTTTTCAAAATTCAACCCCCTAAACAGGATCAAAATGCAGGTAAAAATGAAATTTTTTTTTAAATTAAATTTTGGTCGGATTTTTTTTAAACTTAGCGTACACACTCTACTGCAATACTTATGATAATCGGTAAAATCTTTTACCGATTTGTTTCAATATTGAACCTCTAAGGGGGTTAAAATAAGGTGTAAAAGGAAGAAAAGTAAAAATTACAAACTTATTTACAGATTTTTTTCAAAACTTTCCATGCTAATTATTTAAATATTCGTATCTTAGCATACATATTCTCGAGCATATTCTGTTGTACAATTTTATGGAATAAATTTTTTTATGATATTTATCAAAATTAAAGTATGAAAGTGGTAAAAAAAAAGCGGGTGAAATGATTTAAGTCTCATACCGCGCATTTCCCAAATTTACACTACATAGGAGGAGGTTCAAAGGAGTTAAATGGGGAAAAAAGGTTAAAATATTAACGGTGAAACTTGGAATACATATTTTTCATCGCATTTTCCAAAAGTAAACCTGTGTAAAGTAGTTAAAAGAAGTAAAATGGGTAGGAGGTAAAAAAAAAAAAAAAAGGATTATCGAGTGAAAATGGAAAACGGATTACTATATATTTAATCGTTCATATCAAGTGTTAATATGTAAAACACAGTCAGGAAAATTGTAGCACACGGGTAACACTGAATAACGAAAGGTACTACGTATATTTAAACAAATAGAATTATTGTAAAATTATTTTTATAACTGAAAATATTTTAAAGATACTCGTACAGTGAACTTCATAGTGTTATTATATATACACAAGACAGTAGATATTTAATTTACACTTTGATTTTGTCTTGTGATTTTAATCTGTAATTGTTATCTGCTCGTGCTATGTTTGTACATATCTACTTGTATAGGTTAGGTACCACTACGTTATTAACACGTTAAACCCATTGGGTAACTTTAGCCGTGGCTAATGTCCCTAGGCCATTTATTAAATAACTATTTACTAAACACTGCTTTTTATCGCTTAAAATATTTCCTATCTTATAAAAATAATTTACTTATCGAAGGACGCATGGTAGAAAATATGTTGCTTGGTATCGTGTTCGTTCGAAAAGTAAAACGTTTCATCATTCCTGGTTGGCCGACCCAGTAATTATAATAGTTGTGTAATTGTAGGTACAATATATTGTATTTAATTACAACTAACAAGTTAAAACAACAGTTTTGGACCTTATATTACGACGCAAAACCTTTTAAGTATTAAAATTAAATAACTGAATCATGAATATATGGACTTAGATATGCTGCGTGTATTCGAGGAACTTACATCAGTGAAAAAGTGTGTTGAAATTTTTTTTAAAATATAATAATAAGAATTAAGATGAAACGGTAATTCCCAAATGGTTTTGAAGTTCAGAAAAACTCAATTCATTCAAAAACACGTTTTCTATTATTTTTAACGTTTTTCCCGTAGTTTTGCTTATAGTTTTATTGTAACTTGGTTAATTTTAAATATTCTAAAATCTATGACGCCGCGAATTACCGTGTGAAAAACCAAAGCTACTAGAAATCGGGTTGAGAGTAAAGGAACATTTTCAAGGAAGTAATTAGGTTTAAGAACAATAAAAAAAAAATTAATAAATAAAAAACAAATTGCGAATTAAGTTTGCGTAGCTAAAACGCGTTTGGTGTGAACTTTTTATGCTAATAATTTAATACGGATGATAGATGTCTACATCATATTTGTTTTTGTTTTTTTAACGTTTGAACATTAACGAGTATACAGTATTTTTCAGACGACCGTTTGTATATTTGTAATTATAAGTCTTATAAAAAGTATCTGCCTACAGCTCAGTTGTATTCTTTTTAACTAAAATTTAACGATTTTTATCATTTTTATTGTTAAACCTTAGATTTCCAATTTTGTCTATTAATCAATGTGTTAAAAAACAAATATTTTTTCACCATAAAAAAAATAAACCTTACAAAAGTGTTAACTAATTTAGACTCTGAAAAAGCCTAAAAGTGAATAAACCAACACCAAAACTATAATATTACAATGTGTCACCTTTTCCTCTCTTATGAGTCGATACAATTATCACAAAATTATTACTATCGATAAAGTACCTGGATATTGCAAGCTATCACCAAATACCAATTTGTTCTAAAAATTTAATAGAGTTGCGTTCTCGCGATAACAATATTGTAATTTAAATTGGATCCGATTCGGTAGAAAGAACAAAATTGTTTTTGACTGTTAGTTAACTGCATAATATACAGTCATCCGTATAGATAATACACTGCTGACCATAAACAATAATAACTAAAATATATTAACTTATGATACGCCACCGAGCAAAGTAATTTGTTAATTTAATTTTTTTTTTCCCATCCAATTCAAATATTGAAAATCAATTAATTTTTCGTTTCGCTAGTTAGTTATAAGCAGTTTAGTCTATTATCTACTACAGGGTTTTTTTTTCAAAATGCATCGATACCCGAGTAAAAAGTTCAAGAATACCTAAATTGTCGATAAAAATTTTGACATTAGCTGCAGTGAACGCACATAATATAATACGCGTCAATAGCCTATAAATGTGACTTGTCAACGACTGAAGGGCGGTGAAAGGGTTTGAATAAATAAATAATAATTGTATACAAAATAAATAGATTTCAATTCAATAAAGGGTACCTTACATTTAAATCGTGTGTGTTGAATAATTCATTGTAACAATCATAAAAAAAAAAAAATGTAACAGTTGAATAAGCAATACGTGTGACGATTAAATGTTAAATGATAAATAGACAAGGTAAATGAATTGTATTTTATAATTAATTTAATATACTTAGTTGAATAAAATTCACAGTAATAATATGAATGCATTAGATAAAAATTGAACGATAAAAAAATATACAAAAACTACGCTTTGGGTGAGTCATTGGTTTCAAAGTTGCGGTTTATCCGTATTATTTAATATCTGAAAACAACGATAAACCATTGCATTTGAAAAAAACGATTTTGAGCGAGCTATCTATTTTAAGTCCTGGGTAAAAATAAAAAATCGTTGCAAATTACTCCTATTATACATACGTAAAAAAAAAAAAAATTAAAAAATAGTGTGTTATACGTAGCAAAAACTTTTTTCGATATTTAATAACGTATTAAATTAATTTAGTAATTAAAATTTTGAAAACGACAAGGAATAATTATTTGTACCTAACGATAGTTTAATAGCCGTTCTGACGCCGAATTTGACGACGATTTCGCCATTTTTGACGTTTTCGGCACATAACTCAAAAAATAATCGAAACAACAAAAAATGCGTGAAATGAAATAAAATTTAAAGCCGAAATCCAAACTTTTATGTAGTATTCAACGTAACAATTGGAGCACTCCTTGAATACAAAACTGAAAATTTTGTATTTTTCGCCGTAACGTTCTCGGTTTTTTTTTTTTGTTCCTGGGGTAAAACTCAAATACGCTATAACGGCTTCGTGCCATATGAAATATTTAAAATATGCATCAGGTATTTAACGTGTTTGTTCGGAGAGTTTTAACATGTTAGTCGGCTTAAAAGTTCTTTAACTTTTAAGCCGACTTTTAAGGTAACCGGTTACTTCGTACTTACTTTTAACGTAGGTATACATAACTTCGAGCCGTTTGAGCATTAACAATTTTGTTGCAGTTACCGCGTCAAGATGGACTCTATAATGGTGAGGATGGAAACGATCATACACATGATCAATGAAGAGAAACAAGGACTGGTCTGCCAAAAAGAGAAGGAAATCGAAAAAGTCTGCCGCATTTGCTTCGACGGTACGTAGTTAGTTATACATTCGATTAGTCTTTATTAAAATGTATTAAACACGTGGTTCAATAAGAAGCGAGATATGTTAGAGAAAAACGATTGGATGTGACGAACAACGAAGGAGAGAATTCAACATTTTATTGTTTTTTGTATCATTTTTTTTTTGAAAATAAGATGCTACTTACTTACTTTTTTTTACGTATATATTTTTTGGAACATAAATAACAATTACTCGAAAGTTTGTTTCGTACGCTTTATAAGTATTTAAATTACATGTTTCTTCAAAGATACATTGGTGAATATGTCAGAATGTTCACATGTGTATCCTAAAATGCACATCAACAAGTGCAAGCATCTTGAAAATTTTCAATAAAAAACGTTTCAATAAATTTTTTATGAAATAAAAAACTGAAAGTTTGATTAGGTACACGTATTTCGTTATCTAGACAGTACTCCTTTCCTATACCTATAATTAGCAAAGGAAGCTATGATAAGTTGAATACTGTACACGATTTTCAATTTTTAATTCTCTTTTATATTTATTATATTTTATTTTTATTTGTTTTTCTCGAATATTTTCTCGTTTCACAGTGGAGTTAGAAGCTTCTTCTTTTTTTTTTTATTCATTAGAATCCGTAGATTTGCGAGATAATGCACGACCGTTTGAAAATTGTGGTAAAGTCAGGCTAATGGTATATCTGAGATCGTACTTATTAAATATAATTATTAAGGTTTGTGTGTCAAGTTTTCCAGCGAGTTTGGGTTCTGTCAAACAGCGTTTTATTTATTTATGATAAAAAATCTGGTGTCGAATGAGGTACCTACTGATATAGTTATAGCGAAACGGACACTAAAAATTATTCGAATAAAAAAGTGTAAAAAAAAAAATTTAAAAACCTGGTGTTGTCACAAGAATTAAAAAATAGAATGAAACAAAGCAAAAGTCCTTACACGTTTATCCAGGACGTATGTAAAACCCTCCTCTTAAGACAATACACCACTCTATTTCGAAAACTTTAGATTCCGTTCCTAGCTGGTAACAAAAGAATAGATTGGTCTTATAATTTTACAATTTTCGTCTTGGATAAGTAAGTAAGGACTTTTTTCGTTTCATTCTTTTTAGTTCTTTTTAAGCGGCAACACCGGGAAGGGGGGAGGGTTTGATTTTTAAACGTTGAACAACAATTAGAAACTCGCCAAGCGTTGATCCATTTTTGCTCTGCCGTTCATAGAGGACAAGCATGAGGATCTGGTGTCGCCGTGTTATTGCGTCGGTTCCCAAGGCATGGTCCACTTGTCGTGCCTGGAACGCTGGCTGTCCTTGTCCAAAAGAACCAGCTGCGACGTCTGCCGTTACGAGTACAAAACGGTCGAACACAAAATGAGCATTTTCGAGGTAAGCAAACGCGCGCAGCGTTCGTCTCGACGAATTAACTAACGATTTATTCGTTTCCTTACTATTTTAAAACTTTTTGTGTTTTTTTTTTTTTCGTTTACAAACATTATAATCAACCGAGAATCGTTCTTTCGAATGAATCATATATTGCCTTCAGATTTTAAACAATACGCGTCAAAACTTTACACGCAAGATTGATTTGTGCACGAAAATTCTTTCTATTTTACAATGGTGTTTACTCTTATTCTTCTGGAAAACACTTTTTCGGATGTTCAGAAATTACTATCGAACCTTATAGAGTCAGTACTTGCCCAACTAAAATATCATCGCTCTCGGGTCAATGGTGTATAAGTTTTTTTAAATCGAAAAAATTCAATTACACGAGGTAATTGTTTCAGTATGTTTTCGCGGATAAGAGCGTCCGCGAAGTGTGCCAAGACTTTTCGCCCTGCGTCTTAATTGCGTTCGTGTGGGGTTTGCTGGTGTTGATGTGCGCCCTGAAGGCGTTCCACTCGTTCATGGAGAGCGCCCAGAAAGATGCATTCTACGACGCTGTGCTCTTGACCATAATCACAATCATCATGGTGCTCATGCTGTTCTGGTGGATCTTGCTTTTTCAAACGTAAGTGAAAACAACGATTTGATTTGATTGGGAGGGATAAAACTTGTTTTAAGTACAACGTTTGAGTGTAATGTTTTTTTTTAACTTTGAACGAACACTGTGTGACTTTAATAATATTGCGATACAAATGTACAATTGATGTCATTAGACAGGTAGGAACAACGACATTTTTTAAGAGTCTTAAAAATTTTTTAATCTCAAGTTTTCTAATAAACAGTGATTGGTCCACAGTTGTATGTGATGTCGGCTTACTTTGCACCATTGACGAAAATTCATTATATGATTGTCAGGAACATGATGGATTTTAAAGTTTTAGTTAGTTGAATTAAAAACGAAAAAATTTTTTGTACAAATTTACCCCCTGAGGTGCAAAATATACGATATTTCGGGCTTTAGCGCACTGATATAGAAACAAACTGAAACACGGGTATCCGACCGTATAATATTTAGAGGAATATTCGGAGGCATTTGGGGACGTCCATACTCCGAAAAAAAAGTTGTATCCGCACGGCATTCCGATGGGAATTCTGCGTCTATTTTAACCAAATAATTTTTTTTTTTATTTATTTATGACCCAAAATGTTTTACTCTGTAGGATTACGTTACGTCGCGGCACTTTTTCGAGAGACTTAATTGGCGACTCGGTTTTTCTTTTCTTTTGCAGGTCCGAAGGAACGTGGTGGAAGGCGAAAACCGTGGTCCGTTTGAAGAGCATCAAGGCTCAAAACGCGGTCGAAGTTTGAAGACCATACTATACGAACCGGAACACTCCATGAGAAATTACAGTTTTTATTAATATTAGTCGTTATTATTAGATAACAGATGGTAGACGGTAGATTTGAATTATCATACACGTAGTTTTGAATAATATTAGAACGATAAAAGAAAGAAATCGTTCGGTTAAGTAAGTAGGTACGTATTGATTTACGCAGATATAAGGGGGACTTCTCGAGGGTTGTGTTTTTGAATGTACACGTTTTTTGTTTTCACGCCAGTTTCAGTCTGCAAAACACCATCGGTTTGATATTTTTGTTTAATTGTTATTATTTAGTAGAATATAGATGACATTCGCTGATATAATTGAACGTAGAAGTTGTTAATTATTAAGTTTTTAAATATTTTTCTCACAAAGTAGATAATATAACAAATGAAAGATTTGTTTGGTTTTTTTTTTTTTTTGTGACGCGATGTAGTACCTACGTATAGAGTATGAGATGTATAGACGTATAGATATGTTGCGTACATGTTATGTGCTCAACATACCTATTTTGATATTTTTTTTTTTTTTTTTAGTGAATCTTAAAAAACAATAAACTACTCTGGATAAAAAATGTAAATCGGAAAAAAAAAAAACGCTTAAGTAGTGCGTAAATACCTAGTTTATTTAGCTAATCAAATTACGGATCACAAATTATTTTTATAAGTGTCTGCTTTAGAAAACAATAATATTATGTTCAGCACATTATTATGCAATTTAAATAAATGTGCTTTTTCGTTAGTATTGTTCGGAATTCGGTGTTTTTTTTTTCTTTTTCTAACAGCCGTAATAACTTACGTTTACGTTTGCCGATCGCTGGATTGAAGCTAGACAATTTCTGAAAATTTATATGAATTCAGCATGAAGTCTACTTGAGAATTTGAGATCGATCGGACCACTTTATAAGTAGTATTTTTAAAACACCTCAACGAGGTTTTTATTAAAAACTAAAATCAAACTAAAAAATTTTGAGATAAAAGTATATAAATTTGATCTTGTGACCCGATCGCCTTAACGTAAAAACACGAACCTTAAAATGTTTATACTTGTATGAAATGTTGAAAATAACAATTTTCCCACCATCCAAAATACATAAAATACTTGAAATATTGTAGTCATAGAGTATAGTTGTTATAATACGTAGTAGAATATTCTATATTTTGTTTTAAATTTTATGTTTAACAGGAGAAGTGTATCTACAAAGCTGAATTATCACCCAACTACATAGTTTTAATTATTTTTTTTTGATTGAAAGACTCGAAGTTTTAAATAATGTTGATCCAGAAATATTTAGAATATATTTATGATAGCAAAAAAAATTAAAACACTTTCGTGTAGTTCTTTTCCATTAATTTGTTCCCACGTACACACCACTACACAAGCGTTTACTACACTGAACAAATAAATTTAACGATCGCGTAATCATAAATAATAGTTTTATTGCGGAAAATATTAAAATTTACTTAAAATGACATAATTTATATACCTACCGCAAAAATGTTCAAAATGTGTCTTTTAAGTTGCCTAAACGCTGCCTTTTAAACATTTACAGTATGTTGTCATGCAAAATAATAGATAAAACAAATTTTTTGACTTCTACACATTGTTGATATTACATTAAAGCGTTTAAAGCCATTACTTTCCTTCTAAATAAACATCCTCTTTAGGGTGGTCCTTATTTTTGACATCTTGAAATTTGATCAACGATCCCCCCAGAATTGTTCAAAACTATGAAAAAATAATGTATACAGAATTTCATTAATTTTGGTCAACCCTAAGCCGTGCCTCAAGAGGGTTGAAAATTTGGTATAAATGGTAGTCTTTATATTATTGTGGTTTATCTTAAGCCGTTTTACGGAAAAAGTACTAATTACAAATATTATTGAAAATTTGATTTTAAACACATTTAATAATAAGTAATTTTTTCCTATTGTTAATATTTTAGGACTTAATTGCAGAAAACTGAAAAACTCCTTTTCTTGAAAATTTTTGAACTTTTAACTTTTGCGAGGAAAATATTGGACTTATGACATTTTTTGTAATAAGCTTTTGTATGTAAAATATTTATATCTACAATTTTTTTTATATAAACTTTTACGTAGAAATCATACTTTTTGAGATAAACCAAAATAATATAAAAACTACCCTTAATATAGAAAGTAAGATTCACGGCAAAAAATGTTCGGACCGTAAATGGTCCGGAGTGTAAAATGCGTTGACAGCTGTTCAACGACGGGAAAAAAAGAATACCTGAAAGTAAAATGCACCAACCGTAAAGTGACAGGAAAACCAAAACAGTGGAAAAATAAATTCCTGGACCTTTAAGTATGAAAAGGAATCCTCTTCATAGGGTGGTCCTTAGCTTATAGATGTGGAATTTTTTAATATATCTATCAATGCTACAGTTGTGGACAAAAAAAGTAATACAGAAATTCGCTAAATGGTCATTTCGTATAATTTTAAAACTTGGTTACAAACGATAAAAAATTAAGTTCTATAACAAATGCCAAAATGGAATTACCGCGATGAAAAAAAAAAATATCTAGGTACTCAACTTAGCTATGAGACTAAAAATCACATTTGTCACGTTTTGTCATCGCCCGTCATTGAGTTTCAAGTATACCAATCGCATTAAAAACCGCACGTTTTGAAAAAACACGTTGTTTTTTTTAATGTTTAGTTTTACCGATTTTTCAATTATTTTATATTTTCAATCAAAGCTCGTCCCATTTTTTCTTGTTGTACGCGCAAAAACATACATTTTGAATGAAAAAAAATAACAATATTAACAATTATGGTACTAAAATACACGGAATCGTTCCAAGATCACTACTTACGGCCAAAAACTATCAAACTCTTTAAAAATCATCTCTCCTTCTTACCAAATACCAGCCGTTGTGTTCGTTATGGCCCCGTGCACGTACTCGACACGCGTTTTCGAATTGAAATATCGCGAAAATATTCTTTCACGGAACGAACAGCTGAACGTATTGTTCTGGCCGTTCATTTTTCGCGTATTAAAAAAAAATCGAATAAATTATAAATATAAATTACATTCGACAATTTCCAAGCTTATTATTATTACTATAATATATTATATAAACTATACTATATTATATATACTATAATTATATTATATACGTCTTGCGGCCGCACGTCCTTCGGAACACGACCGGCTCGTAGCAGCAGCTGATTATGATTTTGTGGATGTGATCGCGGTCAGCAGCTGGCGCGCCGTTATCACGATGGAGAAGACGTCGTTATCAGCGTTTAGCGAGTGATAACAGTGTATAGAATGTAGACAATTTTATCATTATTATTGTTATTCTTTTACACACGGATTACGCAAGATTTATTATAATTATTAAATTAAATTATTGGAATTGCGCTACTAATTACTACTACTATAATACTACACGTACTCATCGTAATTACTTTTATTCGGTCGGCATTTTTATATTTGAATCGTTTCGTCAGCCGGACAACAAACATTATCGTCGTCACGCCGTCGCTGTCATGTCGTCGTCGTCGTCGTCGTCGCAACGTCCAGCCGAAAATCGCGAACGCTGCCTCGCAACGCGACCTGTCGCCGCGGCGCGCTGAAACCCCGAAACGCCGCGGAGAAATTATGTTCTCGTCTTTGGCGCGCGACTCGGCCTAAACTCGGAAAGAAGTCGCGTGACCCCGCCGCCATGGACACGGTCGGCGTGGAGCTGCTGTCTCAGACGCAAGAGGGACAGTTGTACAAGTATACGAACGTGGTCAAGGGATGGCAACACCGGTGGTTTATACTGGACCCCAGGGAAGGGACGCTCAGCTATTTTCTGGTGAGCTCGGCGGCAAGCGGTCCAAACCGGAGGGTCGAACGATAGGGATCGTCCCGCTCGCTGGACTTGTAGACGCGCGCGAAAGGTCGTCGAAGCGACCGCCCGCCGAACGAACCGAAATTTATCCTGCAGCGTGGTAAATGATTGCGCGTCTCATCGATGATGACTGTTGTGGTTAAATTTTATCGTAATCGGGGATTCCACCCAATACTATATATATTTTTCGTGATGAATGTTACTTTTTTCGTCAAAACCTTTGACGCTCGCGAGTAGTTTCACTCTTCTAAAATTATCTTCCGCCGCTCCGCTAACGACAATCAGTTGTTCCTAGGCGTCCGACTGCGGTTCTTACGTTTCAACTCGTCGCTATAAAGGTGTAACTGTCTATTTTATGCGTCTTTTCATTAATGTAGACACTCCCAGTGGTTACGCATTTTCATAGTCCGTGTTGATGAAAACTTGAAATAACAGAAAAAATGAAAAAATTTGACAAAAAAAGTCAATAATCGATTCTTTTGCAGTTTTGATTTCACAATCGTTATTAAACGTTGCTCAAGTATTCCGCGTTTGCATAGTACTTAAAATACAAACACTGTATCAAAGGTTTAGAAAAAGGTTTTTGTGCCATACTGGAAAAAAATTTCATAATCTAATGAACGTATAAAGCGTGTATTTAAGTTAAAAAATAACATTACAATTTTAAAATAGGTAGACACCTAATTTAAATTACAGAATGTTTGTTACTGCGAAAACTTAGTGATGTAATTAAATTCTAGTATCAACTTTCCTAAATATTATGTACGTCTATAATTTAAGTTATAGGTAGGTATAATTACTTATCTATTACGATATTTACGGTATAACAATGATCCATTTTTATTTTACGCTGTTCTAGATTTAACTGCTATGTCGTTAAACCTTTAAACATATGGACACGCAAAACACTTTTTAAAGTTTTCACATTGTATCAAAGTTTGTCCAAAATTTTATTTACTATTTTGTTTTTCAATAAAAAAAATGTAAGTAAAATTAAACTTAATTTAATTGATTACTAAAAGAGTTCCAGAAACTTGTTGTTTAGGTGCTACAAACATTTGTTGGCTGGAACCTGATCATGACGTAAACAAAAAATAAAAGTTACCCGAGTGTTTTAAAAATCCTAACAGTTAATATCTAACTGTTAAGTTAACCGAAGCATTAAAATTTTTTAAGTTATTGTTTATTATATTAATATTATTCACTATACAGAACAAAAAAAACACTTTTTACAGAAATAAATTTTGTCTGGTTGTGAATATTAATAATTAGGTATAGAATAAAGTATTTAATTTAATCATAGAAAACCGTAATTTCAAAAAACTTATTTTTATGTTCAGAGCGAAAATGATACAAAACTACAACCACGAGGGTTTATCTTCTTGGAGTCTGCTGTCATATCTCCGAGCGATGAGGATTCTAATACGTTTTCAGTAAACTCTTGGAATGGCGAATGTTATAAGTTAAGGGCTGTTGACGCGAGAGCAAGACAAGATTGGGTAAATCGATTGAGAGCTGCTGCTGAATACCATTCTCAAGTACGCATTTAGTTTAAAAATAATTTGTTTGAATTTCTTAATAATTTAACTTTGGTTTTGTTAACAGAAAAATGTTGTCCAAAAGCAAACAGACTTTGTGTATGACTTTTGCCCAAGTGGAGTCAAACGGTCATTGGCCAATGCGCGTAAACATCTGTCTCAAGCCGAAAACCATTTTATTGGTATGGCCAGAGTCATTGAAAAATTACCATCACAAGGTCAGTTGAGGCAACCTAAACCTATTATTATTCATTCTGTAGAATTTACATTTGTTAAACTTTTTAATTTTACATAGAAATCTAATAAATAAATAAATAATTGTTTACAAACGTTATTATTTTGTTTGTTTGTAATAGTTTTAATGATTATTGTTTAGTTAATTGTATTATGTTAAGTCAAAAAGTGTGCACAATGATTATTTAAAATCATTCAGCAAATATAATGTGTTCTAAATCATTTACTTGGTTAGTGTTTGTTTGAATAGTACGTTGCAATTTTTAATTTAAGTTTCCTAAACTTCTTATACAATATTTGTTAGGTAGTTATTTACATTATTGTTTGTAAGTACCTATGCAGTAATGTTTAATAATTTTATCATGATCATTTTATTTTTTATAGGTCCACATTTGAGAAATACAAACCCGGAATTGTTGATTATAAAAGCCACTTCTCAGTCAATGATGTGCGCTCTGGAAAACTGTTATAAAATATTGCAACACTCAAGTATAGAACAACCTATTGTTCGAACGTACTCGTTTCTGAACTCCAAACCGTCCTCCTTGCATTCAAAGAGAAAAACCAATACAACAAGTACTTAGTTGATTTAAAGTGTATAATGCGTTTGTTTCGTATTTTTTACTGCAACTTTAATTCATTTATATCGTTTTTATTTTTATAGTTTTGAATCTGTCAATATAGTTTAAAATTAACTTAAAATTTTTAATTAGTGAGTACTTAACTCATATTGTTGTTATTGCTACATTTTGTGTTAATTTTTTATTATTTGTTACTACAAGTTTTGTTCATTATTTCAGTAGTTATTCCTCTAAATATGTAGAGTAGTTTCCAAAAGTCATTTAGTATTTTTCTAATTGTATTTAGTTGTAATGAGCGAATTTATAAACTTGACCAACCTATATTAGGTATATTATTATTTTTTAATTATAGATGTTTATTGTTTGTTATTAGAAATTCGAGACTCTACTAATATTAATAACTGTAAATTATGTTTAATCTGTGTGATTTTTGATTGAAGGCGCCTAATATATGTAAAATATTCTCTCTTAGATTCTTATGATGTTTCTTTTTTTAATGTTTCATTCCGTACTAAGTTAAGTCACTCTTTGTTATCTTAAATAATTAAGAATAATTTATTGGGTTATATTTCAATACAAATCTCAAACACTCATAGCAAAATGAACAAATCATAGCTTAACTACTAGTAATTGTTGCTAACATGTTGATTAATTAAAGTGTAGTTGTATTTAAAATTGATCATTTGTTATTATTAAGCATTTAGTATGTGACCGTAAGATATTTTAATGTTATTTTGAACAGTTTAAAAGATATCGTAAAATTTTAAAAACAAGTTAATAGTATTTTGAGAACGGCGATAAATGAAGTATATTAGCCTATGAATAGTATTTCATTTTTATGTAATTAAAAAAAATTATTATTTTTACTAGGTGTATTATTAGTTAAAAAATAAGAATGTCTGTAATAATTTACATGCGTGTGCTAGAACAAATAATATATTTGAATACACAATATAATTGTTATTGAGTCATAAGTTGTTGTTTAAAGCTTTTACAAAATTATTATTACAAGTTTTCTAAATTGAACTAAGAAAAAATATTTTTAGTAGCTCAGCTACAAACAGCGTGTTGATACTATTTTGAATCTTTTAAATTAGTAGACATGGCAGAAGCAAAATATAAACCTAATTTAATGTTAAAAATAGAGGCATTGTTTTGGAGTAGGTCACAGCTTAAGATAGGTTTGACTGGTTTAATGTTTATATTAAATTTGTAAGCAATGAGTTTACAATAATTATGATTTTAAGTATTCAATAAGTTATAGATTTCAAAGTTTTAAACATGGTTCAAACTTGTTTGAATGTTTTATGGTGTTTTTAATTTACCTTTTAAAACGGTGAACATTTCAAGAAATTAATATTTATTATGTTAGTACAATACGTTTTATACTCATCCTAACTGCGGGTAAAAATTTTTGTTGGTCAGAGCAACTATGAATTTTTTTTTCTTTATTATTATTACTTAAATAAAAAAAAGTTTCAAATAATGTACAATTATTGGGCCAAAGGCCTATTTTTTTATTTTTTTTTTTTTGCGGTATTGTATGTGTATAGATCAGGGCATTTCTACAAGAAACATTTTTTACAGATTAAAAAACACCACTGTACAAATTATACATTTTTTGCTGCGTTCAAAATCTAAAGTGTGATGCATATACTAATTTCAGTAACTTTTAGAAAATAGAAAACCAATATTTTTCTTTTCACATCGAATTAGTATAGGTTAATATTCTGCCACTGTCTACTAATTTGATACAGTAAGTAGTTCCAGATCAAGATAATATGCGATTCCAAATGTAATTACTAGTTAGTAAACCAAATAATCATTTAATTTACATGCATACTTATGCTTAAAATGTATATTGAAATTACCCAATGCTAAAAAATATAATAGTTTATGTTTTGAAAAAATGTGTTTGAAATTAGCTTGGTAAATGAAATTCTTAAAAGGTGTCATTATGTTATTAAAAAAACAATACAGGATTGTTGCTGGTTTTTAAATTACCAGCTGAGTGTATGTTGTATAATAATTACGTTCAAATATTTTTCTGAAAAATTAGACACAACAATAGATGCATGTCATTCATTTCAACGGTTGTTGAGCACACAACAATACACTAAAAACAATAAAAATTGCAAAGACGTGTAATATTATCACAAACAACAACGTTGTCGCAAACGCTCATTTCAAACAGTCCTAATGAATAGAGCAATAGAGCAAAATAGAGCAATCATACCTATAAATCTAGTGAATCGATTGTCTTCTAATGTATGCCAAAAAATCATTAACGTTACTGAGAAGTGCATTTTTCTAATTTCACGCAAATTGGTTAAATATAATAAAAGTGGTAAAGTGATATGTTCAGAATCATATCTAAAAAAAATGGGTTTGAGGGTACCACAGTTACGATGGTTTTTTTTTATATGAACACATTTAGACAGACAGTGGTGTGCATAGGAGTAAGTGAAACATAGTTTTATTTTTATGCATACAATGATAATGTAAGAAGTATCTGATTAAGGCTTCTGCTTTAGCTTAGATTCTGAATGAAGCTTGATTATCTTTGGAGTCAGCCATCTCATAGAACTAAAAAATGGCGACAGAATAATATAAAATAAATATGGAAAACTTGTAATTGCATTACAAATGTACAAAAATATTTTGTATTAAGTCATGATATAACAATTACAAGGTGTTCTGCAAGCATCGATTCCCAACATTGATTGATTACATATTGTAAATATTTGATAAATGAAAAAAAAATTGTTTGAAAAATAAAACTACAAAATTCGTTCATAAAACTATTATAACTATAACTATTATTTATAGTCATTTTACATGGAGTAATAAAAAATTAAGTTAGTTTATTTAAAAATTGTGTTTTGCATGTTGCTATTATTTACCTAAATTGTATTATAAAAAACTAATGTACAGCAATACAAAGTGTTCAGATCTAAGATGCAACTATTTTAACTTATTTTTGTAAACGCACTTTACAGTGAACACTACAGAAGTTCTACAGAAAAAGAATTTAAAAAAAATTTACTATTTAAATTTAGCTAAAAAATATACTGTTACATTGGATATCAGTAGAACTGCTTTGTTGATTACATATTGTATTATTGGATTTAGTATACCAAATAGGCATTCCTATAGTTACATGCTAAGAAGCAAATGTCAATGTTTCCAATTCTAAATATTGTTGATTGTTTCCTGTGTGAGCAGATACCTAACCTAAACAAATTGATTGTTTTTAATACTAATTTACAGTAAACACGTTCGAACGCCTTAGTATGTATAAAAATAATAATTTGCATAAATCGCTAAAACAAAACTGGTAATCGTTGGTAAAATTCAAAACAAATGATGTGCAGTGTCGAACTTGGCCGGCGGTGAGCCTTTAGTTGCAGTAGTGCCATTCTGTCACTTTTTTCTTGTAAATTCACTTTTTTACTACTAATTTTGGACCAAGCCACTGTTTGTCGTCCTTTATTTTTAAAACTTGGTCGTAATTTATCATCCATGCAATTTTAATACCTAATCTACATCTTTACTAACACGATTTACTTTCTAGAAAAAAAATCGAATTCAAATACTTCAAGTTACAAATTTTATCTATTCTCAAATAATTGATAGTTACATTCTTTTTTGAATCAATTAAGATCAATTGTGATTGATTCCATATTTTGGTAACAATTAATAACTGTGGATATGCGCATATGTTATAGTATGAGACCGATAAATCTTAGGAAATTTAATATTGAAAAACATATGTCTGAACTTATTACTAAATTGTTTGTTATCTCATGTTAGTCAATTGTTTCGTTTATGATGTAACATTTTTGGATAGTATTGTTAAATGTATTTATCAATTTTGTATTGTACCGTATAAACTATTGGCTTGCTTATAATTATTTTTATATTTTTAATTGCAAGTTACAATAAACATGTTAAAACAGAAGAGTGAAGACGATATTTTTCTTTAATGTAATTTTTTTTATCAACAATCACTAAGTTATTTACTTCTTCTTCTTCTTCTTTGGGGTTTGTCGGCCATTAAGACCATCCCGTCACACATCCAATCCTCCAGCCTTCTCTATCCAAAGCTCGTGCTTTCCAATTCGATCCTCCGTTCAGTGCCAACACGTCTTTTTTTATCATGTCCTCTCACCTTAATCGAGGTCTCCCTAGTGGTCTTTTACCAACTGGGTTCTCGTCCATAGTCATCCTTATTATGTTGTGTTATTTTCTATGCGAGTAATTAAGTATCGAAAAATAAAATTATTAAGTAACAAAAACAAGTCCAATCTGATACTATCGACTAGTTGATTATATTTCTTTTTTATTTAACACTTTGTATGTTGATGTGCAGATACGTTATGAAC
>CM029361.1:8048886-8099785 GCA_017140985.1 Hormaphis cornu
GTATCAAGCTGTTCATTAAGAAATTTTTTCTTTTTAATTTTTCCATTTAGTAATACCTTACTAAAAATAAAATTAAAATATTCACTAAAACTTTACCCGATTGAATTACAAGTATGGTATTACACAAAACAATGTTAACGACAAATTTGAAAAATTCATTGACAGAAAAAAAAACCGGACTCATTTATGTCAATGGCCGTTTACATAAATATTTACACAATTGTCAGTTATTGATAGATAGCGATGAGAATTTTCATTTAAAGTTTTCTTTTAATTATAAAAACTAACGTATCAATTTAAAAGTTAAAGCGAATATGAATATTAAAAAAAAAAACGTGTTGGTTTTAATTTTATTTTATAAGTACAAAGTTAATGGTTGAAAAAATATGTGACGCCACCACAAACAGTGGCGCTTAAATTATGACTTTCCCGAACTGACTTTTTTCAACGGTCAGTAATCGTTTTTTTTTTTCAAAAAAAAGTAATTAGAAATTTTTGATTGAGGACAATTTTTTCGTCAAGGACAATTTTTTCGTCAAGGACGATTTTTTGGTCGACGTCCGTGATTCTTCGTTGGCCGGCGATGACGTCCGCGATTCTCTGACGATCGACGTCGACGGGGCGTCCGTCAACGCGGTTGACCACAACGGCGCGTCTAAGAACGCGGTGGACAACGTCCGCGTCGTTTCGTCCATAAACGGCCGAACGCTTTCAAACGCCTCGTGCGGATTCTGATCCTCGTCCACAACCACGGTGTCGTCCCAGATCGCGGCCACCAGATCCCGGCCGCTGATTGGTCGCGAAACGCTCACCAGCCGTTCCAAGTACAGCCGCAGATCGTCCGGCAGCTGCCCGTCGACCACCGACCTGCGGTGCGAACAAAAGACAATATTCATAATAATATGTATTTTTATCGTAAATCAATTAAAAATTTTTAGTAGACGTAGGAATACGTTTGTAATATTTATACCAACTTTAAAATAGGTACTTAAAATGTTTTCTTACACTTTTAAAACAAAATAAATAAATAAAGAGTATTAAATTAAGTTTAAAAAAAAAAAAGAAAAAGAGAGGAAATTCTAAGAAAGGGAATCGATTCTAGGTCGAGGTGAGAAGCTGTAACGACTACGCTTTGGAGTGGGTCTCTGGGTAGATCAATTGGTCGAAAGTTGTGGTCCAAGTCTGTATTTAATGTATTTGAGAGCGATTATTATTAATCCTGGAAAAAAAGGCCATGAGAGTACCTATATTTTATTTTTAACACAACCCGGTTGTTTTTTAAGATATCATTACAAAATTTGAAACCTTGCCATCTATATAGATTTCTCCAAAGGAATGTGTACATCAATATCGGTCAAATATCATTGGAGAATATATAAGGGTAAAAAATTTAAGAAAGATGTCAGTTTGCCTTCTAATATAAAAAAGTTTTAAAAAAATAACCTGATATTGTCACTTAAAAAAATATGAAACATGATACAAAGGAAGTCCTTACACACTTATCCAGGATAAAAGTTGTAAAATTTTAAGACAACACCACCAGTGGCGGATCCACGGGGGGGGTTTTCGGGTCCGGACCCCCCCATGGGTATATACGTGGTAATTATGCATATATCTCAAGGAAAAAATGTCTACCCCCCCCCCTTAAAAAAATTTTGGACCCCCCCCTTATCAAAATCCTGGATCCGCCACTGAACACCACCCTATTTCTAAGACTCTAAATGTTAGGGTGGTGTTGTCTTGAAATTTTACAACTTTTATCCTGGATAAGCGTGTAAGTAGGTACTTGATCCTCTGTACCTTTTTTCATTCTTTTTAGTTCTTTTTAAGTGACAGCACCAAGTTGTTTATTTATTTTCGAATAATTGTTATGGTCTGTTTCAATACTTAGTAATTTTATTTGATACCAGCCTTTTTATCATAAATAAAATACGCCGTTTGACAGAACCCGAACGCGCAAAGTATAAAATACCAACCTTACTTGCATACTAAGCGCACGATACACGCGATCTCAGATATCCCATAGGCCCTTATCCCTATATCAGCCTACGGTTTCTGACTATTGCGCGTAGAATATATTTTTATAACAAACAAAACCGTGTGCCAAATTTCAGCTCGACATAACAACAGGTTGAATTTTTTACTATCCACTTTACTATTACACTTTACTATTTTTATTAGTTAACTTGCCCAGTCTTATCTAATAATACCTGTGGTACGGTACCGAGAGGTTCTCAGGCAGTCCTAGCGCCTTCCGGTCGGCCAGCGCCAGCACCGTCTGCACGTACGCCCGGATCTGGTCGATGTCGTCCGCCCGGATACGCGCTATTGTCCAGACGGCGGTCGTCACAACGGCCAACAGACACCTCGCAAAACCGCTCGTCGTCGTCTTCGTCATGCCCGTCGTTGTAGGAGACTAATAATCTACGCGAGAGGTGAAAATGAGAAAATAAATAAATAAACGAATGAAGCGATCGTGAACACTTACTAGGATAATGATAATGTTTATGCTATTATTATTTTTTTCCGTCAAAATTTGCCGATGGAGAGGCGGTTGTGGTCAAGAAACCGTCGCGATGGTGTTGTAACAAAACGTAACTTGTGTCTAACTACCGGATTCGTTGGAACACATAGAAACGCTATTATTATTGTTGTTCGTACCCCCGCGTGTTCGTAGTTTAATACACGGGTATTCCGTATTTGCAGCGTCTTTTCTTTTTTTTTAAGTGTCTTCTTCTTTCCCAGTGGCGTCCTGGTCTGTCCGGACATTACAAAACTCGGAAGTAAAAACTTGAATCATAAATACATTAAATAAAACAAATTTCATTTCACTTGTACTTAAAATTGACATTGTATGTCTAATAAATTTGAGTGGCAAAAACTGAAAAAAGAACTTGTCTTAGTTTATAGTTGTACATAATTTAAGTAACTAAATTAAGCAAATTAGTATTGTTAGTGTTTTGTACTTTAGATCTTAGATGAAAGATTTTAATGGGGGAGGGGTAAAAATGCTTGGCTGCACCCGAAAAACTAAAATAAAATAGAATTTCTAAGACATTATTTATGTGGCAGGATTTGTTGTACATAAGTTATTTTATACTCTCAGCTGTAAAATTTGCCTACAAGAATTATGTTCAAATAACAAAAGGTTATTTTTTAATTCTTTGATTGAAGCAAAAAATAAAGGAGAACACAATGGAAGTTTAATTTACCCAAACGAAGATGTTATTCTAATATGTAAGCAAACTAAAAAAATGCTCAAGTCTATCAAATATCAAAATCAATCTATCAACACCTTATTTTTTCAGTATCAAGTTCTTCAGCATTTCCATAACTCAAAAATATTCAGTTCACTAATGTCTCATAGCTTAAAATGTAATGGACCGTTATCTGATCACGTAACTTTATTAATTAAATCAATTACATCAACATTCATTAAACTTAAAGTTAATTATAATTTAAAATCCTAAAATGAAAAACCATCTTTGCGTATGTGGTATAATAAATTAACTCTTCTCAGAGGGGAATAATAATTTATAATCTATTAATCAAAGTTGTAAACAAAGTTACAGTATTTATTTATATTTTTATAAAATTTTAGTTTGCTTGAATATTCTACAACTAATTATAATTTTTTTTTTTTAATTCTTTATGTTATTTGTTTAAATGTTAAATTACATAAAACATTCAAAACAATTTAATGGACAAATTGTATTTTTAACAATAAATCAGGATGTGTTGCAAAGGATTAAGTAATATGTAATGTATGATTGTGTTTGTATTCTTTGTCCTTTCAAAAAATATTCTTTTAATCCAGCGGTTCCCAAACTGTGCACCGCGGTCTACTAAATTAAATTGGTTATCAATGAGTACTTTTTTTGTTCTGTCTTTCGTGTTTATACAGCAGGGCACCGTGGCTAACTTTGGGCCTCTAAAAGGGCACCGCGGAAAAAAAAGTTTGGGAACCGCTGTTTTATTCAATTAATTGTAGGGTAGAAAAATATGTGGTACGTCTTTCGGTGAAGTACAATTTTTGCGCCTATGTTGGCAACATCATTTCAAAGAAGTACAATATTTTTGTTCGTGTAAAATGGTAGTTTTGAAAAAGCAGTCTACACTCATACGTCATGTCTGTGGTCTACTCCCGCAACACCTCTTAAGACAATGGCGCCCCTATCTTACTCTATGGTGGAACAGTACTATTCTATGACAAAATGAGTAATGACTTCTGCGCTGTTGATGTGACGTTCAGTTTTTGAGCATTTGTCATCAGCTTGGCCAGTTGGCCATCACACCGCATGTTCAGCAAATTAACAACACATCGTTCTTGCTAACTGTCATTGAATTGTAAGATTGTAGTCGCTTAAATTGCCACGTCCTAGCAGCGCTGCGGTTTCGGGTGAGTACAATTATTAGTCTCAGTTTTATTTATTCTAAGCACGGTTTTAGAGTATTTCTAACTTAGGTACCTACGAAGATTTCGTATGTTTCAACAAGTTTTTGAGTGAACCAGAGGCGACATTTATGGTAGGGGGGTGCAGGGTGTCATTTAGAGGCCCTACTACTTTTTTCTTGTACTTTATTACTGGCTCAACTACTAGAAATTGGCTTTGTCAATTAGAATAAATTAAATTATGAATACATTTTATTACTTTGGGTAATATTTTTATTTGTATTTAAAAAAGAACAATGAAGATAATATAAACATGTATTATAATTCACATTTGTACTACAATGTTATGTACCTAAGTGTGAGTCTCATATTTTGAAAATAAAACAATATTTCAAAGTAGATTGATCGTGAATTCTAGTGGTGCGACTAGAGCTTAAAGTTTGGGGAGAAGTTGGGTGAATCCAAAAAATACCGTAGAGTAAAGTGATATTTTATAAAAAAAAAAAAAAAAAAATGAGACAATATTAATAGATTTGGAGAATTTCGGAGCTAATTAACGATTAGTGGGCCCACTAAAAAAAAAATATTCTGCACTAAATGTTCGCACTCCTATCTAAAATCTGAAATGACACCCCTGGGGTGAACCTACCTAGAAATTTTTGTTTTGTGTCGCAGCATTACAAAGGAATTTTGAATTCAATTTACAGCATTGGTCCAATTAGGTATACTTATTATAGCATGATCAGCAGAGTCGTATTTATGGGGAGGGGGTGTCAAAAGGTTTTGAACCTCCCCCATGAGATTCTCATGAGTATTGTACACATCATGTAAAAACCTTTATACTTTTTTGAGTTGTTGATTAGTTTATCATATAAAAATAAATTAAGCAAATAAATAGTTTAGAACTTATGTTTGTTTTTTTTTTTTTGTATAATATATTGGACAACTGTGGAAAGCCCATGTTGCCAAATCAAATATTTAATTAGTTTTTGACAGACTGTGGCTTAGCTCCTTTATTTATTTATTTATTCTACGCCAAACGGCAATTTTTAAAACTTAAAAAAAGATACATATTTATAAATTACACTATAAAATGGGATACATAAATATAAAACAAAACATAAGTAGTGATTTTTTTTTTTTTATTTATTGATATATTTTTAAATTATTTTAATTTATTTCTTCCCATTTCTATTTATGTCTTTAATTTGGAAATTTTCTCCCACTCTATCCTAAGATTTTTACAACTAATAAACAAAACATATGATACAAATATAGATTTATAAAGTGTTTTTGATTAACCTACATAATAAGTAATAAGGAATAATTTTTAAATTTTAAGTACTTACATAACGCGCTGTGTGGGGGTTAAAAATATTCAACTTTTATATGTATATGTTACCGGAAATGATGACAATTTAGGAAATGATGACAATTCCTAGGATACGATGACAATTCCTAATACAGTCGGGAAATGTATGACAAACTGTTTAAAACCATTTTAATGTCAAAACATCATCATACAACACACTTTTCACATATTATGTCCCAGGTAGGACCATTTTCTCACCTTTCTTTATTACCTTTTAAATCTAAACATAGAGAACAAGAAATGACAGCAAACTCTATTACTAGTCGAAAAAATATTTGTTATAGTATAAATGAATTTTAAGTCATGCCAACTCTGATGAGTTGAATTAAAAGCAAGACCATAAATTATCTTGTAAAACGTATAAGACATAAAAACAAATTCAGAACCATTTTCAGAATAAAAGTCAAATAAGTAGGTAAAACCCTATTAATTTATGAAACTGCTGAGATCATATTTGCATCAATATTCCTTTGGTTGGTTGATTTTTGATTGGTTGATTTTTCATCATCTGATTATCTTATAGGTATAGATAGGTAGATATCCCGTAGGTTAGGTTTAGGTTCCCTAAATAAATGAATTCAAGTAGTGCATGTTCAAATCATCTCATGTCCGATACATACTTTTTGCAATTTTATTAATGGCGTTTTGAATTCACTATAGCAAAATCAATTGTATAATTAGTATTACAAAACACGTCTTCTTTTTCTTTTTTTTTTTTGCATAGCCAACGATATGTATTAAAGATTAATAATAGCATAACAATAAAACTTGTAGATACGTAACATGTATTCTGTAATGAAATGTCCAGTAAGAGGACTCTTGGTCGCATAACAACCCTAACGAGAACCCATGGGCCATGGGGAAACTTTTTTTACCTATATTTTTTGAGAGAGGGTGGTGCAACCAAAAGTAAAAAAAAAAGTCTAAAAACAACTAATATGTCGTCCATTTGAACAGCCAATACATTGGTGTATAAACTATATAACCAAATTTCAGGGAGCATGCCCCCTTCACTCTAACTCGTCGTAATTACATTTTGTTTTACTTCATTTTTTACAGCACAATGATGTGTCACCGCGTATTTTGGATTGTAACCGTGGTATCTACGTTATTGGTGGCACGCGCGGAGATAGTGCCGGTTTTGGATGCGATTCCGGTAATTTCCCAAATAAAATCGTTGGTTCAGTTGGTGGCCGGCGACAAGGACGGCGCCACCGAAACCGCTTCTCATTTTGCTAACGGTGGCTTTGGGCCGGCGCAGTTCAGGTCAGCGTACCATCTGATCACCGGGAACGGGGAAAAAGCATGGGAAATTCAAAAAGACTTTGGGAAGTCTTTTGAGGTCGTTTTGGACAGTACTCCGCTTTTGGGACACGCAAAAGGCGCGATACACCTCTTAGTCGGCGACACCGAGCACGGGTTAGAGGCCATCAAATCGGCCACCTCGAACACCGGTGTGTTGGCCGGCGCGGTTCTTGGTGGCCCGTTAGGGGCCGTGGCAGGGCACGCCTTGACGGACTTGACCATAACCGGATTGGACTCCGCGGTCAACGGCAACAGCTCGCGACCGCATGGTATCGTAGACTACGCGCTGAACTTCAAAGACCGGAAACCAGGCGAACACTTCGACATGGTGACCGGTCTAGTTATGGACGTTGTTGGCGGCACAACCTCTGCAAAAGTGAGAAAATCGGGGAACAAAAACGCAGCCCGAAATAAGTCGCCCAACGGTGTCGTCGAAACAAAGATCCCCAAAGTGGAAACTTCCAAAGTTAGACCTCCCGAACGTGAAATCTCCGAAAGGAAAACCCCCGTAGGAGGAAACTCCGAAAGAGGAACCCCCGACGGGCAAATCTCCGATGTTAGACCTCCCGAACGTGAAATCTCCGAAAGAGGAACCCCCGACGGGCTAATCTCCGAAGTTAGACCTCCCGAACGTGAAATCTCCGAAAGAGGAACCCCCGACGGGCAAATCTCCGAAGTTAGACTACCCAAACGTGAAATCTCCGAAGAGGAAACCGCTGTAAGTGGAAACTCTAAAACCTCCGAAGTAGGACCTCCCGAACGTATAATCTTCGAGAACGAAAACCCCGTAAGAAAAATCTCCGAAAAGGAAACTCCCGACAAAAAGGCAACCTTCGAAACTTATCCCAGAGTGGGCATTTCCTCGTACGTAGCATCGCTTCGCAAACAATTTAACATTAGACAGATGTTTGAGGTGCAATTCTCGTTTTTTGATCCCGTCGAGAGGATAAACACCAACATGTTCTATAATTTTGTCAGTTTTATACGCAATGACTTCACGTACCGCGAACTGTTGGATCGCGAGTACAGTTCCGTGGCCAGTTCGACTTTCAGCGATATGGAATCGTTGAGGTTTTCGACGCGGTTGTGGAGACTCGACGTGGAATGGCTAAAAAACATACTGACGTATTTGACCGAATCTCAAAAGTCGTTGATAACGCACAACGAGTTCCGTACCGTCAACACTATCGCGGAAACAAAGAACTGTTTTGGGTGCGCGGTCGCGGGAGCCATAGGTATGGACTTGACCACGCTACAGGGAACAATTTTACGTGTGCCTACAGAGGCGTACAGTACGTTTGTTGGATCAAATCCAATTAGATATATACAAGAGTGTAAAAGAGCGCGTCTTTTGGATTACACCGTGTCCGAAAGGATTTACGGCATCGGTAATCTGATGAATTATTTGAGAACAAATATCAGAAGATTGGAAGATAAATTTTTAGTAATGACTGAATACAGTGATTTATTTGGACACAGCGTCGTGTTGAAATTAAAGGTAGAAAACTATGTTTCCGACCCCACTTTATTGGTCATTGATTATCAACAACCCGCATTTTTATCACCTGGTTTGCCAAATCCATTACGATTCACTCCGTACATCGACACGGTTAACTACGAATCGTTTATGATCTACGCCTTATATTTTCTATGAACTTGAGATGTGTAATATTATACTACATTTTTTTATATCATATAATTATAATAATTATTATTGTAGATCTAGTTATTAAAAAGGGTAGGTAACGTATAATAAATATTTTTTTAATATTATAAGGTTTTAATTTCTGTGTAATTTATATTTTATAACATAAAATAGGTATTGTTTTGGTATAAGTTAGGTCCTAATGTGGAAATTTCGAGCCGTTTGCCAAAAATACTAAAACATTTTTTTTTTTTTTTGCTTTTTGCCATAAATCAAAAAATTATAAAAATTTGGGAAAAAGCTTCAGCATTGATGTCTACCAACTAGATTAAAAAACCTATAAAAAAAATACTGTCATAAAAAATCCGAGCATTAGAGGTCGAAAAAATATTAACACTGTACTTAACAGGCCTGATTGAAAATTATCTTTTTCGATTGAAACTGTAAGTATAAATGTTTTTAAGGTACCTACTTGAAAATATCCAGTAATTTGAAGCATTATTTAAATTTTTTGTTTCTTGATCATACCTCAAAAATTAAACAAATAAATCAAATGTCATGGTATTATTATACCATATCTAATAAAAATATTAAAGCAATAATTGTTCTGCTACTAGAAAAATAAACAACAGAAAATAAAAAGACCAGGATCTTCATTCTACATTTAAAATTTTTTAAATCTACCAGGAAGTTTTTTTTTTACCTTTTTTTGATTCAGATAGCAAATTTCGTTTTACATAACATATTTAATTTTTGAATCTTAATTAATAACAACTTTGTATGAGTTACAATTTTTTACCAAAAATAAGTCAAAGGTAATTTTTCGACAATTTACCAAATTTAAAGTTGTGTTGATGGATTTTCGAAAATCCTTAGTTGCATGTTGCCAACCTTGTATTAAAGTTTCAAAACTTTTTGTGGAAAATTAAATTTTTTATCGAACAAAATTTACTAATAAAAAATAGAAATATTCGTAAACTTTAAAGTTCTATACGTGTATAAAACAAAAATATTGAAAAACATTTAAAACTTTGATAAAACATAATATTTTACCTATTTCAATATTGTGTAAAAGTTTCAGGTAGTGCCGTTTTTTATTATAAAAATTAGATGGAACTAAATCGATTGTGTCGAAAAAAAATCGTATAGCCCCTTAGCATACAACTTTTCTGGTTTAGCCATCCTCCTCTAAATTGCTCTCTATTGTTTTGCAAATAACACTATTTGTTGTGACAATCCTAATTTCTATTTAATACAAATATTAGTTTTCTTTGTACTCTATTGGGTATACAAGACACAAGTGCGTTGGCATAAAGTATAAAATGAAAAATGTTTAATTTACAACATGTCAACGTATAACTTTTACCAACAGTTTCAAAAATCAAACTTTATACATATATAGTATATTTCATTTTCTTCAATGTGTTGTAACATGTACTATGCCCGTTAAGTTAAACGTTCAAATGATTTTAAATTTTGATTCTCTAACTTTTCCAGCCTTTTTATCCATTACACCTAACCTGTGAAACAAAATATTTTTCGTTTCGCCTTACTAGAATAGTACACGCAAGCGGCCATCGCACGACACGATCCTCCTCTGGGCTTTGATGATTTTGTCGCCATATTTCAACGCCAAAGGTTTTCAAATAAATGCGATTTAAAACTGAAAAGCAAATGAAAATAAAAAGATTGTCTTCAAAAACACAATTCAAAATACAAATCCAACAAAATCAAAAATACGAGACCGTATCGTATTTCGTCGTTGATAAACCAACTTCTGATAACGCGACCTACGTCAACTGATAAGACGCGATTGATAACCACATAATTTTTTTATCACTTTTTTATCACATGTAGAAGATCTTCGAGTTCCGAATTATATACGAGTTAAATTTTTTAATAATATTTAATAGGTATTGTTATTATATTATAAAAAATATTTCTATTCATATTAATTATTAACAAATCTTCATAAATTATTAAATAATAATAATACTAAGTTTTTCTCGCTGTTGTACTCTGCGGCAAAAGTGTTGGTCCGCCCTATTCGTCCGCTCGTTTTGTATAATTTTGGCCGTGAAAATCATTTTCTGTTCAACGTTTTTGTGTTTTGTAACCGAAAGAAACGCGAAACTGGAGGAAAACTGATACAGAAAGAGAGACGTACCTACCCATACCTACGTAGTAGATTTTTCATTGATGCCAATGCGGGTCTAACCATTGTACAACTCGCCATCGTTTCCGAAGACGACTGGGCGTAAACACTCCGGCATTCACCATGTCTTTCAATTTTCCGGCGTGCACCTATCTCGTGGCCATGATTGTGGATGCGTTTCTGCTATTCTTTTCCGTGTTCCACGTAAGTAAGACGTACCAGATTTCGAAGAAAACAAATACGAGACTAACAAACCGTATAAGAATGGGATATTTTGTATGCGTATTGAGTTTGAAAAGCATTGTAAAAAACAATGCTAACGGTTTGTTTTTATGAAAAAAAGAAAAAAACACCCAGGAGGTACTTTAAGCACGTTTTAAGAAATTTATTTAAAAAAGTAATAATCATTTTTTTAACTCCTACCAATCTATTTATTACCTACCTAATTAAAAATAATTGTGTATTTGGAGTTTAGACAGACAAATTATGGTCGAACAAAACGGTGTAGGTAAAAAAAAATAGTAATGTATTAGTCAAGCCAAAAACAAGCAAGGTTATTACAAACAACGTATGGGTATTTGACACATTAAAAATTTAATTAAACTAGTTAGCAGGAGCGTGCATAAATAATTTCGAGAAAAAAAAAAAGTTCTGCTATAAGGCGTATGCTTTATTAGTTTTCAAAACAAAAAAATACATTAGGCTACTGCCTTGGTTTTAAGTTTGCTACTTTCAGCTAGAGTGCCTTGATAGATCACTCTACTTTTATCCAATCCAGCTCTTAATTATTTGCTTATTGTTTGCATCTAATTCTATAGTTTTGTTATAATTCAATTATTTTCCAATGTAAAGAAGTAACTTGTCTGGGTTGAATTGAAGCAACAGTCAGGTTCCAACTAAAAAATTAGTTTTAATATAACATCTCTTAGGATAAATTTGATTAACTAAATTATAATGTTGTTTATAGCTAATGACGGCCAATAATAATAAAATGACCAATGGTGCCTACTCATTACTCAATTCAATAAAATGTAAGATTTAGATATTTATAAGTGTTATTGTGTACTACATGTTAGAACGTGGCAAATCCTTTTGTATTCAAAAACAGGACAGTCATCATTGGCAACTGCATCAGGGGTTGTATTTGGGTTAAACAGTTCTCTGTTAAGCTGAGAATAAATTTTTTAGAGAGTTATCCTGATATGTCACCTAACCGATACAGTTTACTTAATTCTTTATTTTCAGATATAATTATTTAAATGAGTAGGTACCTACCCATTTGGCATTCCCTGAAGTAATAATTTAACAATGCACTTAGATTAGATAATACTTAGCTCCTAAGTTTGGCATAGTGAAAATATGTATGTATTTATTTTATTTGAACAACATTTCAATGACAAGATTTCACAAGTATTTCTCAAAACAAAATACATAGAAATTTTTTTAATAATCCATTATTTATAATATAAATTTTTAGGTTATTGCTTTTGATGAACTGAAGAATGATTGCAAAAATCCCATAGACCAGTGCAACAGTTTGAATCCAGTATGTATATGAAACTATCAAGATTTTAAATATAACTAATATGTATTTTCTTTTTTATAGGTATATAATTAATACATACCTATATTATGAGGTGTGTACTCATGCATAAAAACTCCCAAAAGTGTTTAGTTTTTAGACTCTATGAGTTTTGAATGTTTTTGTAATAGGTAGTTTGTTGTTTTATGAAAATTTCTGATTTGAAAACAATTATAAATAGGCCATACATAACTACATTGGATTTTATGATGGTTAACAAAATGAAAATACTACCTTGAATTGTTTACAAATAACATAACACAACTTCAATTTTGATATTTTATTGAATTAGTATATTTTTTTCCTTTTGCGTGTAAAAGACTTAGAATTATCTTATCTTTAAAATGAATATTTTTATTAAACTATTACAGAAGCCAGTAAATGAATTGAACATTTTTTTATCAAGTAAAATAAATTGAAAATTTTTCATTAAGTAAAAAAAATCATGTACCTACCTTGATTTGTTTTAATTTTCCTTTTACATAGTATACAATAATTAAGTAATGGACTGAATAATATTTTTCAATATTTTATTTTAGATAAAAAAGACTTTAAAATAATATATTCAAAGCATTTCTTTTTAACATTATATTTTCTTAAGACTGATTGTATTGAATTAATTATTTTTTTCAGTTGGTAATTCCAGAATACATACTGCATTTTTTCTCCAATTTGTTATTCTTGTTTGGAGGCCAGTGGCTGTCTGTAGCTATTAATATACCTTTAATGGCATATCATATTTTAAAGTAAGTGTGATTATTAAAATATTATTGTAAAATTGATTTGTGCGCTTGGATCTAAAACCTAATTATTATGTCAATACAGATATCGTGATAGACCAGCAATGTCTGGTTATGGCCTTTATGATCCAACGTGTATTATGAATGCTGATAAATTAAACAAATATCAACGGGAAGGTTGGATAAAATTAGCGTTTTATTTGTTTTCATTCTTCTACTACTTATACGGGTAAGAAAATCGTTTTTTGATACACATATACATCATTAGCTTATACCTGTATACAGTTTACCATAAAAACATGTTTTTATTTTTACTTTTTTTGTAGAATGATAAGAGCGCTGATAACTGTTTGAAAAAGGTCCTCAAATGGTAAAAAAACAACAAAAATTTAAAAGTTCCCATCATTTTCAATTGTATTAACTTATTTTTTTCACAATATTAATATTATATATTTCAATATGTAATGACCTAACATATGTTATTTAATTATTCATAGAAAGAACTCTATACTTCTATAATATTATGTTTTTCAAGTTATTTTAACTTAATTTAATACTACTTTTATTCAACATGTTGTTGATTCTTTTGTTTAATTTTTAAGTTTAAACATTTGTATGTAGTGTTTAACTTTAATACTGATCTTACATGAATTTGTAACCGGTTTCAAAAATCAGTAAAATTATATATTAAGAATTATTAAAATCCTGTGTTTAACTTCATTGTCTTAAGTATAAAAAATACGTAACACTTTATTTGGGGAAAAACAAAACCATTTATTTTACATGTAATAAATTTGAAGATTGTTTTTTTTCCTGAGTTCAACAGAAATTATGATAAATGTGCTCCAATATTATCAATAAATACTATTGTATGATTGTAAAATATTTGATACAAATAGTATTTTTGAATGGGTTTTCTAATCTTTTGAAACATTTTTTGATAATTATTTTACTTAGTTTTTTAGTTATAACCAAATTAAATTATTTGTTATTTATAAAAAGTTATTTGTTTCATTTTTGACACTTTTCAATGTATAAGCATAAACGTTCATAATCATTTATTGTGGGAACGGTAATTCATAATTTTTTTATCTTACTATAAAGGAAAATATTTTTCCAAAAGTACCTATATTATTTGTTGTCTTGTATTAATGTCATTAAAATAAAAAACAAAGGTCTTATGAAACAGAAACAGTAAATATTTTTGAAATTCTAAAAAATTGGTAAAAGTATTTTATTCCCTTCTTCTTCATATTTTCCCTGCTCCCAACTATTTGGGGTCGGCCACCCTTGTCCTATACCTCCACTTGTCACAATCATTAACATCCTCTACACACTTATTAACAACCGTCATATCACTTTTAATTCTTTCCATCCATCTTTTCTTAAGACTCCCTCCATCTCTATTTCCATCAATGTTCATTTTCATAACCACAACTACTTCAGTTTCCTCTCTTCTCATCATATGCTCAAACCATCTCAGTCTTTTTTTTCTCATTTTATCAACTATTGATGCAACACCAATACTGCCTATTACATATTTGTTTTTTATTCTTTCTTCTTTTGTTACTCCACTCATCCGTCTAAGCATTTTCACTTCTGCTATACTCATATTCTGTTCTATTTTCCTGTCAACTGCCAAACACTCCAAACCTTAAAAATAATAAAATATTTTGTTCCTTATTTCACTTTATTTTTTTAAAATAATGGGTAAACAATTTCCAGTAATTTAAAGTATTTTATTTCTTCCACTTTTTTTTCTTCAGCTTTTACAGACCATTAAGGCCATCACTGTTCCCTTAATTCCTCTCTATTGTTTGCCAATTCCTCCAGGTTATCAAGAATTTGGAAATTCTAGTTCAAGTTGTCTATCCATATTTTTTTGGTCAGCCCAGTGGCTTCCTTCCTTCTGGTTTCCAGTTAAGTGCATCCTTCATAATCTCACTTAATCTCCATTAATGTTTAAGCCATCTCATTTTTCTTCCTTTAAGTGTTTGTGTAATGTCTTCTTTTCCCCACAAGTCTTTAATTTCCATGATGGACCTTATTTCATATTCAACTGTTAGATTATTTTTTTTGGTCTAAAAATGCGTTGTTGAAATTTCCTTTCTAAAACTGCCAGTCTTCTTTCGACGTTGGCCACGTTTTGCATACGTATAAAATTACCGGTCTTACTAAAACCTTGTAAAATCTCTTTTTATTTGTTTTGATAATATCTTGGACCTGTAAGTTTTCTGTAGTGAGAAATAGCAAATATTTTTGGTTTTTATTCTGTTTTATTTCTTCATGGTAATAATTGCAGCTAATTATGTCAACTCCTAAATATTTAAAGCTTTCTACTTTTTCAAAACAATAATTTTCTATCTCCAACCTTTTATTTTGGTCTTATCAATTACCTCTCGTAATTACCATATTTTAAGTTTTCCCTTCATTTATTATTTTATTATTGGCCCCATCACTGTTATCACCTCCTTTGTAGTGTTTTTTATGTGCTCTTCATTTGACCCAAGTCAAAGTTCTATGACCCTTCATTTGACTACATCATCAACGTAGACTAGTAATGCATTCACTTTTCCATTGAGACAAACACCATTTCGTTTGCTGTTTCTTAAACCTTCCTAACAACTTACTCTAGGGTAATGTTAAACAGCTTTGGTGATAGGGCATCTTCTTGTTTTCAGCATACAGCTTTTGCCTCAAATTCTTCTGAGTTATCATGTCTAGTAATTTAAAGTGACTGATAGTGATTTAACTGACTGAAAAATTGAAAAGTGAAAAATTTTACCATTTGCATCATCTAGCACCACTTTTGTAGTAACTGAAGTATTTTTGCTTTCCTAAATAGCATTGTGAAAAAAACAAAGTAAGGTCAGCAGATAAATCTGATACAGAAAATTTGTAGTTTCCTTGTACGTGTACTACGTATTAACATGTAACGATCTATATTTCTGTTAGTAAGTAAATGAGAGCTTTCAATATAATATAATTTGATAGAGAGATCCATTAAGTATGACACCTTTCATACATTTTCTATGGTTAAGCGCCTTAAAATATTTTTTTATGGCAAGCTTTAATTGGTCATCAACGCCCTCAAGGTTTTTTGTGGGAGAACTCTGATGGCAATGGTTTTTGTCATAGATGCACAAGGCTACATTTTATAAAGAAGTTTAAAATGTGGTAAACAATTTTTAGTTTTGAAATCAATATAAATGTTAATTCATTAATCATTAGTATCTTAAGGGCTATACATTTTGATTTGAAAATGCTTATTTAACATAAAATTGTTTACACCAGTTAAAACAATATCCTATAGAGTCAAGATAATATGCAAGGGTAATTTGCTTAATATTAATTAAACTGTGCAAGACATTATTGGGAAATTAACTATTTATTCATTTAACTAAACAATTAATTTTTGTTCTATAAACAATTATAAAAGACATGTCCTAGTTAAAAGTATAATTGGCTTTAAATGTGATCTATAATACACAAAAATTGACATTACATGTATATTCTAATACACATGAGTCAATTGAACATGGAGTTTATATAAAAAAAAAGTCTTATAGTTTACCACTTAAACATTTCAATTACATTTCAATTATAACCAACTATACTTTTATAAAATTAAAAAGAGAAAATTCACAATCACATTTAAACATAAAACAATAGAAAATAATAAAAAAGATAGGTATAATAATAATTGAAGTACTGCACATCACAAAATACTTACAACAATCTTAATCAAAAGTAGTTGTTTTAAATCACAAAAGTTTACGATAAAAAAATAATTCAATTATTTATAGAAATTCAGTTACATACAATTATAAATCAAAGTACACATAAATATGACAATAATTTTACATGAATAAAATGATTATTTTTTAATATTTTTATTTATGATAGATTCAGTGTGGGAGTTGGACTTAGAATTATCTGATTCCGTTACTTTGTTCAACACATTCTGATCATTAGAGACCAACGTTTCTGGGTTTGTACAAAGTAAACTGGCTACCGATGATGGGCTCAACCGTCTGTAGCCACCCTTTTTAGGTGATGGAGTTCGAGCAGTAGGTTTCTGTTGTCTAACAGTCAATTGACCAGGCACACTTGTAGTAGAAACATTTTGGGTGTTAATATTAAAATTTTTAGTTTGTGAAATGTGTTTGTTAGCCATTCGAATAGTTGTTTGTTGTTGCAATTGGTGCTGTTGGGAGACGTTTGGGCTCGTTACGTGATTATTGCCTTTGATGCCGTCTTGTGGTAGTAGCAGTTCTTGTTGCAAAACACTTTTCTGATTTGGTAGTTTAGAACTTCGAGTTCGTGCCCGCGCTAATGGCCGTAATTGTTGCTGATCAACACCTTTACTCGTTCCTTCATATTTTTTCAATAACGACTGCTGATGAATCAATACACTATTAGGTAAATTAGTTTCTCCATTAGTATGAGGTTGTGAATTATTTTGAATGCCTGTATTAATTATTTGAATTGCGGGATCTCTATAATTTCGTGAGTGTAAATTTGCTTTTATTGATGGTTGATGATTTTCACTTTGTTGTAAGTCAACTATCTGTGATGTGTTTGTAGTTGTTGCGGAGGACTTGGACATTTGACGACTTCTTCGAGCAGATGTCCGTGGAGTACTTTTTGTAGTAGTTTTTGTTCTAGTAAGTGGTCCTTTTAGTAATTTAGCATTATTTACTTCATATTGAGAATTCAGTTTGTCCACTTCATCAGATGTTATATCAAATGGTAAATTATGTAAATCCATTTCAAAAAATTCTGGAGTTAAAAGGGTTGTATCTCTTGGATCAATTGTCAGTTCATTCTGTAGATTTGTCGAATTTAATTTTAGTTTGGATTTCACTGTATTATTGTCATCATTCTCGATGATTGATTGTGAGGAAAATAATTTGAAAGGTGAAAGAGACCTTGAAAATCGTGCCCTCTGTTGTGGTTCATTTTTGGCTGCTTTTGTAGTGTTTTCTGGGTGTTCCATTGGAGTAAATTTAGCAGGTATGCCTACTGTATACACTAAAGTATCAATTATTTTTAAAGAAAATAAGCGGTTCAAATTAGTTGAAAACCCTTTAACTTTTGTGGATGTATTCATATAGTTCCTGAGAAACAAATGCTTTAACTATTAAAAAGGAACACAAATAGGTAAATAAAAAAAATATATAAATACAACACTCACTCTGTAATATCACATTTCAAAATGACTCCAGTTGTTAATGAGGCAAGTATCACATTACTAGATAACCAAGCAAGATCAGAAAATAATACATTTTCCACTTTTATTCTCCACTGTATTTCACCAGTAGGCATATCCCACAGTATTATTTCACCAGCACCAGCTGAAAAAAAAAACAAAATCTGTAAACAAGACAAGAGTGGATCTGATTTTTTTTTTCAAAACATAAATAATATCAAACACTAAACTACACCAGTTACTTGAATACAACGTTAAAATAATTTTACTATTTGACTATTTGAGAGGTTTTAGTTTATACTATTATTATTTTTATAAAATTTAAAAATAAATAAAATAAGTACTCATAAATATTGCTACAACCATATACATATTAAATTATGTACAACGCCTACCTCACCAACCCTGCCTATAGCCACTGGGGACCGGATGGAGTGAGAGAGAAAATTCAGTTGGCACACTGAAACAACCCAAACGCTCTCTTTTCTCTCTTAACCATCCTGTCCTCTCGTTTCTTTTTCTAAACGCTGTCCATATAATATAGGTCTATGGCTACAACCGTGGAATTCTATTCAAGTCTTAGAAAATGTTACGAATATATAAATGAATGTGAAATGTGAATGTTTACAATTGACAGATTATCACTTAGCAGTTACTGGTAAAGCCACATTCCCAAAAATATTAGTATAAGAGAGCAGACAATTATAAATTTTTATATAAATTTCAGATGAGTGATTACAATTAGTTTACGTAGTTAACTAGTCAATTTAGTTAGTCAGTTAAGAGAACAACAAATAATATTTTTTAATACTTTTATCAGAATAAGTTTGAATAGGGCGTGAAAAAAATCTTTACAATGTCAATGATTGATATCTGATTTTTAAAAGATATATATTTCATTCATTGTACTGGAAATCATAAATCAATTGGCTGTTATCAGAGAGATATGAACATAATTTTGGTGATCATTTGTGCGTGACGAGGGTGTATTTTTATTATGAAAATATTAAATTCATTAGTAGTAAATAAAATGTACTGTATCTCATCCTGACATACTAATATACTGGCACAGCACCAATTTTAAAAATAAGTTAGAATTTGTCATAAAGTTCATCTTCTAACTACAATCCCGGTTTTTATTTCATGTCTTCATTTAAATTATACAAATTTTTCATTGTTTTAAGTAATTTTGGAAGTGTTCTGTAGATAATATAATAAAATAAACTTAACAAATATTTTAAAGTATATATTACATCAATGTTTGTTAGGAATGTTGGTAGACAGAGATGGCAAATAACTTAACAATACCTAAACACAATTCAAACTAATACTAAATAAAATTATGAAATAATAATTATTATTATTTGCATTGTTGTCATTTATATTAGTTAGCTTTGTCAAAACTTCAAAAACACAACCCAAAAATCTTTAATTTGTTACAACTTCATTCTTTTATACACATTTGCCAAATTCAATTATATAAGATAGCAATCAACAGTAGTTACATAGAAACACTAAAATACACTTACAAGCTGACGCTAGAATATTAGGTTTTTCTTCATGAAATTCTAAACAGGTAACATAATCTTGGTGACCTACAAAAAGTCTTATACAAATACCAGTTACTAGTTCAAACACTCTTACAGTTTTATCAGCCGAACCAGTTGCTATAAACACTTGATTTGGATGAAATTTTACAACCTAAAACACAATTTAAAGTTATGTTGGAGGTATATTATAAACTCTTAATACATCAACAACAATCTTACCAAAACGTCATCAAGATGACCTGAAAATATTCGTAATGGCCGTTTATAATTCAAAAACCACAAACAACCATTGCCATCACATGATCCAGTGACAACTTGCAAGCTGTACGGACATGCCGTCACACACCATGTTCTGTATTCATGTTCACTGTACACGTATGTAAATGTATTAAATTTACAAAATATGAACAAGATCACTAGTAAAAGTAGTTTAAATTATTATGTTTTCTTATTCGTCACCAACACTTTCAAAAACAACTTATAAACAAATGCCATAATTAAAACAATTATTCTGATCATTGACAAGAAAAATGTTTACTAAATATGTATAATTGTTTTAAAATAGTTTATGTTAATTGATTTGTAATCACTAAACAATAACTGATCGTTAACTTTGTCAAATATTTGTATACTTGTATCAAATTATTGAATTTATTAATTTTTTTCTTAAGTATTTCTTTTTTCTAACAATCTAGAGTTACTAAAACAATTATACGTGCGGTATGTGGTAATTATTAACATTGCATTTTTGCTTACCAATAACCCTTTTTTTTTTTTATTCATCTTGTCATATTGAATAAAGATTAAATGATAAATATATTTATTTGAAGAAAACTTCAGCAAACTGATTTTTAACATTTCATAATATTGTATACTTTTAATTAAATTTTTTATACATTATACATAGCCATTTGGATTTTTTACAATATTAAATAAAAGTACATATGCAGGGGCAGATTTAGAAATATTTAATGGGAGGGCACAAAAAATATTACAGATTTTTGGGGTGGAGTATGTTGAAAATTACTGCTGTGAGTAGGTCAGTATTTTGGATGGCGGCCATGTATTTCTTATGGGGGGAGGGACAAATAATTACAGGGATTGTGTTTTTTACAACAACGCTAGCGAGTAGCCAGTGATCCTGGCTTTTTTATTTTATTTTGTTAACACATAAATCATCTAATTATTTGTTTTATACTAAGATATAAGGAAGGTATCTAATTTAATAGTTTTAAATCAGATATATTATGTGAACTAACTTATAGACTTCCAAACAACGTTTAGAAACTAAATCCCAAACTCTAAAAGTTTTATCACACGACGCACTAATAAGAATTTTGGCTGCGGGTAATTCAGCTAAGTCAAATATAGAGCCACCATGTCCACGTAAAATGGTTGCAGAACTTTTATCTAAGCTTAAAAAAAAAACTAAATCAATTATTAAGTAATTAAATTAATTGATGTGTTAAATTTACTTACTGCTCAATAAAATTACTGCTTTGATATGGAGGTTTATCACTTTTGCTAATTTCACACTCAATATTATTAATAACACTGTTTCTTTCCAACTCAGTTGGTACATTGGATCTTTCCCATAAATAAATCAAAGAATCTAAGGAACCAGCAGCAACAAATTTATGGTCAGATGTTAAAATAGAACATGATAATCTGTGAACAAAATCAAAATAATATATGTATTTATAAGTAAATATAATAATTTATTTAATTAAGTACATACAAATATTTATTTTCTCAGTCATTACTTAAATAGTATTATAAGTTACACATAATATTACAATGGAAGTTGACAAAAAGTAACTACTCAAGATATGTTTATCAAACACTCACTTGCTACAATTCGTCAAGGTGATTTGTCTTGTAGCACATAAGTGTAAATCTTCATCAAGAGTTCTAAAATCTATTTTAGTTGTGAATGAAGTCTTAATGTGACATGAAGATTTCTTGTATGATCATAAGTAGGATTTGAAAAAATAAAATAACATTTCTTTAAGCAATTATGTATACATACATTATGTTATAAATAAATGTAAATTAACTGATATTAAACTTACAAATGGTAAACCATCAGAGGATTTATTTTTATTTTTCATAAATTTATGGTTCACAACTTCATCGTCAGAAAAAGATGATTCGGAATAAGAATCTACTGAATCCTTAAATACATAATTTTTTTCGTTTTACAATAGGTAAGTAAAATTATAAAAAATGTATGACTTTATTCTAACTTCAAATGAGCTTTCACTAGTACGTTTATTGTTACCGGTAAATTCTTGTTTATCGTTATATTTGTAATCCATGGGACATTCCTGATGCTTTTCTTCATTATTTGATATCTGCAAAATTTAAAACGTAAATAAATAAATATTTTTAATTGAACAATTTAGTATGAATAATAAAACGCCGTATTCTAATTTTTAAACTAAATATTCAGTAAATAATCAAAAATAAGGCTAAAGCAATATTACAAATGTAAAAACTTTAATACTTGCAGGTATAGTAAATCTGAGTAGGAAAAATTATGTATTATACAGTTTTGGACCATTTATTTGATTTTTCTTAAGAAACTCAAACATTTTTTAAATATTTTAAGTCTATAAAACCTGGTGACCAGTAATTATCTAATTAGACTTTAAATATTAGTTTACAACAAAAAAGTCAATTAAAATTTATGTAGGAGCTGAAACAACAAAACATTTTTTAAAGAAATAATTTTCAGTAAGAGTTTAATGTTAAAAAAATGATAAAAATATGAAAAGCAGCTAATATAAACCTTTAATCTCTTATAATCTAATCCTTATAGTTTTACTTTTTTCAGATAACAGTAAAGGTTGAACAGTAAAGGTTGAACAGTAAAGAAGTATCTTACTTATTTTAGATATAAATAATTTAACAACCATTGGAAGGAGATAAAATACGTCTATTTTTGTAGATAACTAATATGAAATAACAACATTTTTTGGATTTAATTAACTTATATTTAAATAGCAGACTCACTCTTTTGCTAAAAACATTATTAGTAACATTTTGATCTAATTCATCTTCAAATTTATTTGGTAAGGTTTTAAAACAATATTTGTTAAGTACAAATGTTTCATTGCCATCGGTATTAAAATCGACGTCAAACCATTCTTGAAATACCTGTATTGAATACATAAATAACAAGGCAATAAGATTGATTACATTAAAATATGTTATTGAAACACATAATAACTATAAATTATACTGCTATCCTACGCCCAAAAATTAAATTTTTAGTTGTAACACCCTATATTTTGTAACTTAATTAAAAACAAAGTAAAAAGTTCGACAAACACACTAGTTGAGTAGGTGTTTATAAAGTTTGTACTTTATTTGTTTTAATAACGCGTATTTGAACCAGTTTTGAAAAATTGTGTGCAAAAAATATAATAATAATGATAAATATAACAATACCAACTACCAAAAGTCATTAACAGCATAACACAGGAAAATATTTTATAAAGCTTACATTTAACTTTTGACTCCTAGATATGAACAATACGGTGCTCAGTTAAAATGTCCAGTGTTAAAATGACCATAATTTAATGTCCATATGATACTAATACAAAAATGTTAAATTCAATAAAAGATATTTCATCTTACAATGGTTTTAAACTTCATCCAAGTATATCATGGATAGAATTAGCTAAATTTAGAACATCGTTGTCATCTTTTTGTTCAACAATAAAATCAAAAATATCTAATGTATCTTCTTCTGGGTTGAATGGCAATGCCAAGAATTATATTGTTTGATTTCTAATAGTTCTATCTTAAATATCAAAGAAACTATTGTAAAGTCCTCAATTTGTTGCATTTTTCCAAATATTATTAGTAAAATGAAAAAGACATTTTTTTTTAGTAGCTTTTGGGAAATTATTTGTGATTGCATTTATACTTTCTATTTCAAAATTCATGAGTATAGCTCTTGGATAAAGTTCAAACCAATTGTAAGATGAAATTTCTTTTATAGCATTATACATTCTTGCATTATACATTCTGTTTTTCTGTCCGTCAAACAATGTACAAAAGTTAACATGGTATGTCCGGTGTATCATATACAACTGTAGATGTTGTGGTACCATTTTGAATGTAATATCTCCAACCATTATTTCACTTTAGGATAATGCATTCAAGTCTTGAACGGTTTTTTTAGTACCAACTTTTCTAAAAATGTTTAGTTAATTGGGTTTCAGAGTAGGCTATAGAATATTCTATTCTATCAGTTAAAAAAAAATTAATTACGTTAATTCTATGAGACAAGATATCTTTTCTTATAGGTCAGTGTTGTTTTCTTAAAATTTAAATACATTGAATGTAGCAGAAATTACTTAAATGTTGCCCTTAAAACAAGCCAGCACTATAATACATGAAAGCAAGGCAATAAACAAACAAATATCAAATATTTTGCATTGCTTATAAAATTGTAAACTTAATGTTATATTAATTGTTAAACTTAATCATAATGAATACAATATTTTTTATAACATAGTCTAACTAAATATAATTATACCCAATAATGTATTTACAAACCGATTTTAGCATAGTACGACTTTCAAAAAAACTAAATAGATTGGATAAAAACACAGAAGAAGTTGATAACACAAATTTGTTTTTTCTGAAATGATACAAGTATAACTAAAAATATTTATTAAGTTCTTTTAATAATTATAATAATAAATTGTTAATTTACCTAAACAATGAAAGATTAGGTGATATGCTATCATTACCCGTAAAACTTTTCAATTCTTGAAGAAAAACAACGTTTTTGGGGCTTACAAACAAATGCTTGAATGTATCCAAAAATTTAAGCATACGGTCTTGAGTATCTTGTGAATAAAGATCTAAGTATAAATGACAAAACAATGGTAAACAAATATTAACATATATTTTCCCAACGGCACTTTTTTGTTTACGAAAGAACCATTGTTCAAACCTAAAAAAAAAAAAAAAAAACAGAAGTTGTTAGTAAATTAATCAATGACTACATACTTATATCGTATACAAAAAAAAATGGTTTACTTACGCTTGAAATTCTATTTGGGCTTTCAGTAGACAATTTTTATCAAATATCTTATTTAATCCTAATGATCTAAAATTATTTTCAATGAACTTCAAATTTACATATTCTAATACAGCCCTATTTGTGAAGTATGGATTATCGACTGCTTTAGCCTGAAAAATTAAATTTGTACAAGATTATTCTAAAGTCAAAAATCAATAATTTACTTAATAAACTAGGTAGTAGGTTATAATTTACTGTAGAAACCTTTCTTTGGGAATGATAAAAAATAAATGAAAACTTCATATGAGTAACTGAGCTGTGCTGCGCTCAGAATCTAGCATAACACCCTGTGTATCTTGCTGTGTACACGGTTAACATGAACTTGTCAAATTTTGAAACTGTCGTTTCATGAAACAGTTTTTCAGTTTGGATTAGGTATTGAAACTTTTAAATAATGTAACGAAAACTAGGTCTCAACAGAACACTTAACAAAATTTGAAACCAAAAAAGCTTTGAATTTAGATCACTTATTTTTTAAATCTCGAGAAAAACTGACCGACATGATACTATACTTGTTATCTCACCAAATTTTTACTGATGTCTATGAAAAATCTATTTAAAATTCTTAAGAGAAATGATTCTCATTGACCACAGAGAAAACTGGTCGAATGAGATCTTTTTTAAAACAAAAAAGCCAAATAGTTTTTTGCAAAAACCCAATCTCATGGTAGGCAATTGGAGTCTAAAAAAGAAAAAAAAATGAATCAGGTCAGGTATAAATCAGGGACAAGTGGAGGAAAACATTCAAAATCGAACGCTGTTCAAAATTTCTCGCGTCATTATTTAGCTGTTCCTTCTTACGCTTGTGTCGTTTTTTTTCCGTACAAAACGATTCGTCCTCCTTGCGCCACCCCTCCCCGTGCCCCAATCATCCCCAATCAAAAGCCACAAGTTCTACTCACTTCTACGTCCCTCTTCCACATGTAACAGTCGACGGCGTTGCCGTAATAGTCGTCAGGGCCGTACTCCGCGGTCGGACGCCCGTCGTTGTCCGCCTCCGTCTTAACGCAGTCGTCCTTCTCGTCCACCCGGTCGCCGCCGGCGGACGGATTGGCCGCGGATCTCGCTCGCGACGACGACGACGACGACGACGGTTCGTCGGGCTTTTCCAGGGCGAACATGACGTCGTTTCCGAGCGGCCGGAGGTTATTGTCGTTCTCTGATATAAACGACAATACTATAAAAGTAAGTGGATACAGTGTTGTTACCGCGATCCGTTTGTTGGAGAGCACTCGGCGTTATCAGGAAGCCGGCAAACGGCAAAAGCGCGCGCGCGCGCAACTAACTACAGGCAGAGGCTGTGGCTGATTGCTGTGGGATATCACCATTTTCGACGTTGCATTATCATAGCCAAACCGTTGATTAATTGATACACTATTTTGTTGATTAATCGACAAATCAATGAAAAACGAATAAATGAATTTTTTTTAGTTTTTCGTTAACCGACGCATCGTTCGATTTGCACTTTAAAGCTAGGGTGTAATCGTATAAGCGGAGCAAAGCGACGGCGCCAAGCGAGCGGGTGCTTAACGCACGGTGTACCGCCGACACATTCGGGGAATTTCGGAAGTACATAGTTGCGTGTTCGAGGCAATTCAAGTTTGGAACGTTTTATACTCGACGATATATACTTGGAGCATTAATTCATCGTGGTTGTGAACTTTCGCGAGCTCGTCAGCTGTCGTTTTCGTTGACCTTTCACTGTTAAATTTGAATAATATAATTTTATACTATTAAGTTTGAATACAAATTATTTGATTAAATATCAAATTTATTGTATAGCGGTCGTTTCCCGTTGTTGTTCAAAGATAGTATATAGATAAACCTTTGTTGTCGTTGTTGTAGCTAGAGTCACTACACTTCCACGAAATACGACAGGTTCCAATACGTACTCGTTCGAATTTTGTAAATTTACCCGAGAAATGTCAATCGGAAAACACTACGTTCCAATTCGTATTCACGTTTTTTCGAGTCATTAATATTCACGTCCGAAGACCAATAATCGTTCCGTTTTGAATTTTTGCCAAAAGACGACACTTCCAAAGAGGGAAATGGGATTTTTTTTTAAAAGCCAACGATATATTTTAGGCGAGGGTCATTGTATACCAAATACGTTTTGTCGTTTAAGTGCACATTCGACGATCGTTGTTATAGTGAAAACATTTTCTGACGTGCCGACGTTCCACAAAACATTCGTTGCAAAACAGTCCGAACGTTTTGTCGTCGTCGACAGAAGTGCGTCGGAAGAAAAGTCATTTGTGGAGAAAAAAACGTCATTCTATAATCGCTATAATTTTTTACAGCCTCGCTCACACGATTTCAATATTATCCGATATAATATAAAAAGTGCACGTTCGAGGAAAAATTCTTGGACTGAAAAAATCGTGTCCCGATGTTGGCTCTACAAAACATTTGTTCCAAAATAGTTGGCCCGGTGCACCGCGCGGCTCGGCCGATCGATACCCACTCGATAGCAACTGTTTGCTGCACCCCGCCGACCCCGCGCTCATGACGTCGACGGTCGATACGAACGGTTATGATTACTATAGTGAGATGAACCATCTCTTTATAATAATAATTTACGTACAAACACTTTCGAAAAACAATATTGTATTTTTCTATAGTACACCGAACATACTATTACAGTGTTCGAATGGATTCCCCGCACGCCATTCGATGAAGATTTTGAAAACTGTTTTTTGTTCGTCAAGACGCATTTTCCATTCTTTTTGCATACTTTATTCGCGCAACTACTCCAAAATGTTTTCCAATCTATTAAAAACGTGTGTACGTCATTACTAATTATAATAGAAATAGATGCGGCAGTTTCCATAAACAATCGAGTGATTTTTAGCTGAATATTAAGTTTTAAATGTTATCGATGATATGTTGTTAAATTCAATTCTTACTGTATAAAATTACCTTAAAACGCACTGTAAACGCTATAAAAGTTTTTCAAAAGCCGAAATCACTCTAGGTCACGTGAGTAGTTTGATGCTGTGGATCACTGGAAGGTGGTTTGTATAGAAGTTGTGTGCTAAATCTTTAAGCAATTTTTAACTTGCTAAATAACGATAGGTACTGAGTGAATTCAGGCACTCAAACGAAGTAATAGAGAGAAATAAGGAAATTATTGATTGGTTTAGTCTATTAATTTAAATAACGTGTGGAAATTTCAATCCATTTGGACCATTATTTTAAGTTATTACGTTTTTAAGTATCGTCAATTGCACAATAGTGCGTAATTTCATTGTTATTGGTGATCAAAATAACACCGTTTTTCAATACTTTTTTTGTACGCGTTCTGAATCTGTTGCCGGATGTTTTTTAAATTATTTTATTCAGATGGCAAATTTTGTTTTACACAACGTATTTAATTTTCAAATTTTGAACAACGAATGTGTGTAAGTTACCAATTTTTGAAAATTTTCCGACTTTTATCAACTAAATATAAAAGATGTAACAACGGATTTTCGAAATTTTTTAGTAGCGTATGTGTTTACATGTTAGGAATGCATTTGCATTAAATTTTCATAACTTTTTGTGGAAAATTACATTATTTATCGAACTAAAACTACAAAAATTTCAAAGTTAGCTGATAAATTTTCGAAATTTCTTGAAATTTGTATCGGACCTGTGTCTTACCAATTTTAATGTTACGTGCAAGTTTTATTTTATCACTCCAATCGTTACACCGTGGAAGTTATGGGCCAAAAATCTAAAACGATTATGTCAAAAACACGTCGTTTGCCGTGATTTTTAACGTTTTTTTACCGTTAATTTTTAATTTTGTTTTACGCTTGAATTTATCAACCCTCAACGTACCATCCGTGTTCGTATGCATATCATTAGAGGTACCGAGTTTAAAAATCGGAGCGTTATTGAATAAGTTATAGTGGTAAAAAAAAAAAATAAAATAAAAACACATGCGAAAACCAATACGTTACACTCGGAATCTAGATATGCGACAAAAATTTTTTTTTATTGTCAAATTGGAGTTTTAAACGTGATCACGAAAAAAATAAAATCCTTAAAATTATCGGATCACGTGATATTTTCGCATTTTTCGATACGCGTCGGCGGCGGCCACCGGATTCGAACGACGCGACGATAATTGTTGTAGTCGACGATAGCAATCGAAAACGACAATCGAATAATCGATTGTGCCGTTCCTCGCGGGTCGTGTACCCCAAAACGGCCGCGGTTCCACCAGGTGTATCCGCTGCTGCTGCGGGCGGCCGGCCACATCTGTCCCCGTCGTCATCGCCGCCGCCGCTTTTGTTTACGTTTTCGACGATTTTTTTTTTTGTCCACCGATCCTTGTGTGTCGGCGCGGCGGGTTCTCCTACTCCTCCTACTCGTCACCGCCTGTGGCGGCCGTCGTGTATTGCTCGTCGGTTCTCGCTCCGCTCGTGTTTATCAGCGAAAGCCCGTGTGGTGTCGGACGCGCGATAAAGCGCCGGATATTAACAACAACAATAATAATAATAAAAGTCGTCCGTATAACATTACAACTAAAACGTAAACATTTACGTTTGTTACGTCCTCCGTCGCGGATCATATTTTTTGTAAACGTTTTTATTCCCTTGGACGTAATCATCGACCAAAGCGTCCGCGCAGTCAGAGTCCGAGTCGATCGCGACAAATCACGAAAACAGTATTAGATATATATTAAGGATTGGATTATTGTCATGTCGCCTACGCCTCCGCCGCTGCTGCAGGTCCAAACGTCGAGACGGTGACGCGAAAGGTTCCGGAAACAGACTCTCTTGCCGGGGACTACGACCTCCAAACCGCACAGTGAGTGAGACCGACACATTTATTTAGACGGCGTGACCCGAGTTTTGTGGGCCGTTTCAGTGGCGACTTAGATATAGGTAGTAGGTACATACATAGTGAACTTTGCTGGCCAATGCATCCGAGGCGTGTAAAACCAACGCGTTCGGAGAGTGGCCTTTAGAGTGTATCCCGTTAGGGGCTCTCTCATCCCTATCCGCAGTATACGCCACTGTGACCCGTTCCCCAGGCTTTTCGTTAGTGCGCTAAAAACAAACGGGGTCGGTGGAGCCGAGATTCTGTCAGAGCGCTTTGGACACTGCGCTGGAGCGAACATTTTTTTTTTCATCAACCCGTTTGGTGCTTACTAGGTAGCTTGCGAAAAATGAATTTACATTTATTATAGACGCAAACACGGTGTCTCCGCAACAACGAACAATACAATTACCGGTATAATGAGCTTGAAATATAGTTAAAATTAATCCGTGTGTTTGCGATACATTGTGTTAGTTTCCTTTTATTTTTACTATTAGGTACCACCCACATAGTATTTGTTCAACATAACAGGTAACGCAGATTGCAGACAGTGTAATGCGTTGAACCACAGTTGATTGTCTACGCTATTCTGAATTAAGACTTTAATTAGTTATTTTAAGTACCTACTTTTTATTGTTTGTTTAATTGACACGTGAAAACAGAAACGCCGTAGGGGAAAAAGTTCTATTAATTATGTGTAAAACATTTTATTTTTACCCGATAGCCGAAGGAGGGTTATAATTTTTTGAACGTATGTATGTATATACGTATATTTTTTTCAAAAACATTTAATGTCATTAGTGACAGAGTTGTATAGAGTAAGCAACAGCCTTGGTGTGTACTCTATTTCTATTTTATTTTATTTTTTTGGCAACTATTTCATCTATTTTATGTCCTGTTATAGTTGAAATTCCAGCATGTTACTTCAGGATTGGCGCTTACCTACGTCACATTTTTTTCTGAATCTGATAATTACTTTTAGTGCATACTAAGTACACTAAGTTTAAGAACTTTAAAACTTGGAATAAAATATTGATATGTGAGTGGTAGATGTGCGTAGTCTATACCAGGGCATGAAATTTCAGTTCAAAAGGTACTAGCCAGACTAAAATTGTTACTCGCCACTACTATTTTACATTTATGAAAACGATAAATTTTTACTCGCCAATGGCGAGCTGGTGAGTGGAAATTTCGCACCCTGGTCTATACGTTATAGTGCAATGTATGATGCTGAAAATAACCATTTAACCTTCAGTAAGATATTAACTAATTCAAAATATGTATGAATAAGTACATTGTCTAACTAGGTATTAATATTGTAGTTCACCACCGATGCAAAATAGTAATATCTACCAAGTTTATTATTTTATTTATACATTGGTCATCAAATTTATTTTAATTTTATACTTTCACCTATTCTAATTAAGGAATGTGACCTTTTAGGTTTGATAAAAGAGCTTTACTTTAGTGTTATTTCAACTATCTGTGTTAATATTTGGACTGTTACAAATTTAAAAATCACTATAATTTTTGTTTACTAGCATATTTTTAACAAAGATAATTGTTAATCTTGTTTTCTGATTTAATTTTGATAAATTTACAGTTTTAAAATTGAATTACCTTTGAAAGTTTTATGTTGATCATTTAAATTGGAAATGTGCTTTGTAAAAAACAGATTTTTCTTGTGGTGAGTATGTTTCATTTCAAACTTTTTCTTTATTTTTTTGCAGAACAATTCATTATCGTTATAGTCTAAGATGGCTGTACACGGAGGTTCAACAAAACGTAAAGAAATTTATAAACATGAGGCTCCTTGGCCTTTGTACAGCATGAATTGGTCAGTGCGGCCTGATAAACGATTCAGGTAATTACTTGAATATTTAATAGCCTTTGTCTTAAACACTAAAATGTTTTCAATTTACTTTAGGTTGGCAATAGGAAGTTTTGTAGAAGAATACAATAACAAAGTACAAATTGTGGCATTGGATGAAGAAATATCAGAATTCAGCACAAAGAGCACTTTTGATCATCCATATCCAACTACAAAAATCATGTGGATTCCCGATAATGTATGTTCTAGTGTAGTTATGTTTTTCTTTAACTTTAGTTTTGGTATCTAATATTTTGGATATTTTAGAAAGGAGTGTTTCCTGATTTATTAGCAACAAGTGGAGATTATTTGCGAATTTGGAGAGCAGGCGAACCAGAAACAAGACTTGAATGTATTCTAAATAATGTGAGTAATATTCATTTTTGTTTTTGAATTACAATTAATTCACAATTCTTTTTATTATTAGTTATTAATTAGTTATTAATTGTGAAGTATATGTTTTAAATGTCGTCTAGGGTATGTATATGATGTCTAATGTTAAAAAAAATCTGTTATTGCAATGTAACTACCTACCTGACCTAGAGTGCTTTTTTAGTTAGAGTTTTATTAAACTTTTTAATTTGATTTTAAACTTGAAGACTCGACGCTTAAATACAAGCTTATAAACATAGTATTGTTCTATATATGGTTAAAACACATAAAACATTTATTAATACAATTTAGTTTGTAGACAGTTTTATATCATTATTTTTAAGTTATTTTCACCTTAATTTTTTTGCCAACTACACTTGATACAATGTTTTGATTCATTTGACATTTTTTCACTTTATTGAAATGGATGATATGCAAAAACATTTCAATTATTTTTGAACTTTAATATTATACTTTATACTTACACTACTTTACTAACTTTTATACTATTTTATGGTTTGCAATTTTATATTTTTTATGAAATGGACTCACTGAGCATGCTTAGAATTGTTAATTTAGTAAATCATAATTTGTCATAATTTTCAAATTATACTATACTTGCCAAAATAGTAGGAGGTGACATGTGGAACAAGTAGTTTTCTCCACTTCTTGAATAATCACTTATTCATAGTTAAATTTTCTGTATTTTTTAAGTTTAGTTTCAAAACCATATTTTTCTATTATTTTGACCTACTCAAATTAAATAAAGTTAAAATTATTGATTTGAATCAGATTTATTATATTATTTCTATAACTTATTTTAAATATTAATGTTAAATTTGTATGATAACATGTTCCTTGTATTTTAAAAATAAAATTAAATAAAATAGACTGTTCATAAATAATGAAAAATTACAAGCTAAGCTTTTTAGGGAAGTGCCATTCATGATATCTTAAAAATTATTTTTTGTGATTATTATTTTGGCAAATAAAGACTTATTATTATTATTATGTTTTAGTTTTACTGATGTTAATTTTTTTAATGACTATACGTTTTATGATATTGTTTTAGAATAAAAATTCAGATTTCTGTGCTCCATTGACATCATTTGATTGGAATGAAGTAGATCCAAATTTAATTGGTACTTCAAGTATTGACACAACATGTACTATTTGGGGTCTTGAAACCACACAGGTTATTTTCTTGTTCACCAATTTATATTAATATTAAGTAATAAATTTATATTAATTTTGTTAATTAATTTTTAGATTGTTGGGCGTATTAATTCTGTTGCCGGTCATGTCAAAACTCAGCTGATTGCTCATGATAAAGAAGTTTATGATATAGCCTTTAGTCGTGCCGGAGGTGGTAGAGACATGTTTGCTTCAGTTGGTATGAGGACATCAAGTTTAAATTATTGTATGTCTAGCCAATAAGAATATTTTTATATGTATATTTTTTACAATAGGAGCTGACGGTTCGGTTAGAATGTTTGACTTGCGACATTTAGAACATTCTACTATAATTTACGAAGACCCCCAGCATTCTCCGTTACTTAGACTTGCATGGAACAAACAAGATCCTAATTACCTTTCTACAGTTGCAATGGACGCTTGTGAGGTAAATGTGGACATTTTTTTTTATAAATATTTAAATAAAATGATATGAAATTGACATTGTTAATTTTAAATGTTAAACATAGTTGAAAATTTAAAAACAATTTACTGATTTAAAATAATGTTTTTTTATCTTTTATTGATAAACAAATTTGGTATTTAAGTTCCAAGTTTTAAAATTTTATTATGGTATCTAAAAAGAAAAAAATTGTGATTTATTAAATTTTAAATGTTTTTGTTTTCAATTGTTAATATTAAATAGGCAGGAAATTATTAAAATATGTTGAACATTCATGTTAAGAGTAAAGGTTTAGTATGTATCATAGAGTAATGCATTTATTGCGTTTAATAATATAAATAATGTGTTTGTACTATTGTACCTAAATGTATGCAAAACTAATTTTCTAATTTTTTTCCTAATTATTTCATACACTCAAAAGTGGTCTATTACCTACATCAAATAAATTAATGTCAGTAAAAATCTTTGCCGTACCCAAATCTCTTGAATATCTTATGACATTTTTTAAAAAAAATTATTTAAACTAGGTGTTTTATTTTATAAACTTAAAAAATTACAAATGAACCTTTTTACCATGGATGTTAATACAAACACTTTTACCGTGAATGTATACAAAAATTCTTCAATGCTCAGTTATTCCAAGAATGTGCATTTGTATGCAAAATAAATATTTTATGCATTCTTTATTAAACAAATCATGCTTATTTCTTATTTATGTCGAACTGTAACTGTATAATCTCAATAACAATGTGTAAATACTCACAAATCCGAACTTAAGTTATTAGTAAATTTGACTTTAAGTGTGAAAACATAAAACCAGCATACATTAAGTTTTAGAAAATGCCAGTTATTTCTTAATTTTTACGTTCATTAAAAACCCGTTTACTAATTTTTAGATTTATTAAACTGATTGTATACTTAAACTGTTTTAATTATCTGAAGGTAATCATACTGGACGTCAGAGTTCCTTGTACACCTGTCGCTAGATTGAACAATCATAGAGCTTGTGTTAATGGCATTGCATGGGCTCCACATTCATCATGCCATATATGTACTGCTGGTAAGTTTAATGTTTCCAATTATGAATCTGTGCCTTTCATTATTACAAAAAATGGCAATATTGTATGGAGATTTCAGTATAAAAAAAAAAAACAAAAGTGTTTCTACTTTTATCTAAATTTATATTATTTTTTCAGGTGATGATCATCAAGCTTTGATATGGGATATTCAACAAATGCCAAGAGCTATAGAAGATCCTATTCTAGCATATACTGCTGCTGAAGGTGAAATCAATCAAATTCAATGGGGTGCTACTCAGCCTGACTGGATTGCCATTTGTTACAACAAATCGTTGGAAATATTACGAGTATAGTAGGATTGTTATAGTCGTGTTGTATTATTATACTAAATTTTTTTATTTTTCCAACAAAATTTCGCATCAACTTAGACTACTTGACACTTGCAAAAGTTTATTTGCAAGACTTCAAGTTTTATATTTGTTACTAATTTTTATGTAATGTGAGTTATTTTCAATTTACCATCATTTTTGTGAACCTTGAAATATTTTTTTTTTAACAAACTATAATTGTCAATATTTTGTAATTTTTTTTTAACGAACATATTGTATTTTTAGAATCCTGGTAGATTTTGCTTAGTGTATTTATACTTATAAAAATCAATTTATTTTAAGACTATTTTTAAAACGACAGTTTTCAATTTTTGAAACCAGAATAGATAATCACAATTCAAATATTTTATAACAATTTTAGATTATTATAAATCAATATTTTTAAATAAATAATGTTTGTAACCGTGTATAGTGTTTAACTTAATAAATATGAAACATGTAAAAACGTTGACAAATTACTTTGAAAAGTAATTACACATCAACCTTTACCGGGATTTATCAATGATAAATTATTAAATGTACTTTATATGCAAAGATTTTTAATAGTTTGTGACCTTAGTTGGAAGTTAAATGCGATTAAGTGGAAAGTCTATAATTACATAATTTGTTCACCCTGCGCACTGCATATTTTTACAATAAAGAAATAGTCTTTTTTGACTTACTTAATATTACATTTTTTTGAAATAAAACATTTTGTAATTGTTATAATAATTCAAATACTTCTTGTAGGAACAATCAAAATTCAATCCGCTGTTTCCAACATATTATATATTTCAAAAATTTTCAACATTGTAAAGTTGTACTGAAACAAAATATTGAATTTGAACTGTACAAGAAGCATAGGTTAAATTATAATGATTCCAAAGTTTTTTACTGATAAAAATCTGTTAACACTAAGTATTTTTTCACAAACTTTTCCTGCAATATAAAAACAGTGCTCAGAGTAAATGTGTGTAGACTTTCTCATTACCCTATTATAGTGGTAAAATTAGAAATTAGAATGCTTTTAGTAGGTTTGTTTCTAAAGAATATTGTTGTATGGATAATTTAACGAGCATGTGTCTTATATGATGTGCAAGTGTGTGTAAATATAAAGTAAATGATCATCTGTAAGTGTCAACACACACTGCACATTATGTAATCATTACTTGTCATAAATATTACGATAATATTTTTCAAGAGGCTAATAAATTAAAAAAAACCATATTTTGATTCAGATATTTTATGTCTACGCATTATAAAAAACCAAAAACATAGAGAAAATTATGATTTTAACACATCAGGAGAATACTATAGAGCATCAATATATGTACCTTCAATTGACAGTCTTATTTTAAATTTGGAAAACCGTTTTAAACGAAAATGTTTCAAAACTAAAAAATCTAAACATATTTTACAAAGATTGTGTATCTGAAAACGTGGTTGAGTCTGAATTTTTATTATGGTGTGAAAAATGGGTTAGTGTAGAAAAAAAAAAAAAACCACTGAAATGATGGATGTTTTGGATGCATGTGATGAGAAGTTTTACCCAAAAATACATATTTATTGAAAATTTTGGCAACGCTACCAGTTTTTACTACAGAAGTTGAACGTTCAACACTAAAGCGCTTAAAAACATTGCTTTGTAATAAAACTGGGAATGAGCGTTTAACGAGACTTGCTTTTCTATCAGTACATTGGGATGTGTCTATATCTCAACAGATGAAATATTGGATATAATGGCTGAAAAGAATAGAAAATTTATATTATAGACATAAGTTGAAAACATATAATAACTACAGATTGTTTTGTATTTTAAGGATTTTAATTTTTCACTTTGTAAAAAAATAAAGGTTTTGAGTATTAATCATGTATCCAATCTTGGATACGTACCTGAGTCCATAGGTTTATATGTCTATGGTTTTATAAGTCGTGTAGTTTTTATACTTTGGATATTTTTGTTTTTCTAGAATCTTTACTTTTTTTTGTTATTTAAGTGTTTTTCATTTAGTTTAAAATGTATCATCATTCATCATGAAAGCCCATAAAGTTGTGTTGATTAAATGTTATTGTATTTCATCTAATCAGCCACATATTCTTAAATGTGTTGTCATAGATACCGTACGTTTGAATTTCGAGTAACAAATAGGCAGATGGTACGTTACATATTATGTTTTGTGTTTGTTTATTTATATGAATTTTTTTTTAGAACTGTGCTTGTAGTTGAACAATAACAATTTTATGGAAGCCGGTACACTATACACTTAACATGACTAGAGAACCAGTTCTGGTGCACGTTTACGATATAGTAAGTGTCATGCCAACAATCCAAACCAATTTAACACTCCCCGAGGAACTCCCATACACAGTCGCCTATAGGTTTCACAGTAATTTCAATGTTAAATTTAATATGTATATATATATTGAATGCATATCATATGAGTTTCTTCTATTTAACATGTTTCTACTGTTTTTTAGGTGTAAATTGTAATTGGTTTTAAAAATTGTCATAAAAATCATATTACAGTGGGCAATCTTGTAAAGTGGGTACCTCCTATTTGAGGGGTAAAAGTATTTAAATATGTTTTATGTATTTAAAATACTTTTAAATGTGTTAAAATAAAGTATTTGATGTAAATCAAAAATACCATTATGTAGGTTCTGGGATTTCAAGTCTTTTTTTTTTTTTTATTAAAAATAAAAACTTTATTACTAGTTTTCCCACAACGAATATCACACGTCTGTATACACCACTAAATAATATAACATTTGTTTAATAATTTTAGTAGAAAAATTGCAATTTGGCTACATTACTGGGTGCTTAGTAATAAAATCTTAGAATGTATTTGTGTAAAAATATTTTTTTTTTGAAAAGTACCTACTCGGTATATTTGTACTGTTGTTTTAATACTATATTCTATAACTTTGGTTTTTAAAATATATGGTCTTATTAACTTAAATTACTTTTCATTGATACAAAGTATACTTATTATTATTATTATCATTTTTTTAAAAATATATCAACAATTAATAATCTAAAGTTGTTAACTTTAAGAAATGTATGCACACAACTCTTATTTTCTTCTTTGTATTTATAATTTTTCATTATTTTTTTTCAAGAACTTCAGCATGAACAAATTTATTACCTGTATTGGACTTGGCGCTCATCATTCCGGTGTAGAAGTGTATGGACTAGGTAAATTTTCCATATTTTATTTTAAAATATTACACTTGATGAGATGATTTCATTTTAGAATATGGTTATGCATACCACGATGGATCTGATACCGGAATTTTCAACATGATTCCAAAAGATGTTTTTGAGTTTGGAAATCAATGTACATTCAGGTGTTATATTATTATTTATTGTGTTGTACGTGGGTACTTATATTAATAAGCTATAAATTTAAATTTAAATTTAGTGTGATAAGCAACTTAATGGGCTTTTGTTTTCTTAAAAATACTAAGTGCAATAAGTAATTTATTATTTATTAGTTTGTTAACAGTGAGGATGGAAACATAGTTTCCGAAATACGTATTTGTTCCAAATAAAAACAAAATTTTTTGTAGAAAAAGGGTTGTTATTTATATGTATAAGTAATTTATTGTTTCAATATCTTAATATGTTTCTACTATTATTGGGTACCTATATAATAACATAAAATAATTTAAATTTTATTTTATTTTCATAAAATAATAGTGTTGATATTTATTTACTTATTATTTAGAAAATCAATATGTATTGGTTATACAAATTACAACATCATTGACGTAAAAAGAATATTGTTATTGCTTGGAAAAGAATTTCGAGGAAATAGTTATAATTTGATCTCTAAAAATTGCAACCATTTCACTGATTCGTTGACAAAAGTAAATTGTTTGTTTTTGTTTAAATTTGTCATGTTTTTTATTAAAATAATTATTTATAATTGTTTTTGTTCCAGATGCTGTGCGGTCAAAATATACCAAAATGGATAAATAGATTGGCGAATGTTGGTTCTTACATTCCTCGTATACAACAATATTACAACGAATATGAGCATCAAAGAAGGAGGAATTAAACGGATTTTGTCTACTGAGCAATTTGAACTGTAACACGATTAATGTTTTATGAGTCATATATTATTATGTAATATGTGTGCCATTCCTTTTCATGTCTGTTATATGTGTGTGTAAAATGTAAAATGGTAAAATGCTGAAAAAAATTAAGATTGAAAATAAAACACATTAAGTTTTTAATAATTTCTAGTACCTATGTCCATGCGTATTTTAATGTTTTCATGATTAACTTTTTATACTGTTCATGAAGACTATTGATATTATACATACTGTTATTTAACGATAAAATATTTGAATACTTATTTTTTAAATATTTTAATTTAAAATTAGAACCGAAGGTATGAGATGTAGAATGTAAAGAAGACCTTATTGTGAACTAAATGAGTTTTTTTAATTTTTTTTTTTGTGGTGTAACTAGTATAAGGACTAAATAGTATTGTCACTATTCATTCCAATTTAATAACTCAAATATGATTTCCAAACCTATTTCTAGCGCTATTTTTTAATATAATGTTAACTTGTACAAAATAGTTTGATAAAAAAAAGCAATTACAACTGTATTTAATTAAAATACCTAATGGCGAGTGGCTTGATTATAGTGTTTCCATTTCAATTAAATAAAGTGAAAACCATGGTTAAAATTAATTTAAGTCACAGATAATAAATAAAAAAATATGAAATTCAGCCTAAAGGCTTATTTCCTCTTTCCCCTAAGTTAAAAAGAGAAGGAAACAATTCTCTTTTATAATTTTTAACTGAACTAAAGCAATAACTAAATAGCTACACCAACTTACTTACGGTGATACCTAACAGCTAACTTAACATACTATGTAATTTTTAACTAAATTTTACATACATAGTAAGTTGGTACATAATTATATAAAAAAAAAAATTTTTTCATGTTCTGAGAATTTTCACATATATCGTTAGAATCTAGAATGGGTGTAATATGTGTTTATATTGGAAATGGTAGTAGGTACCTAATTAATCTTAACAATTTTTGAGCGTTAATAAGAGAACTTGAATATTTTTGTGAATTTTCTCAGTTGCTTTGCATACAATTTTAATTTTTAGTTTAGAATTATGAAATTTTAAAGTAGGTGCAATCTGAAAAATGTTTTTGTATATAGTTAAAACATTTTGAAAATCTGTACACAAAATGTTGGCTTACAGAAAATTTCAGATACCTATTTATTTATTTTTTTTTTTGCCACCACTTCTTTAAAACTGGTTGTTTCAGGTTTATTGAAACATTGTCATACATTATGGGAATCGGGGTAAAAGCTCAAACCTTGTATAAAATCCAACAATTTAAATATGTTATAGCGCTTAAAATAAAAATTCGATATTTTACAGGGGTTGATTAGTTGAACATTTAATAATATTTAAGAGTCAGAACACATGATTCAGTTTTAACATTTAGATTCCGAGAGTAGCGATTTTTTAACATTTAGTACCTATCGTTTCGTTAGTTTTTTTGCAACAATTCTTCCAATGTAAGGTAGGTAAGGTAAATGGTAAGTAAGTAACAAGTAAGGTAACCTACACAAACGAGGTCAAAACGTCTAACAATAACAATTTTTCTAAAGCCATAAATATTAAAATTATAAATTTGCCGAGTATTCGCCTTGCTGAGATCGATTAGAGTCGTGTTTTTGGTTAGCAATAGTTTTCATACCTATCATTGCTTATAAAATATTTCTATTATTTGGAATTCAGGCTACAACTCTACGAGCAAACAATAATTTACTGCAGTAAAATATCAGACGAGCGTCGAATGTCGATAAGATAATGTTAACGAAAAACACATTGCCCAGTCCGATAAAACTCATTGTTAAACGTTGTTTGTTATTCGTAATCACAAAAAAAAAATATGGTTATTACTATTTGCAGCCAATCAATAATGTCAAATTATTATCCAAGCAGGTTACGACTTGTTAACTATAATAATTGGTAGGTAATAAAAATTTAAAATGATTTTAACCTTTAACAGCTTTATGAGTACTTAGTGCATACTTAAAATATAAACGAAGGAAATGTCAAGAGTAGACAAATTGAGTTTAACTCGGAGATAAAAACCGGACATTCAAATTTTAAAATCAAATAATAATTTAAACCAACAACATTGTTGTATCTTAGTAAAACTGTTTCACAACATAAAATACATTGAGATAATAATACTTGCTAGTTGATTATTAACGAATTACTTATATTTATGATGTTTATTGTGATACGCCCACGTTTAAAGTAGTGAATGTATACCAGATATACCAGAATCATGCGTTTAAGTTCTGACTCTTAAATATTAAATTCATTTCAACTAATCAAACCCTGTAAAATATCAAATTTTTATTTTAAGCACTATAACATTTTAAATTGTTGGATTTTTTATGAGCTATGACTTTTACCCCAGTTCCTATAATGTATGACAATTTCAATAAACCTGGAACAACAAGTTTTAAAGAAGTTGTGCCTATTGTTGTATTATTATTGTTATTCATACGATAATAAATCAACATTTATCCTAAATAAAAACACGGATCACACGGGTTTATGTTTTTATCATACTAAATTAATACAAGCACACATAAAATCAAAATACAACATTTAATGTCATAGTAATATATTATAATGAAGGATTATATAATCTAAAAAAAAATTTATAAATTAATAATGAACCAACTTTAGGTTATACCTACTTGATATAAGGCTCAACTGTGTATTACAAATAAATCATGTAAAAATTAAGCGCAGATCTTGAGTATGAAAAAAAAAAAAAAAAAAATACTAATAATAATAATTATAATATACAAATAAAAAAGATATTAAAATATTTAGTTGAAATAATCATAATGAATAGAAATTGGACCAGTAATAAAATAATTACCCATTTAGGGATTGATATAATAATTAAACGTACTACTCGTATAACATAAACATAAATTCTAGCCTAGAAAACAGTAGTAGTAGATTATTAACTTGGTGTACACGATAAACCAAATTCATAAATAGTTGTATTTAAATAAAACAAAAATCATAGGGTATTATAAAAGAACAGCTGATTGGAATACACGAATACATACAGGTAGTTTGTTTAACATCTAGTTTCATACAATCCACTGCGTCCGATATAACGGACCCACTTGACAACGTCATGGTCGGAATAGTTTAGCTTAGGCTCAAAAACTTTCAGATACCTGACTTTAAACCCGGAAGGCGCAAAGGGGACCTCAAAGTTCATCGAGATTGGTGGTCTTGTCCATTTCTTCTTGGTGTCCGTCTCCAGGAGGTCAATCTCGGCAGACAGCTGCGTTTCCTTCATGCCCGCCATCCTTTTGATCTTCCAAACAATGGCATTATCCGAAGCTTTGTACTTGGCTTTGCCTTTCATGCATAGCAACTGCACGCCGGCAGTGTTTAACGGAGTGGGAATTTTTACCTCGATCTTCTGTCCCAACAGCGCCGGCTTGAAGTTGGACTTGAGCACGACTTTGACCTCCATGCGCGTGCGACCCACCTCTCGAACCAACGGTATGACGCGGAACGGCAGGGAAATGTCCTTGGTGGTGCGGTAGCGCATCAGCTCAAACTCACCGTCCGGTGGTATGAAACTGATGGAGTGTTCGGTCTCGAACTTCGACAACTTGACGCACTGATGGAACTGGCAATCGTCGATGACGACCACCGGTTTGCCGGACGAAGTACGTGAGCTCGTCTCGTCAAGAATCTTTGTGCCCTTTGACTCCATCACGATTTTGTCGTTGATGCCGAACTTGCACTCGGGCATGCCGCTCAGGTACGATTTCATGAGTATGCGGCCGGCTACGTGCGCAGACAGCACTTGGCCCTGTGGCGACATCAGCAGGTTTACGTACTCCAGCACGTCCAGGAACAGCTCGTTGCGCCGGTACTTAATGCCCTCGCGGCGCCACCCGATCTGGCCGGTCACCTGGGACGTAATCTGCATCTGCTCCTCTTTGCTTTGCGACTTGACGCCTGTCTGCGTGATGAACGTCTTTAGCACACCCGTGTCGCAGTTCTGCGGATAGCCAAAGTCTAGTATCTCATCCAGCAGCTCGTAGATGAGCACAAAGTTGTTCTTGATGTTCTCCTCATTAATCTTGCCAAAGTACGACTGCATCACCTGCGTGCATATAATTTTGTCTATTGTACATGTTTATACAAATATTTTGTGTTATTGTAGGAGTAAGTGTATACTAAATGATTTAAGGTTTTAAGCTCTTACTAGTTCTACTTTTTACATGCTAGTGTACTCGATGGATGAAGTTACAGAAGACATACAAGTAATTATTATCTATGATCCTTAGTATAAAGAGATGGAGCCGTTGTGAGTGATGTAATACATAGATCAAAGTGCGGTTGAATAAAATGGAAAGAAGCGTCAAGCGTTTTATGTGATAAGATAATTACAATTACACTAAAAGGTAAATTTCACAGTAATGGTGTGAGACCAACTATGTTGACAAAACAATTGTCTGGGACTGGTTACAATTTTGTTAAATCTTCCGGATTTTTTGAGACCTGAGATACACTTTTAAGATGTTACGTACCTATGTGCTTTTATTAAATAAATTCAAATTTCTAGAGAAAATTTTAAAATAAAATGTGAAAATAAGCGTTTTCCTCGGCATTTTCATTTTTTAATGGGGTAACACAATTTTTTTTAAGATCAAAGATTTTTTAAACCAAATATTAAAATAAACTGAAAAATTGTTTGTGTAGCTTACTGCATAAGCATAATAATTATTTTTACTATTGGTGTTTTTTTTTTTTGTCAACAACTTGATAAAGTTATTGGGTCTCTTAATTTTTGCCCCTATTCATGTTAAAGCGACCAGAAGTCACTCATTAGAAAGGATCGTTCTGATTTTCAAAACTACTACTATGTTTTGCGTTTTAAAATATCCCATGTTTGTTCTGTGTATAAGAAGATTATGATTTACATAGATTTTATTTGCGATTTTATAGTAATTAATATTATTACAGACTTACAAATTAAATTGAAAAAAACATCATTAAAATTATAAAACGCATGAAACCTATCTATTTGTCTGATTTGTTTGTTATTAAAAACATGTTTAACTTAATAATTTATAACTACCATATTTTACATTAACCCCTTTTTAAAGTCACACTAATTTACGCCTATGAAAATTATAAATTCATAAATAAGTACCTATGATTAAATATTTTCCCTAGGCCATAGCGTCGATAATTTACAAGATGAGAGATAGTTTGAAAACGTGATGATGAGGGAAAAAACGGAAGTATAAGAGTAGGGATTCCAGATTTAGTTTTTAAAAATATTATTATAATTTATATAGGTAGCGTTTAGTCACAATGACAGTACATAGACCATTTCTCAGACTTAAATAAAAACGTTTTATCTGAGGTTATATCAAACAATATATATTTTTTTTGCTCCATAGGTAGCTTTTCAAACTTCAAACAAATTTTAAAACCTATTAGACATTATACATACAAAATCTAAGTGAAAACTTCCATAAAAAATTCTTTTGTTTTCAAGGTAATATTATTTTATCTCACACATACCTGTATAAAACTATACTTCAATAAACTCTATAAAACAATATAAAACAAGTTACTTACCTACACAACGAACGAATAAAAAAAAAGTTTGGAATATTTTATAAACAAGGGGCATATCTAAGATGTTACCTCGAGGCCTAAAAGAATTTTTGTCGAGTACTCTAGTATATTTTTTTTTTTATAGAGGTCACTTTAAACTCATTTTTACTATTATTCAGCTTGACACCTATTGGTTTCGAGCACAGTAAGTTTGTCAAGTAGGTACTACAAATGCAGACTAAAAAGTAAAAATAAACTGTTCAACACGATTAGATAACCAACTTTGACGCTGACATCTCAAGGATTGGTTTTGAAACACCATGCTTTCTCATCGTAGCTCTTTTTTCCTCTTTCCTGATATTCGGTGTCTCATCTTAGACCTTTGCTTGTCTCCATTTTCCGCATCCCTTACACACAGACACACGTCGGCCGCCTTCGCGTCATCCTCTCAGACGTTTCATCTCGTTCACTGTTGACCAACACTGCACTTGTTACGCGTGTCCGTTTCTCGTATCGTCTTTTTTTCCCGTGTCGCCCAACTCTTATTCTGCGCTGTCGGGGCCGCTTCCGTAAAACTCGCCTTTCGGAAATCCACGGAGATCTCTCTCGCCCGTTACCATTTACAAAAAACACACACATCTATCCGGCGCCCGGAGTAACAACAATTTCTGGCTGCTAATGTCAACCGACGTGCTTCAAACAACGTTTTACAAAATACGCGTTTTTGCTCGGCGGTCTCTTCGACCAAGAAGGTCGAACGCGGGCGGTCGGGAACGCGAGACCGTAAACACAACGTTAACGCGCGCGAATCAATCACCTGAGTGAACCGGACGAGGAACTCGAACACCATCGCGCCGTTGACGTTCTGCTTGGTGACGGCCGCCAGCCAGATGTTGGCGCGCCGTATGTGGAAGAACGAGGTGCGCGCGATGTTCGTGACGGGCGAGCGAACCTGCTGGCGCGCGTGTATGACGTTCACGCGGAACGCGTCCACCGCGTTCCGGCCGATGTCGTCGCGGTACACCCGCGATATGAGCACCTCGCCCTTGTGGTTGTACATGAACAGGCCGCCGATCATGGCCGCGGGTCCGGGTGGCGGCGGCGCTTGCGGAGGAATGAAAAACGGGCGACGACTGAGCACGGAAACCTTTTCTTTTTTTTGTTTTCCCAAAGCCGCGTTTTACTTTTTTCTATCGTTTTCCACACTATCGATCGTCGACCGGCGGTAGGCGGTTCCCGTCGCGTTATCAACTGGCGAAACGTCCGTCCGCGGCGTTATCGCAGTGTCCGCACGAGTCCCCGCCGCGTCGAACAATACGCGCACCGACGGCGGCAAATTCAAATTTTTGTGATTTATAAAAACGTTTGTTGTATAGTTTGTGTTCGTTCAAATCAGACGTAAAATCGTCAACGTGGCAAATCAAATATTTTACATCGGCCGAGCGTATTTGTTTTTCAGTGTCCGTTTTGTGTTTTCAAACGCGTACACTAATTGAAATTTTCAAATTGAGAAACTTGTAGCGAATTGCAAGACTTTGAAGCATGTTCATTTTAAGGCTCCCGTTCGATTTCAATACTGTACAAGTATTGTACTTTGTTATTTCATATCTGCTTGTGTAGTTTTTGTCTTTGGAAACAAACGCAACGACCAGCTGAACTCACCCGAGTCACTGTTACAAAAGTAACTCTTGGCGGAAATATTCTAATAACTTTTAGCAACAATACGATAAGTAGGAAACGCATAACAAACACACAAATTAGCGTATACTTTATAACGACAACGGTAAACTTGTCGTGCACTCAGCCGACTGTAAAGTTTGTTTGTTATTGCATTTGTCTAGGTTTCGGTAAAAACTAACGTTCCGGAAAATCCGTACACGGCAATTATTATTGATCCAAAAACATCAAAACACTTTTTCTCTTTTGCTAACTCAATTGCACAAACACACAAACGGTTCAAAACAGCATACAACTAAAAATTGCACGGAAAAATTGCGGAAGTAATTTTCATGGGTTTTATGATGGACCGGCTCGTCGTCGTCGGCGGCGGCCGGCGGTAGTTCCCGTTGTTATCAGTGGCAACCAGCAACCCAAGGTTTATAGATAATAATAACCTCGGTTAGCAACCAAGGTTAAATTTATTTAATCTGTTATCGCACCAGCCACCGATCATAACAGACCGTTGATAATTTGTGACGATAACAGAAGACGTCAGAATCGGGCAAAACCGCGCGAATCGCTAAGTTTCTTCAATTTACTACCGCGACCAAGCTTCAGTTTACTCATTAAAATAAATTTTCTTGTAACGTCCACTCTTTACGGTTCGTTGACGTTACAGGCTATGGCCGTATGCGTAAGTGATGACTTTTTTTTGTTGTTTTCAGATTTTTGGCGATTTCGTGATTGACTGCGTTCGAGTCCATCCGTATTCATTGGATCGGTTAGGACCCGCCGACGAATGGATCAAGAAATCAACACAGTCGACTGCCCACTGTCCTTTTCTCCGAGTGAGTAGCTTTAGAACGATATCGCTCCGACAATTTTTGAAACCACTTGAAACTTTTATCGAATCCGTGTCTTTCCTGTTTTAGTATTGTGTAAAAGTTTCAGCTCGGTCCGATCTTTATTTTGGATGTTATGATCAAAAAAAAAATCTAAATAAATGTGTAAATACACGTTCCCCCTAATTATTTGTCCCCATACACGGCCTCCCAGAATTGACAAGTTTAACGACAAAATAACAACGTAAAATCGGCTTCACATCAAAATTGTGTGAACCAACTTTCTAAATTTTTTAACCACATATGTAAAACTATCTTGTTTAGATTGTATTAAAGTTTTGAAACATAAAAACTATAGGTTTTTATGGAATAAAATAACAAATTCAAAAATTTCAAAGTTCCTTAAAAATGATCAAAATTGATTAAAATCCTTCTCAATGGCCTATATAAATTTCAAGTTGAATGGAGAAATTTCCAAAATTTGGCCGTTATATGTTAAATTTTTTTGTAGTGGTCTAGGTACTTCTGAGCTAAAGGCGATACTTCTGGGTTGATCGGAATAATCATTTGAAAATTTTTTAACTTTCCAATTCTTTTAAAAACTCTTTACCAACTTTAAGGTCTCTCTTCCAACTGTATATCATTTATGTCAAGTCCTGTTTTAAAAACTCTAAGCTTGTAGTGATTCTGCAAAAAACAACTATATCCGACTTGGTTAGCCAATAAAGACTGATCGATCTCTTACATTTCTCCCAGTTTCCCAATTTAACGTCAAATGTAAGTACACATACTTTTGCTATTTTTGTTTGATTTACCGACTGCATCGTTGTAAAATAATGCAAGTACTTGTATATTTTATTCATTAGATATTAGTTACTAACTATATTCCTATAAAACTTTGTCTTTTTCACATAAAATAATCAATTTGCGACCTATTTCTTCCACTCTTATAAGTTATATTATGCTCCTCTTTTTTGCTAAAATAAGTATTGATTATTGCCAGCTCATACAAAGATGCAAAGTCTAGGACTTTTTCACCGGCTTCGTTTCTCTCTCTCTGAACCCACGACCTTTGTGTATTCTCTTGTACTCTCCTCTCTCACTTAAACAAAATTTACTATCTGATAAAAAAAAAAATTCAAAATAATCCCCCCAGTGCATTTTGAATGCGTGTAAAAAAAGTATTAAGAAATGATGTGATTTGGTTATAACATTGAATTTACGCACTGTTGTGCATTTGATACTAAAATCGTAATAACTCCTATAATAATTGTCCAAATGTTTTGAAATTTTCACACGATTTAAATTAAAATTCTTTATATTATGTTGATACACCTTTTAGAATTTTTGGACCATTTTTATTATTAAATTTTGCAATTTAGTACAATTAATTTTGTCATTGTTACATATTGTTATTTATTATAAATGTTATATAGTTATAGATAATACACGCAAGTGGGAACATTGTAACATGGCATCCAGTAGTGCATTGTTGGACAACCTACAAAGTTTGAAAATTTCGGAACATCTAAACATGTTGTCGAGAGTCACAAATGATTATGAGTCAATTTTTTCTTGGAACATTTATGAGAAAACTGGTACACGCAGAGATAAATCAAACGTTCTTTAGGCAGAATAACCCAAAAACTAGAACTGAACGTCACTAAAGAAACATTGGACTTCAACAGGTATTGACTTCAGGTAATTTTTGAACACTATTATTTTGTTGCCTGTAATTATGTTAATCACACAATAATAATCGTGAATCAGCCTGATCAAACCAACTTGTTAGCCACCATATTATCACTGGTAAAACATAAAAATACTGATAATCAATAAAATAATCCCAAAAATTATGTTGAATAAAAAAAAGAGTGTAGAAAATAGTTGTTAAAGTTTCTAATACATTAATGTTATTTAGTTTGTTTGTCATTATTTTAATTTAGGTGCTAATTTATAATTTAAAACTATCAATTGTTATCGTTTGCAGTTATTTCTTTAAATTATGAAATATGATTTTGTTTTGAAGTAATGGTAAAAAATAATATGTCCAACTTGGTTCTTTTTTTCAGGCAGCTTTTCCATTGTATCAGTTGCAAACAAGATTCAACCAAAAAAATTTTTTGAATGTTGTTGCGAAAGAAATTGAAATATTAAAAGTGCAACCAATTTGGAGTTCTGATGACGAAAAAACTTTGGAACATTTTATTTTGAAGTTTTCTGCTACTTTTAATCCAAAAACAAGTATTAATGTTGATTCATTATGATTATATAGTTATAAAAAGTGATCTGTACTATTCACGTTTTATAAGTTTTAACTTATACCACATATTAATAAAATGATAAACAGAGGCGATTTGAGTAAAAAAAAAAATTTTCCTGATTAGTATTAGAGCAGAATCCTTATGGTATTTTCATTTTTGTTTTATGTAAGTGCTGTAAGAAGAGATATTTAAATATGTATTATGTAGATATTATTTCTTAAAAATTAAAATGAATACCAAGTGGTTGTTTTGTTTCTATGTCATACACACTTTTTTCTTTATATTATAAAACGTTTGTTGTTTTCCTAAATAATTTTTAAAAGCTTATCAGCAGCTAAGAACTGGCTTTTTCTATAAAATCCTTTACTCGCCAAATGCGTTAATCTGTAGAAAAACATTAAAAAAGTTTTAGTTGAAATCTCAAATTTTAACTTAAATAATGGTCTCAGATATAATTTCTGTAAACAGCTTAGTTATTTATCTAGATGTAAATAATTAACGTTCAGTGTTGATAGTACTAGTCCTTAAAACATTTATTGTAAAATTCAATTTAAAAAGAAAATGCAAACCACAAAATGTAATACTAAGAAACAGCATTGTTAAATCAATTTCATGATGGTAACCTATTCCTTATGACTGATCAAAGTAAAATAATTTTTTTGTTTTAAATTTATTCTGAACGTATTTTAGGGCTTGGTAAAGAGTTTTTAACAGTGTAATATTTATAACAATAGTCTGATCATCACCGCTTTTTGTATTAAATATTTATCTAATTAAATAAGATTATACTAAAATTAATAAAAATATTTCTGTACGGTTATAATATTACATTTAAATTAAACATCCAATATACCAAAAATTAAATGGCTGTTAGTTAGTCGTTTTCAAACTTTTTTGAAAAGCCTGTTATGAAACTCATAACAAAAATCCTAGATCGACAACTGCTGCCTCGATATGTTTTTATTTTATGTGTTTTGTTGTGAGAGAAATGGAGTTGAAAACTCCTACCTTAGATTGTCATTTTTAATTATTAATAATTTTTATTATTGTTGACTAGTGGAAGACGAAACTGATTCAGAATCGTGTTGCATCATTCGTTTGGAAGCTGATGTACGTCTGGTTGTTTTCAGACCTTGCGGTCATCAAAAAGTTTGTAAGGCATGTTGGAATGTTCTCAAACAACAACAGCCAAAATGTCCAATGTGTTTGCACGGCGGTTACTTTGATTATACAATGATTTATTAAATTTTAAACATAAAGTGGTATAAAAACAGAAATGTATCACTTAAGGCTATTTTAATAACATGACCTCAAAAAATAAAATAAAATATTT
>CM029361.1:8104785-8167162 GCA_017140985.1 Hormaphis cornu
AGTTTTTTTGTGTACAAACAAGAACAGTAGGGGTCGTCGTTTCTCCGAATGTCGCGCCCTCTGATCTCGTATAAGATCAGTAGAGTCGACAACATAGCTGCGGGGATAGAAGGTATACCTAACTCGTAAAAGCTGACGAATCCCCGAACACTTGGAATGTTCACGAAAGAAAAATAAAAAATTTGTAAGACGTATCGTTGTTACCAGTGACGTGGAAAAAAATGTGCGTGGTTTTTTATTTTTATTAATTTCATTTAGTTTTTAAACCCTTCTCCCGCAGTACACGATCCCTGACAACGCCCCGTCGGGCTGAAAATGTTTAAAATAAGCGGTTATTTACGTCCGTCGTACGCACCGACGACGCGGTGACGGTCGGACAGATTTATTATTTTAAGAATGAAAATAGGCAGTTATATTATACGCTTCGAATAAAAATGGACAATTTTTTTTTTGAAAAACCTCAGGTTTGACGTCTTAAATCCCTACGAGAAAATGGCACTTGCTGTAACGACTTTCGTAAAAAATTTACGAGTAAAAATTGCATAAAAAATATTTTACACACTTTCACCGTCACATTCGTAGAAAACTTTTAGACGCCTTTTCTCGGCCACACAAATCGCTTATTATAACGTAAATAATATTCGCTGCGAAACGCAAGTATTTAAAGTCGATCGAAACATATTCTGTCGGTTCGACAAATAACACCTAATTTTGTTCGAATTTTCGTCAGAATAGTAATCGTAGTACCTATTGTATGTACGTGTAAAATTTTTAACGACTCGGATTGTTGTTTGATTTTAATAGTTATTTTAAAGAGGACGATGACGGATTTTCAAAATTACAACGAATAATGTGGTGGTCTGGCCGTGTAGGGGGGTTCTTATCAAATTAACGTTTATAAAACACGTATGTCTACAAGCAAACGTAAATTTTCTGTTCGCATTACTTCCCGAATGAAAATGCGTACATCAAACGGCTAAAAATTTAAAAAAACAAAAGATTTCTATCGTACTTTTCCGAACGAACCAAACCGGTCGAGTCATGTAATCGTCGAGTGATAGATACGAGTAGTAATAATATTTTAATATATAAAAAAATCATCATTTTTTCAAACATTTCTATCAACAACATGCATCGACCTTGTATTTCTGTATATTTTAAACATGCGAAATAAATTTTGATTTCATAAAATTTTGTCGTGCCGATAATTTTTTTAAACAATTTACGGTTTGTGTTTGGGGTGTTTGAACGCAGATCGCCTCTGCGGCAGTTATCGCCGCTACGTTTATTTTTTTATATCGCACACTTATGGAGGAAATTTCCGGCGGTAGGAAAAAAACAAACAAAAACTGATCTCCAAAAAATATGTGTCTGCAAGAGAACACGGGTCGAGGCGATGTCGGAAACAGAAAAATCGCTATCGTCGTACAATTAGGTGTAAAAAAATAACGCGATTTTTCACGTAGCGACATAGAAAAAAAATAAAACAACTCGTAACGGCACGTCGGTCGGATTTCGAAACGCTCAATCGTCGCGTAACATTTTGGATCGTCGGTTTGTTTCGGTGTCGTTTTTAGCAAAAAAAAAAACTACATTGTATTTTATAAAGTCCGGTGACTGGCAAAACGGATGTATAAAACCGCATAAAGTAAAAAAAAAAACTTTTCGATCAATATTTTTATACGAATATAACGACAGTATATAAAGACAGTGTGTCGATCGACGGAGCTCAATTTTAGCAATAATAATAATAATATGATGCAATAGTGTACCTTCTAATAATAGTTATAACAGTATAATAAAATATAAACGATTTAAAAATTAGGCCACGAACAAAATAATCCTTGTCGGATTCGTCATAAAAGTTCTTACGATAAATACGTTACAATTTCGTCTTTCTCTCGACGCCGAGGGATCGCGTGGTTTTGTTTTTCAAGTCACTATATATACTTATATTAAATATAAATTATAACTATACGCCTTGTTTTTTTTTTTTACTTCTTAAAAATATCGTCGAGCGACGACGTTTCGCACGAAAGTCGCGATGAGCAAAGTATATATTGTTAATTATTTAATATAAGTACACGAAAGAGAATAAAATATTTAAAAAAATCAAAACAAAAAAAACCGTGACATCGTATAACACTTCGCGCGAACTACTACACCCGTACTCTTATAATATAAGTATGTGGGCGAAAACATTGAAAACGAAATCGGAGACGAGGTTTTTTTTTTTCCCCGTCATTTAGTAATATTACTATAATAAACTATAATATGTATGTAGAGATATGTGTAGAATGTTTTTCTCGTTCGAAAAAAAAAAAAAAAAAATATTTCAATAAAACTTATCATACGCGATGTTTAAAATCAAAGGGATACACATGTTTTTTTGTATAATGATAACAATAATAATATTTATGATAATTATTGTAATATTATGAGTGTAAAACGAGAAATTCTTAGAGTCTGTTGGATTCGGTCGTTTCCACGTCCTGGTAGTCTTGGCTGCCGGCGGCGGTCCCTGTCGCGGCGGCTCCCGCGTCCTGACTAATCCCCGCACCGCTGTTCAGGGCCATTCTTTTCATCTGCCGCACCACCGTGGTCGCGTGGTACGCTTGCTGTGCGCAGAACATGAAAAACAAACCACAAGGACAATATTATTATCGTCGAGTGATAAAACAAAACATATTTATCGATAGAACTAAAGTTTTGCGTCCGATACCGCGAAACACAAAGATGATAAATAGATCGAGTGCGAGACACACAGACGGAAGTTTCAAAAACGTTTCAAATATTTTAAACGGTCGAGAAATGTTCCGAGTAAAATGTGTATAGGGAACGGACATGCAAACAGATGAACGGAGAGATGATCGCGTGTAATCACGAATGCAGTTTCAGAGACGTGAAACTGTGGTAAAAGAGATGAAGACAAAATGAAGACTCCGGTGGGCGGGCTGGCGTGAGCAACGATCGCTCTAGTTAGGCAGGTAACTCCTGTAGGGAACATCCTGTGGGGAAAATACGTTTAGGGATTAGATACGAGTTTGGGTGGGAAGAAAGAAAGATGTATGACACAGGACGTGCAGAAATGAGACGAAGACAGATGTTGCAGAGGACAGGGACGGACGGCAAGAGTTGTAGTTAGCGACATGGTCTTAAGGGCCCGGAGAAGAAGAAGAAGAACTAGCGACGTAGTGAACCGCGTGTCGAAAATGGCTGTCGGTAACTGTGCATTAACTCGTTAAAATTTACTTATTTTAACTATCGTCAACTAATTTTTTCTGTTAAGTAAATTATTATTACTATGGAAATTAACGCGTTGACTTTAAGTTGATCTTTAACGATTAAAAAATTAAATAGAAGACGATATTTCAAAAGAAAATACGAAACAGTTCGTCGAAGCGGAGGAAACGTCATTACTAAAGGTACATGCGAATTGAAAATATGAACAATCTTTATTATTTTAAGTTAATTTTTCTTTGACTTTTAATTCGATACGATTAAAATATTGACAGATTAACTTTTAACACGACCTCGTTTTTTCCATTAACTTTGTTTACTTGCCCAACCTTGCGCACGACCAACGTTGTACACAACGCGAACCAATATTATCGGAGTGAACGAGCTTAAGATTGTCACAAAATGTCTTTGATAAAGTCATTGACAGAGTCCGTTTCTCTCTGTCACATAACATATTGTATTGGCTTTAACTATTTGGGTCAATGCGCGCGGTTCTTATAATTATTTTATATTTATTTTACACTTCTATGGGTAAAATGTGCAAAGTACTACTGTACAAAAAAAAAAAAAAAACAACTACTGCAGCTACTGCAGGACGTGCAGCTGGGAAAAAGAGAATCGATAGACATTTCCAAACATTTTCCGAACAGATTTGCACCGAGAAAAACGGTAATAATTTAAGGGGCGGATATCAATTTTGAACAATCAAATTCTTCTCAAACAAATCTAACCCCCCTAGCGACCGAACTGTAAAATTGACGTTTGCCCCTGCGTATTATTTTTCAGTGGCGTATTTTTAAGCGGAGAGAGAGAGCGACGGGCGGATCCCTTCGGCCTTTTCATTTTGAGCACCTTCTGGATGGAACGTACCTAAATTCGAATTTAAAATGTGCTCCCTACATTCGCTATCGAAAACCAAATACTCTAATTATTGGTTGTCGCCCGAATCGGTCGTGACCAAAGCAAAACTGTTGTGTGGATCACTCAAAACAATGACTCGATTATTTGCTTACATTTATATATGGTTATTTTGTAGGAAAAACGTTTCCAGAGTATACCGATTGAGATAAATTCAAAAATCTGTCGGGAATCTGCCGTTTTTAAGTAGACTTTTAATGACATCAGTTAAGAATCTACAATTTTAATTATAATAATAATCTATTATTCGTCTTGTGGGGACCATTTAGAGCGGCGGCCGGTGAAAATGTTTTCGATTCAAAATACCTTTGTCCATTCGTTTTTTACAATCACATCTCTCTATTCGCTTTCAACGGTGGACGAAGCGAGGGAATAACGTACTATACGCCTACCTAATCGATTCGGCGTAGTACACGGCTGAAGGAAAGGGCACGCGACGGGGACGCCGCGTTATGGGGACAGAAAAAAAGGTAAATAAAAAAAGAAGATCGACTCTTCGACATCGTCCACTTTTATTTGTTAATACAATCATATCGTTCGCTCTATGCTCATACCCCGTTTATCACGAAAACGGGACGAAAATCCCTAGGGACGTTGAATAAATATGGACGGGTAGACGACAAAGTACCTCCGTCGTGTGGCCGTTTTTCGTTGTACGGCGTTGTTAACCTACCGGATGAGTCGAATCGCTCGAACCGCTGTTGCGAAACACGTTTTTAATTGCTTACGAAAATAACGATTCTGAGTGAGCTCTATTCAAATTGTGCCGTAACGGTAGAATTTTTATCGTTGGTCTTTTGTCAGGCGCTAGAATTGAAAGTAGCGACAAAACAGTTCAAAACGGTTACGAGTTTATCATCTTAATCTTATCGTCAAAAAAAAAAAAAAAAGGTGTTAAAAATACCGTTCGAGTACTTGTGTGAAATATTAAAAACCAACAAAAGTGTTTGAATTTCTTTTTTACTCAAATACTTTACAAGACTGCCGTTTTTTCATATACTCTTTAAGTAATCGATGTCCGCACGTGGTAGACTATTACAACCGATATTTTTTTTTATTTAAGAAATCGACTGTCGACCTTATCGGAACTAGTCTAAGTAAGCTCTATTATTCAGGCTCGATTTTTGGATGTATAGGATCAGGAAACACGAGTTGCACATCTACTTGGCCTCAAAATTGGTCGACCAATATTGTATTTTATTGAGATAACTGTACAACGGACCAGCGTGACGGCAAAAGTCGAGAGTATTGGCGTTTTTTTTCTTCAAAACAACGCGTTCATCCGATTTTGTTCCGTTTCATTCTAGGTAAAACTAAACATTTTTTAATTTTTATAAAATTAACCGGAACAACTGTTTGTATGTTTCGCGGTTCGAACAGTTGTTCGAACACTGTTGCGGTAAAATTAAAACGAGATTACTTCATCTCTCGTAAAATATATTTTGTAGGTCGCCGACATTTTTCAACGACGTATCGGATAACGTTATCTCTTTTGAAATATTTTTAATAGTTATGAGAAAAAAAAAAAAAAGGAACAAATCGTCTTGCAGACTGAACCGCGTTCGAACGGGAAAACGTTTAACCACAACGGAAATTGTGATAGCACGAATTTTTTAACTTTTATATCATACGGTTTTAGTAAGTATATTCTGTAAGCGTTCAAGCCACTAATCGCCAGTGCGGTGCTCTAGGGTTAGCCATGTGGGAATATAGGCTTTCAGCTTTATTCTAGACTCTAAGAAACGAAACCATTGGATTTAACAAGCGCGCCATTGCTCAGATCTCAAAAATACTCCAGGGTTTTTGTAGAAATGAAAATCCGTGAAAAACTATAATTTTGTAAAACGTACAAACGTAAATCCAACAAACTACATACAATTAGTATTATGTAGCAATAGTTCCACGAATGATAGATAACTTTTTCCTCACTCACCTATCTACCCCTAGAGTTTGTGTTGTAATACATCACGATCGCAACAATTCGTGTCAAGTTGTTTTGTATTTTGAACACTTTGAAAATATTTTCCTCTTTGTTTTTTGTGCGTTTCGCTGAGTGAAAACTTTGATTTTTTATTAAAAACCGCGTCGTAAAATATGAAAACTTAACAAACACCACGAATACTCTACTTTTTTTTTTACGGTCATTTGAAACGAAAAAAGTTCCTGTAATTTGTAACAACGAGGTGTAAAACAATGTGCGTATCACTCATCCGCGTTAAAATTATTCATGGACGGACACTATAATATTATATAATATGCGATTACTCGGTTAAGTTTGATGACATGACTAATATTCTACCAATTTTTATAATGTTTTTGTATTGTTATCGGTTATTTTTTGTACATGTTTTTTACGTATTCAAAGAGTATGGTCAAACATACGGAGAAGTAGTTAATAACGATTATTAATCGACTAAGGTTTTACAGTTTTTTTTTTTTTTAACATTAAATTGTTACGCGAATCAAAATAACTATAATAAGTTGAATTGGACGATACTTTTTTTATTTTTACTTTTACATTCTATATTTTTACGAGACGGTTTTTTTTTTTAAGGTGAAATTTATGATCATTTTATGACCTAACAATTAGTATACTGATACTGTACGAATATAATACAAGTTCGCGGCATTATAATTATCGCTATACTGATGGCAGGTATTAATAGGTGCGACCCAGTTTACTATCCATCTTTGTGGTATTAATAATGTGCACAGAAATCTCGGTATATTATTCATATTAATTATACGTACCTAACAGATTTTAAGTCCGAATGAATTGTTCGGCGAACCTAGTAAGCTCAAATAAGATTAAATACAACGAGCTGAGGATACAACAGAAACTTAATCGCCAGTAATATTTTCCACTCTCAATGAAAAATCGTTAAAATTTATTTTTGGAGCGAACAATATTGATTATCAATCGATCTTATTAGCTGTAACTGAGATTCGATAACCGACTGTAACTTTTTAAAATGTAAACTGATAAATTACTAACCGGATTTAGAAACTGTACGATAAAACAATACGTCCAGACCGATCGTAGTCTAGATGTTTTTCGGTTACTCGTTTTCAGATTTTTATGCGGACGGAAATCGCGAAACAGCGTTTCGAACGACACAACGCGTAAAACAGTATTCGGGTAACTCGATAATTTCGCTAAACAAATGTGATCCGAATTCCGTAAAAAACAAATAACCGACCGGTGAAATTTTAGCGCGCGTCGGCGAATTCCGAAAAATTTGTTTCCATATTTTAGTTGAAAAACGGCATAAAAGAACGCAGAACGAGTTATTTTCGGATATCAAGGCGTCCGTATAGTTTTCAAAGTTGTGTCATAAATTTCATACGTCGTTCGAACGGACAAAGTCGTCGTGAAAAATTCATACAGTTTCGATCCTCGTTTTAGTTAAATTTAGACGAACGTGTTTTAAGTCGTCGTTAACACTTGCCACAAGTCTGAAAACATATATTTCTCCGGATGGTGTTTGAACGATCGGGTACACGTTTTACCGTCATTCACATGGCATTCTCGTTCTTTTCGTCGGGAATATTTCGTCCGAAAATCAGTGAAAGTAAACTAAATATCACGTATGTGTATTCGAACGTGTGAAAACAATCTATTAGTTTTACGTAGTTATGTCGTACGCGCAGATTCGATTTCTGAAGGAAATCATTTTTCGACAATCTCATTATTGAAATAGTATAAAATTTTGGGAGGTAACTTGAATACATACAAAGTATGTTACAAACATACAGTACCGATTGATTCTTTAAGAGTAGATACCTTAAATAAGTGCCAAGAGATCTGACAAAAATTCAGTAATTATTTAACACACCAACGTTTCAAAATTTTAAATAAGTTCAATGACCAAAATAGTTTGGCCTTTTAGCAGTTTTATGTTTTGTTACTGTATAACGAACAAAAGTTATTTTTTTTTTCGAACACCCGTCTTTCACAACGTTTTCAGAGTCGAAAAATTAAAGTTTTTATTCCATAATTTTACTCTCAAAAACACAAAGAAGAAAGAATAATCCAAAATGTTCAAATCCGTGTCAAATACATAAGTATAATGTTTGAAAATCGTACAACCTGTCGAGCGTTTTCGACTCGCTGAGCACGGGAATCGTCGGAAGCTAATCCGACCTATATTTTTCACTTTTTAAGCATCCCTTACGTTTTTTTTTTTTATTTTTACTAATTTTACTCCACAAACATCGCGCATCGGCTGAACCGTCTCACTCGTCCGTCCGTCGTACTACAGTTAAACAAATATTATAACAATCGGCAGAGTCAAACAATACGAACGGTACAAATTTATCGTGATAAACATTCAACAAAAGCCGGATCACAGGCTTACGTCTAATAGGTAAAACTCAAATTTGACGCGCGAAAACGTCCGGGGTAGGTAGGTAGGTAGGTGGGTAGGTAGGTAGAACACACGCAACACAATACATAATGTTTATGCACAGCACACACGAGCACACACTAGTTTTTATTTTTTTTGCTTGCTTCCAATACTTTTCTACGACTTTTTTCTACCTTCGGTACCGACACGACCGTTATTATCTGGGTCGCCGTCGAGATCATCGACCTCGGCCTCCTCGACAATCGTGGCGCACTTTTGTCGGCTGGTCGCCGCCACCACGGCGGACAGCTTCGAACCGTCGACGTCCGACACGGTCATGGTTAACCTCTGCATTTTGTGCACCATGGATATGGCGTTCATTAATTGCTGGAAACATCATCGTAACGACACAATCATGATCGTCATAACGTTATCATATCGTATCGGTCCATAAGACGGGTATAAGTAGTGTGTACATTATAGGGGTATCTCTTCCGGCGTGGTCCAGGAATACCGCCCGTACGGGTGGGTACCGGATTATTAAGACCGCCGGGCGCGGTCCGAGGCAGACGGGGTGCTACTCGATAGATCTGGACACGCTGTACGGGGGTGGGTCGCAGGATTTCCACAAGGACCGAGGGATGGATGGAAACGGAGGGTGTAGACTCGAGCTACGACGAGCGATACTGTTCGCCAGCAAACGCGCGATACGAGTAAACGGTATTGAAACGGATCACAAAAATCGAACGAGACAAGACTGCGGTAGGTATTGCGGATACGTACCCTCCACCTGGATTTCGCAAAGTTCTTCTTCAGCTGCTCGGAGACGGTTCCGTGAATGTTCTTGCTGCTGGCCGCGTTACCGGATATCCTACAAACACAATGTTATTACCGCGCGGTTAAGACACACATACATGTTAGGGTAGGCGACTTTCTATATGATTTGGGTACATTCGCGATGGCGAAATTCGCGCTCGCCCTGTTGATACCCCCTTCGAACGAAACGAGCGGGTGTTTGTCGGGTTCGCAAACAGAATTATTTTGATAATCTAAAATCTCGTTCCGGAGATAGTTCGCATCCGGTGTCGACCCAATCGAACACACTGTCCGATGAGTACACGACTCTAGCTTTAAAACCGTAGGAGTTTTAAATTACCATCGTACAGACGCCCAACATCATGGTGCGGTTAAAAACTTGCAGCAACGCTTGTGTTCGACCATAATCGAAAAGGCCGTGATCATCAGGCGGTGCTTAGGGCGATTTAAGAAGGCTGCGCGCCAAATTTGGAGGAGATCGGATCGCGAAAAGTCGTCGCACGACAACAAAACCGTATTGCACGATTTCAGTGTTAACTGTCGACAGTCGCCGTTTGTTCAGAGGATTAAACATCAGACCGATGAAAAAATCTTCGATTATTATTGTTTACTACGATGACCCTTTTACTTTGGGAATAACTTTTGGGTTAAGTACCCGAGCGCGGATGGTTTTACATTTAATTTTAACTATCTTTTTCTCGAGCAATGTCAATTGACGTTTGAACGAATCCAAAGGAAAAACTAAGGCAAAATCGTTCTAGAACGGACCGCAGACACGCATATCCAGACGAGATTTTATATCGTCGACGATATAAAATCTCCATGAGCCGTCCTCCTCCAGATAATTTTATCCACTTTTCGGAGGCTTTTGACCGGAGCCGCCGTTCGGGACTTACCACGGATGAGCCAGCGCTTCTCGGCACGTGTACCGTTTGTCCGCGTCCACGCACATCAGCTGTCTGATGAAGTTTTTCGCCGAATCGCTGATGTCGTCCCAGTACGGAGAGTCGAATTCGAATTCACCTGTACACGTCAAAATCGAGTTAAAAAGCACGGTAAAGGCGCAGTAGCTTTGAATTTCGGTGGGTAATTGGTTTCAGAGTTGTGGTTTATCCGTATTGTTCGTATTTAACATTTGAAAGCAACGATAAGTCATTGCGTTAGAAAAAAACGATTCCGAGCGAGCCATCCGATTTAATAAGTCCCGGTTGAAAATAGAAAAGACCGCCAATCACTCCTTATACGTAAAAAAAAAAGAAAAAATTAGGGTATAATACCCGGCAAAAACTTTTTTCAATTTTCTAAAACGTATAAATTTAATTTAGTACGTACATAAAAGTTTGAAAACGACAAGGAATAATTCCTTATAACGTTCGTTCAATAGGTATAGCCGTTCTGACGCCCGATTTGACAATATCGTTGTCATTTTCGGCACAAGTGATCAAAACATTAAGAAAATGCTTCAAATAAAATAAAATTTCAACCCGAAATCCCGATTTGTAGTGGTATTCGACGTATCGATTGGAACACTCCTTCTATACCCCCGAAAGCGTCATTACAAACCTGAAAATTTCAAATTTTTTCGCAGTAAAGTTCTCGATTTTTTTTTTGGCATTTAAAAACTCAAAAAGTAGGCCAAATAAAAAAAAAAAATACAGAGTCCATAAACCTTTTAGAAAAGTTATTGACTTTGAAAATATTGGAGCATTCTTTCCATACGAAAAGTTGTTGACAGAAAACAAAAAAATTGTAAAAACAATTATTATACACGTTTTTAAACTGAAATTGATTCGTTACACAATTTTCAAAAGATTTTCTCACGAGTAAAACTGTTTCACAATTTAATAACTTTTGGCTCGATCATAATAGAAAATATTGAATTCAAATCTTTAACCCACCCAAATTAGCGACAAACTCACGCTGTAGCAACCCATGGTACATTTTTTTAATCGTGAAATATTTCAAAATTTTATACTTCACGAAACTTTCAAACGCTACGATAAATACGTATGATGTGTATTATAAATTATGATCATCATACGGATGCGCGTTTTTTTGCACCAATTCATTAAAAACGAATCGAACTTAGCGATTGTACCACTTGAACATTTCAACGCGGAGGAGAGAAAACAAATACGACTTTCATTAAAATCTCGCACGAACAAACTTGATACCGATTTAAGGTCGATTGTCAAGTTCGTTCCGACTTTTTTTTGTTAATCGTAACAATTGTATACTATATTTTCCGTCTGCGTTCGTAAAATACACGGGTTTTAACGTGGATAACGATTTTCGTCTTGAAAAAAAGAATTAAAATTAAACCGTGTTGTGTAAAACACAATTTTCTGAAAATAGATTCAGAACGCGTGGGGGAAAAAAAGTATTGAAAAACTGCGTTATTTGGATCGTAACGACGATACAAAAAACAACGTAACGACTTAAAATAATGGTCCGAACGGTGTGTGACATTTTCACGCGGTAGGTGATGAATAAACTTTGTGATTAATTTCTTTATTAGCCCGCTCGAAATCGTTATTTTTCTACACATTTAGCATACGACTTCTCATTTGATGTTTAAACAACGGTAGCCAAGCAATCTCGTCCGGCGAATCGTTCGCGGTTTACCTTTTAAGATCTGCGCGAAGAGATTCGCGTCGTTTTCGTCGTAAAACGGCGGATAGCCGCACAACAGTATGTACGAAATCACGCCTATGCTCCACACGTCAACGGCCTTTCCGTAAGGTTTCTGCGCCAACACCTCCGGAGCTGAAAACAAAACAAAAAAAAAAAACGAAAATAATTAAAGCATTAATTTACGTTAGAATAGTAGTACGTAGTCGCCAATCATCAAATTTAAGTACGAGAGTTTAAAACAAATTAAAATTCGATATCGTTTTTCGAACATTTCGCGTCGTTTTTTCGCGTAGTCACCTTTGACGCGTGGAAAGTAAATATTTTAATTTATTTTCGAAATTAACCCTACGAGTCACTAATCATCTTGGAAAAGTGATGATAAGTTTTGTGTGTTCAAAGTGTTTTTCTTGAAAACGTAATTTTCCGAGTTAATTTTCTTCAATAATGTATATACTTTGAACAACGAAAAATTGCATTCGATAGTGGGAAATGTCGTTATCAACGAATAATCACAAAAATCATTGTCCGTTGCAGTGAAAAAGAGAAATGAAAGAAAGCTATCGTATCTCGCAGTTTCGTCAGTATACAAAAGTTAACGTCAATATTGAGTATTTTACACGTTTTTTTCAGTTGTTTTACATGATTTTTAAATTTTTCAACTTAACTAGTTTATTATTTTTATTTTCAATTAATTCAGTTAAAAATTGTATTGCATTCATTAATTTTTTTTTATAGATAACTATCGTATTTTTGCAAATTTAAGTTTGTATATATTTTTTTATCGTCACCAAGCGAAACCAATGACCGAAACTAATTCGTTAACTTTTTTTTTGTTTCGATCATTTATTTTCCTAACAACAAAGGTTGCAAATACTTTTTATTGGGCGTTTTATAACTTGAAAATGTTTTAGCACAAAAAAAACAATCAATTTTTTTTTCAACCGAGTATAGTTTTCATTTCATTTTCCATCTTAACTTATCTAGTTACATTTTTTCGTTGTTAACTTTAAACTGAAGGCAATTTCGTTGAATCAACTTAACTCATCGTGGTAAATTTTTTTCACCAACTCGTCCCATATTGGCCAAAATGCTATAGATTATATGTGTCATCATAATCTTCAGACGTTCGCACAATGGGAAATATATGTGCCGATGTGCTAATTATAGTTATCGGCGTCCGGCGGTCGATGCGCTTTATATCAATCAATATTGTATTATATTTAGATTCCGAGAGACGAGCGTGGAATGAATGGTTTTTACAATAATGTTTTTTTTTTCTGTCAAAACCCCGAAAACCAAAAAAAAAAAATTTGGAAATCGTCGAGAATTTTACGGTGGAAAGTTTGAAATTTGAAGGTCCGTGATGAAGTTTTCGTATTGATGGAATGCTCCGATTTTCAAAGTCAACGCCTCTAATGAAAGAACTCTATGAACTCCAGTGGTACCTACTTTTTATAATATTTTTAATTTCGTTTATATTTTAAAAATAAAGAAGATATTAAAAAGTCGGATTAATTTTTTTTTTTTTTCGTACCTATTATTGACACGTCCTTGGACCGTAAGAAAAATATTTTCATTTTATTACACGTTCTGCTGCATGTTTCTTTACATGACATTTATAGGTGTACGGTATACCTACTCTCAAAAAAAAAAAAAAAAATGAATAAAAATTAATGGAAACACCTCTGTACTCGAGGCCAATATCGTAAAAAAAAAAAATAATCGTTTTATTTTGCGTATAAATGGCAAAATACGAACACGATTTTATCTAGAAAATTACAACGCAAATCATGAGCTCGTGATTCTTTCGTTGGATAAACGCGTTTTTTTGTTGCTGCCATTTTGTTTATTACTATTCGCATAATTTACGTGTGTGCAGGCGGTAAAAATATAAAACGTTTTCGCTTAGAGTTATTTTGACGGTAACCAGTAACGGCGAAACAGTATTTGGGGGATCCAGCGAAATAATTATTATATTCTTTTGATCGATACAAAAGAGTAGTGTTATATTTATATAATCCGGTTGACAGATTAGATTTTTTTCCCGAACCCCAACGACCATATTATTGTATTTTTAACGAATTTTAATGAATTCATCAAACATCGGAGTCGATTTGCGTTTTTTAATTTTACACGTGTCCAACCAGGTATGAACGTGTCTGCAAAGAAAACCAGACACAAAACAGCGGGAAGGAATTAGGAACGAAGGAATTAAATAAAAATTTTATTTATTTGACACTTGTCTGCGTTTCGGTCATCAAGATAAATTAAAAAATTCACGTCTAGTTATCGTGACATAATCAATCGTAACAACGTGCGTATTTTGTCGGTAATTCAGTTGTGATTACAACAATAACCATTATACGTATAGGTTTTTCAGTTTTACCTAATTAGTTGTTGAAAAAACGAAAACCGTGATTTAGCTTTTTTAAATTGTATACACACGTGTTTTGTTCCTAATTCTAAAAATATGAATAGTTAAATGTTTTATTACAATATCCCAGGGGTGGTTTATGTAACCCGCCATAAAAATCTGATTTCAGCTTTCCGAATCGCGAAGAACGTGCGGAACTGACGAAATTTAGAGGACCGTTTAATACGATTTAATCAGGATACAAGTCGCCTTTTAACTGTTATGCACGTAAATGCGAATTTTAGTAATAAAAACGATAGTTTAACCCCTAGGCACAGTTTTAGGGCGCGTTGCAGTGGATTGTTCTTCGGAAAATCGTAAAAAATCAGAACAACGTAATGATCTCTCTGATAATTGGTGTCCAAATCGATTTTAAGCGTTATTGCAAGGTTCAAAAATCGTTCTCAATTCAACACTTCCATTTATTTTTAAATTAGTGAAAACTGGAAAAAGAGTAAAAAAAAAAAAAAATTACACACCAAATCCAGAACAATCTGCTCTCAAAAACCAACACATTACGATGGGACACTTTTTACAATTTTTTTATACATTATAACATTAATTCTTTGATAACTGAATTGTGTGTAAAATCACATTGCACTTAACAACAATAACTACTATAATATAACTTATAGAGCATTGTAGACGCAGTAAAGAAATAGTGCTTGACAGCCGGGGACCTGACCGTTTAAGAAAAGTTAATGATAAACAATGTGCTAAAATAAAAAATGTTCTTTTAGAGTTTCTCGTCGAATGAAAAAACGCCCCCAAACCGTTCTCATTTTCCGGACTAATTAAAGCGTGTGCGAAAACGAAATAACACGTATAAAACAATATATGTAACAAAAAAAACAAAATTAATTAAAAAAAAAAAAAACGAAAAAAAACATCATCATGACCTGTCTCGTAATTATTATTACGTAACGTTATTAAAAACGATTATTTGTCGCGCGAGAGGTGTTAAACAATGTTTATTGTTTTTATTTTTCGACACACGTGGTAAACGCGTGAGCTCGACTGCGAAAATGTCAATATTACTATAAAATATTACGACGATGCTCGTTAGTTTTGTTAAGTCGACTTTAGCGAGATTTATTGAACGTTATTTTTGTCACTATTTTTCAGTGTTATCGATTACGCAATTCGTTTTTCCTCGATTCGCGTGGCGTTAATCAACGGTTTCGATCGAATTTCTTTTTTCGACATCATATACCGGATTAAACAATTAATATGGTACCTAATCGTTTTTCTCAACTACATTTAGGTGCACCATCTCAACGTCCAGATTTCACACACACACGGCAGCTGCTGATTGCCGATGATTCGTTTTTGTAGTTTCTTCGTCCGAAACTCAGCTGAACCCGCTCAAAACTGTTGCGAATCACCCCGAAACGGGGTTATAAACCCCAACGCGTTAGGTCCTGAGCGACAGCGAGGACGAACGTATCGTTTTTACAATGATTTTGTATTCGTTTTGGGCTTTTTTTGTTTTGTTAGTAAACATGAAAAAAAAAACGAAATCACTCTGGTTCGCGTGGGTAGTTTGACGCTGTGGGTCACTGTTTTTTTCGAAGGATCTCATACAAGAAGTTGTACGTCTGTAAACGATTGCTGAGTGAGCTCAGTGACTCCGATAGCGAAATAGAGAGAATTAGTCGAAAAGTTTAGTTCAATTCGAATAACGAGTGAAAATTTCAAACCATTTGAACATGTCATTACGTTTTTAGTATCGACCGTTTCTCAATACTTTTCTCATACGCTTTCATCAGAATCTTCTACTGGGTGGAAATTTTTCACAATTTTTTTTCATTCAGACAGCGAATATTGTTTTACGTAACGTTGTTAAATTTTCCAAAGCAACAGATTCGTGCGAATCGTTTCCCTAAAACGGTCAGAGGTATGACCGATTTTCGAAAAATTTTCACCCGTAATACTCGGTCGTCAAAAACACGTTTGCCGTAATATTTAACGTTTTCCCCTCAGTTTTTGATTGTATTTTTTAAACTGTACACACGGTTAAATCTATGAAAGTACTATGTCCGTGTTCGTGTCACCACCAGAGCTACTTGCTGACGTAAAAAAGACGAGCTTTGTTGAATCGTGATTACATCGAAAATAGGTTATAATACACTCTTCGTTTCACTCGGAATCTAAAACAGTACACCGTAAAGACGATCGCATTCACCGGTAAGAGTCCAACAGTGGTACGAAATTCGATTCGCCCGGCTCGCTTCTCCGGGTTTATCGATCCGAAAGTGCAGTATTATTCGAAGACCTGCGCCGCGCGAGTCTTCCTCCACGACGCTATTTCCGTCTGTTTATGTGCTATTTATTTCGTCGTTGTCGCCGGATCTTCTCGTACACACGTGCTATAATCGTACACGTATATTATTATGTTTACCCCTTATGTTTTGACCCATTTTGTCTCGTTCGCGTAAAACCGAAAGCCCCGCAACACCACAGCTCATCAATCACGACCGTAAATGTCGTTTCGAACTAATTGGAGCGGATAGACGCACATTTTGATGTTTGAAAAACGAATCGTTCAAACGGGCGATTACCACCGGCACGTATCGGAAACAAAACGTTTATAAACCGTATGTCGAACCGTCCGATTCGGCGAACAGGGTACCCTCGGATCAACACTATACCAGCGTGTGGTGTGAGGAGTTTCTCGATTTATGTCGGAGCAAAAAACGAAACGAAAAACAAAAGCCGGAATCGGTAAAGGTCGCGCGAGTAGTTTCGACGGGTTATGTAGTGCCTTCGAACGGTATTATACTCGATACACATAACGAGTTCAACATTTACAAAAAAAAATGTTAATCGATTTCATTTATTTCAAACTAAAGATCTACATAAAAATTCCAATTGACTTCAATCGAACATTTTGTTTTTGTATTGATCTCCCTAATATTAATTATCACGCACTTACATTCTGTAGTGCGAAATAATTTGAATTACAATCACTTGTATTTCCACTGAAGCACGCTGTACATGATTGATCAATTCGATTAATAACGATTGGTAATCAATTAACGAGATTTAATGTACATTCATTTTGTTCGAATACTCGTTATCGATAACATAAGAAAAAAAAAAAAAACAATAATACTACTACTACGAGTATTTTAAAAATAAAAACAAATAATTCCTAATTTTCCGAATGGGGGAAAAAAAAAACCATTTCCGGATTAAAATCTAAAGAACGGTTCTTTTCTTTCAAGTCTAAAAACCGTGAGTTTTTTTTACCGCGAATCGCAAAAAAAAGTTCTCCGAGAGAAAACGGGAAACGATTTTCGGCTGCTTCCGGTATATTAAAGGAACACGATAATTATTCTTTGCAGTGTATTTTGGAAACCTTTTCCAAAAATAGAACAATGTAGTGTATTTGCACCACCAAAAATAATCTTTAAACCAATAAACTCTTGTACATGTTTAACTAAATTTAAAATATATATATAATATTATAGGCTATATTATCAACGTGTACCTAAATCGTACTGAAAATATCAAACTTAAGTAACTGTGCGCCGATAAATGCCAATCGCGGAACCTCTAAAAATCCTAAAAGTACTATAGATTATACTATATCGTATACGGACTTTCGCGTCGTCACAGAAGGTGAGCAGCAAAACATGTACGCACGTTGTCGACGAACGAAGACGAGTGGGCACTCCCTTGGGGCACCACTCCGGATGACGCTAAAAACGCGTTTTACATTTTACAATCGTATGATCTAACTTCTTGGCTGAAATGAAACGGATTTTTAGAAAAATTCAACGCTTCGCGTTTATACAACAATATTCACGGTGGTCCGAAAATTGGAGAAAAAAAAATATCCGAGTCTCAAAATGAATCGCCGTTGGTTTCGCGAGTTAATTCGAAAAAGCGGCGGGTGAAGAAGTCGCGATTTAAATCTAGAAGTAGTAGTGCGTTTATTTTTATCTAACTTTTCGTTTGCGGCGGTAACGTGCACAATACTATTAAACGTAAAATAACAATAATCAAAACAACAAACCGTTCAGCGTTTCCGAGACTCTTTTAGGCCAACATATAAGCGCATAGCACACAAAATTACTTGTTATCATCGCTAAAACGTGAAATGTTTACTCTATACAGTGTTTCATAACGATAATAATAATAATATGCGTTATTTGTCCAGTCGGCGAAATATTTTGTTTCGGAAATCATAGTGTTTTTTGATTTTAGAGCCAGGAAGCTAGTGGTTTTACAAAGATGTTTATTTTTTTACACCGCTTACAAAATTTCTACCAGAAAAAGTGCACTGATTTCTACGTACAGTAAGTTTTCTTTTAGAAAATTGGATCAGGACGGATTAAAGGTTTTTGTGGAATTTTTTAGCGAACAAAATTTAGAAAAAAATGAAAATTTTAAAGTTCTTAACTCGAAAATTTTCAAAGTTATTTGAAACTCGTGGAAAACCTGTACCTATTTTAATATTGTGTGAAAGTTTCTGCTTGTTTTTTTTTTTTTTTAAATGTAATGGCCAACAAACGAATGTGTGAAAAAACACGTTAACGTTTTTCCTTAATTTTCGATATTAGTTTTTTTTTCTTCTGTAACTCTTTTAATTTACCCAAAGTACCAGTAGACCTTTCAGAATAGTTTTACAAAAAATTAATTAATGTTAAAACCAATACGTTCTTCGCCACACTCAGAATGTATATAATGTAAAATATCGTTTTTTCTTTAAACGCTCTCTGCAAAGCGGCGGAAAGCCATTGGTTTCGCACCATGGCCGTCGTCGACACGCGCGGCGGCCGAGTGCTTTTAAATTTTAATTAAAAACCAAAAGTAAACTTCAGGTATCGATCCGCGACGGAAAAGTTGCTTCGGCCACGTGACGTTTGGGCTGCTCGTGTCGATTTTAAGCGAACCGTAGGTGTTTATTACTTGTCGTTTTTTGACGGCCACGTGTTTCCGGTGCGGCAAAGTGGCGTGAATTATTATTAGAGTCCGCGAAAACGTCCGTAATTTTTCGCTTTTCTACGTTTCCGACTTTCTTCAGATTCTTCGCAGCGTTATCACGTTTTTTCGTTTGCTTGTGATCGCTTTTTTTTTTTGTGATTGCAAGAGACGTGGTCCAATCGAAGAGACTATAAAGAAACTATAAAGTTTGGAGAATGAACGTAAAAACGCGGTAGTAGTAGTTTATCCGAAGTTTTTTTTTTTTTCGTTACATTTTTCTGTCGCTGGCTTTTCGTGCATGGGAAAAATCCGTACGGTTTTCAAACGTTCCGCGGCGAAAAACTGTTCTCAGATTTGTGATCACTCCGATCTATTTAGTTGAACACCGCAAAAAGTGAGGATAGAAAAAAACGAACAAACAAAACGTTTTTCGCAGAATCTGAAAAAGGCTGAAATTTAAAACGCCTACGGTACGTTAATCCCGGCGCAGCGTCGACAAACAATATACGTAATTTACGACCGTCGATACCATCGTTCTACTTATACAACCACTGTTTTCGATATTCAGCTGTCAAAAGCACAATATCTGCAGTATAGGTATTATATACTACTTTGCCCATATCGAAATGTTGTTTGCCCGCGTCGTTAGAGCCGTGGGTAACGCGTATAATTCGCGCGTTTAACGATATACCCACCGTGTAAAATACAAACGTTAAGTAGGTGGAATGTAACCTTTTCACAAGGCGTTTGTATGAACTGTCGCTCTGAACAGTATATCTTTGGAAATTTTTTTTATGATAAAAATTCGTCGACGTAACACAAGATGTAATCCGTAATTCGTTCGTGTCACATGCCTGGTCGTACGATGCGCACTCGGCTGCTGCAGCCGCAGTCGCTTTATTATTAAAAGAAATTAATAAAATCCGGTTGTTTGGGAATATTCGGGCGAACCTTTTGATAAAAAGCCGACGCTTTGGATGCGTCACTGGTTCAAACGTTTTGTCTCGTAATATCCGAAAGCAAACCATTTGAAAAAAACGACTCTGACCGAGCTCAGTTGTCTAGTATACGTCCTGGTAAATTTTTCGAGAATTTCAAAGAAATACAAAATGTTCGCTCGAATCTTTTATATCAAAATTTCGTCTCAGTTATTTGAATATCACGTAAAAGTTTCAGCTCGTTCCGATCATTAATACGTATGTTATGGCCAAAAAACTAAATCGACAGGTCTGCCGCCGTTTTAACGATGTAGCTACTTTCACCCAAAAACGTCATTACAAAGTTGAATATGTCAATTTTTTCACCGTAAACTCTCGATTATTTAAAATTTTTCGAGGTGAAACTACAAAATTTCAAAAAAACCAAAGTACCGCCAGAGTTCATAGACCTTCATTAAAGATGCTGAGCTTTTATTTTTTGCTGTTAATTTCCGTGACACTTATACCATTCGGTTTTTATAGAAGCACGTAGGGTTATTGCTACATTACCGTTTAAAAATTCACTCGAAAATATTCAATAAACGTCCATACAGGTAAGTACTATAAAAAGTTGTTGATTTATTTACACGAAGAGAGAGAGGTATATATTAATTGCCAACGCTAAAACGCTGAACTCAGGTATGTTTTTTATGCCGGGAAAATAATAATTGATGGGATACATGTTATTTTATAATGGAAATAACTGAGAAAATGTGGTGCCTACGCTTTTTTTCACGAGATAAAAAAATTAACGCGTGAAACTGCGGTCTGTGAATCGACAATCATAAATATTTTTATACATAACCACGGTTGTTTGTTTAATTGTTGTTACGTTGAGTGCTATACAGTAAAAACATCGCTTTCTGCAGACGGAGACAATCGTTCAACGTATCTGGAAAAATCAAGGTGTTTGACGAATCGAATAATAATTTCAAACGAAATTCCCCGTCGCTGAAACTTTTCTACGTCAAACAAATAATAGGATCGTCAAAATCCTCACCCAATTATTATTTTCCAAAACGAATCCCGCGCATTCACAATCCGATTGTTGATTTCAAACAGTCACTTTTTTCCTCGATTTTCCGCTTTACCTCTGTCCTTCCAGTTTATTTTCCACCGCTTCGACAAAAAAACACGTTCTCAACTTATAGTTTCTAATTTTGTTCACTGTTAATAATAGTCTTCCGATAAACGTACGCGTATTTGTAACGTAGTTTCCTCTAGTTCTGCTCGTCCTCTGCTCATAATCATTCTTGACGAATGCGTAGCTTTTTCTCTCCCGCGGCGCAACAAAATCTGGCGAGTCGAAAAATCCACGAAAATCATTCTAAGTGAATAAAAAAAGCCGGGATCGCTTTAAGTCGCGTGGGTAGTTTGACGGAGTGGTGACTACGCTTTGAGTGGGTCCGTGGTGTTTTCATTCAAATCTGAAAGCAACGATTGCCTTCGAAAAAACGATTCTAGTGAGCGAGCTCACTTGTCTAGTATACGTAAATTTTTTGAGCATTTAAAATTTCTAAACTTGGTTCAAAATTTCTCGAAATCATTTTAAACATTTATCGAACCTTTATTTTATCTATTTGAAAATTATGTAAAAGTTTCAGCTCGTTTCGATCATTATGTTGGATGTTAAGGCCAAAAATCGATATGTCTGACGCCGGATTTGCCGTTAACTCAGAAAATAATCAAAACATAAAAAAATAAAATTTAAAGCCCAAATCCCAACTTTTATGTGGTATTCAACCTGACGACAGGAATCTTTCCTTCTACCGGAAAACGTCATAACAAACACGAAAATTTCAAATTTTTCGCCGTATAACTCTCGATTTTTTTTGATTTTTTTTATTTTTGTCAGTGATACTGACTTTGAAGATCGGAGTTTTCTTTCTATCTATACGAAAATTCGTTGACAGACGATTAAAAAAACAATACATTCCTCGCTGCGCTTGGAAACTTATTTCGAACAACGCTTGTTTAAGATATTTACGTTCAACTCGCAGCCTTGTATAGTAATAACAATCGTAATTCGTTCGTTTGTTATTCGAAAAACGTGAGCAAATTTAAGTACCTACGTCAAAATATCGACCTGAATCTCGACGTGACAACTAGTGTTTTTTATTTTAACTAACAATTCGTTTTCAAAACCAGAGAATTGATCGAAACCACTAGGCTGCTGAAACCTGGTTACATTCGTCCGGGAAACCGCCTATGAAATTTTTAACGCGATATTCTCGAAGCCACAAACTCGACGTGTTTCGTCCCTATATTTTTGTGCGCGTGACCGTAAAACGAAATTTATTCCGTCGGCGTTCGCGAGCAAACGGCTTTGTCCGTTCGAGGGGTATAATCGAGGGGTCCATCCGCCCAAAGAGTTTTCGAATGGCCCTCGGTCGGAGACGAGTTATTGGGCTGAACATTTTAACAGTACATACGAGCGGAAGCCTCATGAAATCGATCTTTTAAATGTCGACGACTTATGATTCAGCTGCATCCGTAGTCCGCACGACCTCATCATCCCGAATCACAGGCCAACTTTTTGATCGAATCGATACAATATTGTTTCTAAAACGTAATCACTAAATTTGGAAATCGTTTGATCTTCGGGTGCGACGGACGTTAATTCGGCAGAAGAAGGTACACTTCTGAAAGAAAAGCCACAAACCAAATCAAACGACCATATTCGATTTTGAAGACCCGAGACATCATTACGACAAAAGTATTATACACACGTTCCTTTAAACGTAAAGTAAATACAAATTCAACGAGTATTTACAGTTTTTCGTCCGTGTTTATTTCTTTCTTTTTATTCCGTTTGAGTGCATCGTGACTCGGTCTGTAGTACTTACCTGTATAGAGGTATTCGTAAACGGTAAAAAAGTAATAAAAACGAAACCGAGAGAGAGAGAGAGAGGACCGTAAAAAGTGAACATTATAATATTATTTTTTACGCCGGTCTTAATGATACCGAGGTAAGAGGTTAAGTGTTTCGTGCTTATATCATCGTGAGTCGTCAGCGTTTTTTCTTGTCTCTTTTTTTTTTTTAAAAATTTTATTTCATTTAATGCGATACGCCCGTTGTGTTTCCGATGAAGCGATAAAATACGAATAAAACGTGGTAGGTATTCGCATTTTGCACGGGAGGTTCGCGAGACGTTTCACTGTATTTCTATGGAACGCATCATCGAGATTGAGGACGTTTTTTAGTTTTATATAAGTAATAAAACCAACGTTACACTCGAGGCTGGGCGTTAAATGTTAAAATTGTGTCAATTTTAATCAACTTGTTTTTTTTTTTTTGTTAATTTTTAATTTGGTTGGTTTTTTTTAAAACTTAACGTGTTAACTTTAAGTCAATCTGTAATAGTTGATTTTTAACAAAAAAAAAAAAAAATTTATAAAATACGATTTCAAAAGAAATCACGAAAGAAATGTTTTGAAACGAAGGAAATACTAGGTAAAAAACCACGTGAATTGAAAATATTATCTTTATTTTGAGTTAAGTTAATTTTTTTTTTTGTAATAGTTAACTCTTGATTTAATAAATTTTAAAATTAACTTTTAACTTCTTTTTCCGGCCGTTAAGGCCATCACAACCAATTCTCTAGCCGTCTCAATTCTATGCCTTTCAGTTTACTTCACCTCCTAATTCTTCTACATCTCTCTCAACTATATCTTCCCATCTAAATTTTGGTCTGCCCAAGAATGTTTTTCCTACCGGATTCTGGTCCAAAACCGTTCTTAATCGAGGATTCTGGCTTCTTGTTGCATGTTCTGCCCATCGCACTGTTCTTTTGTTGATCGTCTCTACTAAGTTATTTTCACAAAACATTTCTTAAAGCTCACAGTTTTTTCTACTTTTCCACTCTTCTGTGATGTCTTCACATTAATTGTTCCGAAGATCTTCCTCAATATTTTCCATTGTGCTCAGGTTTCCGGCCCATATCACTGGCCGTATTAGAGTGGTATTCCATCGTTTCTTTATCTCTCTTGATAATGATCTTGTTCTTAGTATAGTTTCCCAAGTCAATAATAAGTCTTATTTCCCACTTGGATTCTCGCGGCTACTTTTTTGGCGATATAATTTTTTTTCACTCACAATCGTGCACTTTTAACTTAACTCAACTTTTTGTTTTTGCCGTGAACGTAACTTAACGAGTTGAAAAAAGTTGTTAGTTTGCCCGGCCTTGGGTTGTACTTTATCGTTTTTTACGGACCCGGAAACGATTTTATTTTTATTTCCGTATATACGACACACACAGAATATCGATAACGCGAAATTGCCAGAACATCCAAACGCGCACAACCAAGGGCTTATTTGATTGAAGTTTACGACGGGGAAGGGGCGAACCTTTGTTAAAGTTTAACGACAACAAAGTAGTTTTGATCAGTTTCGGTCCTCAGATAATGTTATTTATTATTGTAACGCTCCGAATCAATACGCACTATATAGTTGACTTTTGAGTACAAATGAATAAACTTTATTAATTTATACTATAGGTACGCTCTACCACGAAACTTCAGTGCTTCTTTAAAAATTTTCAAGAAAACTATTTGAGAATAGATCGCTTTCATGAACGTATTTGGTAAAAATATTCATTGGTTACGACCAATGTTGTTTTGTGTAGGTACCCTACTTTTTTCAAGATAATTTTCATAAGAGTTCCACATAAAACAATACTATTGTTCGGTGTTCCGTGATGTCAAAAAGTTTACGAAATAAAAAGAAATTAAATAAGAGTTTTGGGGGATGTCCCATTGTCTCCTCTGAAATACGCCCTTGAACACAATGGATATAGTATATTAACAATATTAAACAAAACTTATGGCGTTGTGGATGCAGTAAAGATAAAGCCTTGACTTGGTTTAGCCGACAAGTGAATAAATAAAAATTAATAATAATAATAAACAACTTGCTAAAACACACAATAGTGGCGCTCGTCGTCTTAAAAATAATTTTAAATTTTTGTGACACGTAAAATCCTTTTCGTAATATTCATAAGTGTCGTTTTCGGCAGTAGAATAACTGTAGAAAAAAAAATGATAAAAAAAAATGACGAGAACTCGCTCTACTTTTTAACGGCGAGATGACGTGCCGATGTGTTGAATGGTCACTTTCTTGCAGTAAGATGTTGAGCAATTAAAATGACGACTAAAGTACGGTTTTTGCTTATGGTCTTTTTCACACCCAAAGGAATTATTCGTCCCAAATTTGATGAAAATCGGTTGAAAACTTCTTAAAAACAGACGGGCGGACGGATAGACCAAAATAATTGTAATTATTATCGCTTGAAAGCGCTACTACATCATTGGCGGATTGAAAAACGTAGAGTTTGCGGTAAAAAATATTAATTATAAGAACAGCATATTACTGTAAAACAAAACCCACAAAACATAGGAAATCGGTCGTTTTCGATTTTTTTTTCGTTCGTAGCTATTATACGTTTAAATATTACGAGTGAAAATTTAAACGTTTTTTACGGAGCACATTTGGATTGTTTTGAGTCGTACAAATGTTCAAAATAGGTAAAATTCAAATTCGCAATTACCTATCTTCAGAAGTACTTGTATATTTTTTATGATTCAGCAGTTCTACTAACCAAAAAGTTCTTTCCCAAGAATATGAGAATAAAAAAATCGTTGGTAAATCAATGAGCTCATCACTATTATTTTGGAAGTCATGGAATTTGTTCCTAGACTATACTATGAATAATAATAAAAAAAAAAAGTAACACCTATTTGTTACGGAAAAATGGTTTTGCGTCGTTTTTATTTCTTCCATGTGATTACAAATCAAACAACGTTTGTCATACGGATTATTGCTTTTCAGCGATAGGGTATACTTATTATTTGGTCAGTCCGTATTTTGCTGCGCTCTACAGGCCACAATTTTCAACCATATATTTACCAAATTCGGTACAAATTTTCCTCATTAGGGTCTTAGAAAAACCCTAATCGAAAACCGCTAATCTCAACTGACGTTCAAATTAATCAAAATTTTACTGGAAAGTGACCATAATCGGCACATGATCATGACGTTAAAAATCAGAGAAAGTTCGCGTCTTTTTGTTTTTTATGTATTATTTTTATTCCGAAAACCGCATTTATTAATCACGGAAAGGATTATACAATATGATGGCGGCGGAACGAGCAGCTTTCGTTTATACTAAATAAACACTACAAACTATTGTTTACGATTTTAGCGGATTGCTTATTATCAAAACTTTTTGTAAGTTCACTAACGATCGGAAGGTTAAGCGTTTCAGAGCTGTATTTACTTTCAGAGGTATATTTTTTTTCGCCCTAGTTTTCACGAGTTTCGCTGTACACCCGCGGTAATAGTTTTCAAACCAAAGTATTGTTTTTAGAAGTCTCCGTATTCGTTCTTGTAATAATACGAATATCTTTTTTCTTCTTTTTCTTTTTTTTGTTATCTAATGATAAATATTCTGACGCAAAGGGCGCGTTTCATCATTAAATATTATAATGAAAAACAACACTTTTGTCAATCGTTTCGCATTTAATTAAATTTTCACGCGCGACTAACAATATTACACTTTGTGTCACAGAAAAAAAACCTAAACGTGCGCCGTTGTTGAGATTAATAATTTTCCGGCGACAAAATACGGACAGAACAATATGACGGTTTTAACACAGTAATATTTTGTTTCGCAAAACATTTTAACTTTCTAAATACATAATACGAGTACTTAAATTTACGCTAAACGTTAAGGAAAATCGGGTTGAAATAAAAATTACCGAATTTATTCCACTTTAGAATATTTATGATCTCGGGAACACGTTCGAAAAAGTTCATTACCGCGATTGATTGACAAAACCGTGGTCGAATCAAACGCGTAAATACACTATACCGTTTTTTGTACTGCACTGGACGTTCTAAAGACGGTTGGCGAGGTCGAAAATTAATATCAGTTAAAAAGTGAAAAGTTAATTTTAACGTAATAATTCTTCTTCAATCGACGTGAATGTGATTAATTTTCAAATCATTTCGACCAAGATTATGGGGAAATTTTATCAATCGGATACGGATTACGCGGGCGAAACAATATTATTAATACGAAAAGAAAATACGAACACAATGATTTTCAATACAATTTAATCAACGGGGGTGAAATAATTTTTTTTTTTGTTTGATTGACTTTCAACTTTGCATCGATCAACTCAATATTGGTATTAATTTTTATATCTTGACTAGGTTGAAAATATTTGGAAAACTCCGGTTAAAACACTATCTTTGACTCGGCCGGTCGAAGCAAATTTGGCAGTCCGCATTCAAAAATCTCGAATAATCTGTCTATTCGTTGAAAACGATGTTGGGTACTTTTTTTTATAACATTCAACGTACCTACGTCGCAGTTGACACTAATAAATCTTAGCAGTTCCTCCTTAATCGTTTTAAGATAATATTATAGGTTCTCGAGGAAAAAAAAAAAACAACGTCAATATTATACCGTTTGATACCTACTTTTTGTCGTGCTCTGCTCCGAATCAAAATTTATAATAATTAACTATAGGTATATTCGACGCAAAGCTGTATTATTCGGTAGCAAACCATCGAAACTGCCCACTGACCACGAGATTTCCAGTTTTTTCGTTCACGGGTCAACGTTCTCGTGGTAAAAACGACCCGGCTTTCCGTTCGCTCTCAGAACTCTTGTCGAAGTAGGTACACCTATCCGTTTCAATGATACGAAACTAAAAGTCGAGTGGTATCGAATGTCAGGTTTATTGTGTTTACTCTGCGTCGGTCGCCCAGATTCGCATACACGAAACGCAAACAAAATAATAATAAAAACGAATCGTTTCGATTCCAAATAAGCAAATTTTTTTCCCTTTTCTACTTTATACGTTCTCTCCTCGGCGATTGGATTGGAAACCACGCTGATACAAATAACACGAATGTGGCGGCCCACTCGTTTTTACCGTGATTTGATCGAAACGGGAGTGTTTTTTTTTTCGTTTTTAAAAACAACGACATTTAACATAGAGACACATCTATAGGAAAAAATCTACCTATTATCCGATTCAACGACGAGACTTCCGAACAATTTTTTTTTGTATTTTTGCCGATCATGACCACGAAACCACCCCCTCGTTAAAAAGTTTATACATATGAATGTACCAAAAATGGTTGAACCGATTCGATTTTTGTTTTCGATATAATAAAGCTACGTATTTGGAGTTGTGCATCGTATAATTTTCATCAAAATCGGTTTAGTAGTTTTTGAACAAATCAAGTTTAAAGTGAGTGGCGAGTATATCGTATTAATTCGACAGTGTTGGAAAACGGTTGAACCGATTTGATATCTGAAAAATGAAACATCTGTTTATTTGAAGTTTTATATCGTTCGATTATATACGTTTTGGGTAAATCACTGGGTTTAGAAGTCGTGGTTTGAACGTATTATTTGATACCCGAAAGCAACAAAAATAATCATTGCCTTCAAAAAAACGATTTCAGCTAGTACCGTTGATCATTTTGGAAGTTCTGGCCAAACAACTACATCGATAATGTCAAAAAACCCCGTAATTTTCAACATTTTCCCTTAAATTTCATTTAGTTTTTTATTGTGACTCTTTTAATTTTAAACTGTCATATTTGAGATTTCTCAAAATACCATCAATTTTTATAGACCCTTTATTAGAGGTACTGACTTTAAAAATATGAGCGTTCCTTCTACGCAAAAAGTTGTTTACAGAAAAAAAAAAACACAAAAAAATACATTCTTTGCTGACTCTCAGAATCTAAAACACAGCTGCGCTTTGACTGTAATATTTTTTTATTGGTCCGTGTATGTGAGATGTTTGCGAATGGTTTCTTCTTTAAGTTTTGTCATTCGTTTCGATTGTATAGAGACGTAGATTGTGGAGCAGAGGATTGAGGACCCTACAAAAACCACAAGTTTCCCCTGCAAAAATCACGAGTTTCCCCCCAAGAAATTGTGAAACATTCACGTTCAAGTGTATTATATGGTTTTTTATTATCATATAAGATAAAATTTACCCTAAGCCTCCCATCAGTCTTTCGATTTTAGCTATCGCTTATGATTATCAGCTCGTTACCATAAATACGCACGATTCACATCGAAACTATTCGTAACTTTTGAGTATAGAGATTTTTTCAAAACCAGAAATTAACTTTAAAAAAGAAATGAAAAATCACTTACCGACGTATCCGGGGGTTCCGCAAGCCGTGGCCATCACGCCGGAATCCTCTATCTTGGACAGTCCGAAATCGCTGATCATAATCTTGCTGTCCTCGTCCGTGCTGTAGTAGAGCAAGTTCTCCGGCTGTAAAATGTGCGTTCGTTGATTAGTTTGGTTAAAAATTTGAAGTTTTTCGATTCGGAGTGGCGCAGTAATGACAGTGGGAGGGAGAACGATGGGTATTAACCTTTTTGGGTTCTATTCTTCCCGACGATATACCTACTATTTTAAGGAGCTCTGCAGTGGGTCGAATACTCGTTTTTGAAGTCTTATACTTGGCGCGATCATTTTGAAACTTCTTTGACGATTTAAATCTATCCGATCTAACGATGTGTAAACGTTTCGATAAACGATTACGCGCGTATGTTACATCTTAATAACTTGCAGTGGATACTTTCAAGAACTCAAAAAATAATCAAAAATTTCAAAAGAAGTGTATGATATGTAAGACCCTTGTCTAGTTTTACATACACAAACTTCATAAAAATGTCAATTGATTTTGATATAAACAGCGATATTCAAAACAAGAGAACAAAAGTTCTGCGAAAAAACGTCGGTATTTCAAGAAAACTTGTTCGGTAATGTCGTTAAAACTCGCGATGAGTTGTTGAAAAAACTATTTGTATAGATATACGAAAACACGGTGAAAAGATTAAGATTTTTATTTTTTTCAACAGTGTAATCAAACAGAGTACAGAGCTTTTCGAACGTCGATTGTTTTCTATAAAGTTGATTAATTATTTGCATAACAAAGAGGAAAATGTGGTTTGCGTGCACTTTCCATAGCAGTGGATTTTCTTCAGTTATTTTCACTTTTATACATTCTGTGATTAAATGACGACAACACAAACAACAAAAATAGTTATATGTCTATAATAAAAGTTTCAAAATAATTCCAATTGAACTTAAAAATTACGTACATTTTTTGAGACTCACTGAACTCGACGGAATCGCATTTCCCATTGCACGTAGCGCTTTCGATATAAATGTCAAACTAAAACTGTCAAACCAGTGACCCACCCAAAGCTGTGACCTGTCCTCTAATCTTATTTTTACGTACGTGTGTTTCGTATGGTGGATTGAATTTATAATAAATATAATGGGCAAAATTGGACAAAATGTAAAGCATCGTGGCTATGTAAAATTTTTGTTTCCTCTTGTAACATATCTCTTTTTTCTTTTTTTTTACGGCGATGACGGTGATATTTCAAAGTGATGACCAAGACAACCTCCGCGTCGGTATCGTCTTCGTAAAAAGTTTTCCGGACAAAATAACGGAACGAATCGAAGAACCGAGCGAGTTTGACGGGTAGTTTGGGCGGGTCACTGATTAGGAAACTATGGTTCAAACGCATTATCTGAAAACAATGATAAATCATTGTTTTCGAAAAAACAATTCTGGACGAGCTCAGTGATCTAGTATACGTCTTGGTAAAAACCAAATTTAACAATAAAAATGGTCCAAAAACTCCGAAATTCGTATCTAAGTATGAAAAAAATATTTATTTAAATAATGTGTGAAAACTGTAACACGTAATGGCCTACCGATTATAATGGTTTCAATTCGATCGGATAAACACTCGCCACTCCAGTGGGATTTTTAGTATAAATTTGTGCGTTCTCACAAAACGTGTAAAATTCAAAAATTTCTTTGGAATAAGATATAATTTAAAGCGAAAATCTCAACATTTCGTGGTATTCAAAGTTAAGATTAGAGTACTCTTTCTACACGCGAAAACGTCATCACAAACCTGAAATTTTCAAATTCTTAATTTGATTTTAGTTTTAGGCGTACTGCTCAAAAAGTTGGCAATATTTAAATACTTCTTAGACCAAAAATAAAACCGCAGACAATAAACCTGTTAGAAAAGTGACTGATTTTAAAAATTAGACCATTTCTTCAAACGAAAACTTCATCACGAATCTTAACGTTACAAACTTTTCGTCGTAAAATCCTCCGAAATCCCCATTTTTTTGTTTTTGGGGTATCACTTTAAAAGTAGGCGAAATTCCAAATCCAAATACCACCGGAGTTCATAGACCTTTCGTTAGAGGTACTGAATTTTAAAATCCGAGTATTCTTTCTACCCGACAAGTTTTTGACAGAAAAAAATCATCATTGTAAAAACAATGCATTCCTCGCTGACGCGCAGAATTTAAATAAAACAAATAAAATGTCATCCGCGATCGGTTTTCAAAAGTCTAGTAAACTTTTTAATTTTTTTTTATACTAAATAACCGAAGGAAACATAAAAAAACCGAATCCTTATGATCTAGGCTCTCCTAGGGTGATTATTTTGGTCGGAAAAGCGTGTTTTGCGCGTTTCAACTTTAACCACAGCGAGTACCTACGAGTATAATAAAGGAATATTTCTTTTTTCTTTTTTTAAAATCGAAGAGACCAATAAAATTTGACATTCAACTATTATCCTCGGGGGTGAAAATGTATAGATGATACTCGACGGCGACCTTTATAACGTTACACGTCGATAAAAACAAAGGCCTTGCTCCGGTGATCTTTATTACGGCGATAAAAATAACGTCGAAACGCCTTCGCCATCGTTTTTGGGCGCGAATCTAATATTACTTGAAACGAAAAATAAAAAAAGCGTTCTGTACTGTTGAAATGAACTCGAAAGAAAAAAAAAAAATTAAAATGTCACTATTTAAAAAAAAAAACCTCATACGATGGTTAATTTATATGGCAACGCACACTAAATAATCGTAGAAACTAGATCGCTAAAAACTCAGGTAATAAAAAGAACTTCTGATCGTTTGATTTGCAGAGTGCTCTGATAATGAAAAAAATTATTTTTTCAAACAATACAATCTTTTCGAGCGAAACTTGATGAAAATAAAATACTTACCTAGTATTAATGGACATTCTATATATTATATTTTAAATTGTGCTTTGTTTTGTTCAGATTTTCTTTCTGTAAAACGTCTTCTACTAGTGAGATAATATGAAAACGCGTTAAACACCATATTAAAATATGTCGTACGAACGGATTCTCGTTTTGAAATTTGAATTCAGTTCTACAACTATGGTGTTTGTCGATATTTTGAGAGCTTAATTGTGTGTGGATTGGTCGATTTTGTTTATAGGATCGTAATATAATCGTTCATGATCTCCATTCTCGACGCGCACTTCGTATTAAACAGCAATCGATCGCGATCAATTGAAATACCGAAAAATAATTTAATTTTTCCGTAATTTAGTGTTGTGATTATTTTTTTCATCTTACTTTCAAACTTTTTTTTATTTTATGAACAATAAAAAATCCAGCTTAGATTCACCCGAACGTGGTTATTGTACGTCAACTTTTCTATTTTTCAAACGAACACAGCTCTAAAACTCTAAGAAATCGACACGGTTCTTATCGACTCCGTGGACTCACAATCGTTGCACGCGTAAAAGCCGTGTAAAATTTCAATCTACTTTCATAATATCGTTTACACCATTATAATTCGAATTTGGTGTATTTATAATTACACGAATATAAATTATATTCAGCACAAAATTTCTAACGTTTTTTTAATAGGTATTAAATTATTAGAGTAACTCTATCGATAATTATTCTCAAATTTCGATTACGAAACAGAGTGCTGTTGCTGCATCCAAAACGTGAAATCGTCAATTTTCGATTCTGGCGACATAAATTAATTACTCAGTAGACTTTCACACTTTGTTTGGTTTATCGATGTAATATCGTACGGTAGAAATTAGCGGACAAAACTCACCTTGAGATCCCTGTGCACAACACCCTGCTCGTGCATGTAATCCACGGCTTCCAACACCTGTCGGATCAAATGAGCGGCGTCGATTTCGGTGTACGAACCTTTCTGGACGATGCGGTCAAAAAGTTCACCGCCGGTTACTCTGGAAAAAAAAAAACACACAAAAAATTAGATTCAGTAACTTTATTAATCCGTACGCCTAAAAAATCGAATCTTGTGCGGGCAAAATTTAAAACGGTCGATCGTTATGAGAAAATTTTACGTTTCAAACGATAAAAAAACCTTACAGATCGCGCGAGCAGTTGTGGGTCACCGTTTCGGTTTATATAGAAGTTGTGGGTACATTAAATCTGTAAGCGATTGAGAATTTCTAACGAAAATAACGCGATTCTGGGTTAGTTAGCAGTGACTCAAATAGCGATACGGAGAGAATAGACGAATAAAAAAAATTAGTCACAAAGTTTAGTTTAGTTTATTAGTTATTAAATAACGCGTGAAAATTTCAAACGATTTGGACCGTTATTCGAGGAGTTATTACAGTATCGATTGCACAACGGTGCGTAATTGCTATAATCAAAATAACACCGTTTTTCAATACTTTTTTTTACACGCTTTCAGAGTCTATCGAGTGGATTTTTACGAATTAAATATTTTTGGTTTTACGTTACATACTATAAATGGTCAAATCATAAAAAACAAATTTGGGCTCAAATCGTAAAATAGTCAAAGGTAAGACCAATTTTCGAAAATTTTCATACTTTAAACAACTGCGTACAATAATAATTGTGGGTAAAAATTACAGAAATTTTTTTGTAGCATATACGTAATTTACACGACGGGCACTTTTTGTGGAGAATTAAATTTTTTATTGAACGGAAATTTAAAAAAAAAAAATGAAAATTTTCGAAAATTTCAAAGTTCTATACTTAAATTGAAAATTTTTGAAATTTCTCGAACTTTGTATCGGCCTTGTATCTTATCTATTTTAATACTATGGGAAAGTTTATTCCGATCATTATTGTGGAATGTATGGCCAAAAATCTAAATCGATTAGCTCAAAAACACGTTTGTCGTAATTTTTAACGTTTTTTCCTTCACTTTTGCTTAGTTTTTTCACTAAAACTTTTTAATATTTTACGCTTAAATCTATGATCTCTCAAAGTACCGTCTGTGTCCTATTGTTGAAGGTACTGACGTTAAAAATCGGATCATTATTGAATACGTTTTCGTGAATACACACAGTGGTAATAATAATACATCATGTGAAAATCAATACATTCTTCGTTGCATTCAGAATCTAAAAGTCTAAACGACAAGAAAAGAGTCCATAAAAAACCTCTGCACCGTACAATATAATAAATAAATATTTTATACGCAATACAATGTAGAATATTTTACTACTCGCGGGGGACACGTTTATTGACTTTTTCAACAAATTTCAAACATATTTTCCGGAACACTTAAATAATAATGACGATACGTCGACGTATGTTCTCGCCAAATCGTATCTCAAAGGAGTTCTCTCTTTCTTTCGTACAATATCGTATACAAAATGGCTGTGAATTTCAACAATAGAAAGGAATCAAACAAAAATCGCAAAATATTCCGTTTTACCTCGGCAAATAAACATATTATATAATTTTTTGATAGTTATAAAATGGCATGATACTTTGTAATTTATCAACTACTTTTACAAATCTGTAAACAAAGTATTAAACATACGCGTACATTTTTTGTGCTCAATTCAAAATCAGTTTTGCAATTAATACGTCGTGGTATAAACGAAATGTCAGTTTGAAATACTGAAAAAGTAACACAAATGTATTAATTTACAAATATAAAAAATATGTCGAATTTCTCGTTCGATTTTATGATTTTTTCGTAAGACTTTGGTCAAGTTTTAACGTTTTAAGTTATACAGGCCTTTACAACTCGATTGAGAAAGTTATGAATTCAAGTAAAATTTTACTGTTACTGTTAGACGCTTAAGATCCCTCAAAGTACTACCTTTATCCATATATACCTAGAGGTAAAAATCGGGTTATTTTCGAAGAAATTATCGTGATTGCATAGTGGTAAAAAAAAAAAACACACATCATATGAAAACCAATACATTTTTCGTTTCACTCGGAATCTAATAGATAAAAATCGAACTAAATTTTTCCACATTTTTGTGATAGTTGTATCGGTATAACTTTAACGTATAAAAACGAAATTGAAACCAACTTTTTTGAAAATTTTTGAAGGCCGAACCTTGAAATTTTTGGATTTGTCAACTTTCGCATTTGTCGTAAGCCCGTTAGGTCGATTTTCTCGCGACTTTATCAAAATCTTAACAACACAAACGCTAAAATAGTTTTAAAAAATGTTTCAAACAGTTTTCGTTCGCTCGATAGTTTCGTAACTTTTTAAATATATTTAATGGCTTTCTCTCTAAATTCAGTAAGTGGGTCGAACTCCACCCTTTTTGTACGCGCCTAGATTCGACAAGTTTCCCTTCGAACTGGCGTATTATATGTAACGAATCGATTCGAAAAATTTTTCGGTTTCGTCAAAAGTCCGTCGAATCTACGCTACCGAAGTCACGCGTGGTCTCAAACTAAAAAAAAATAATCGAATCTCAAACGTTTTTTATTCAGAACCGCGTGAAACACCGAATCCGTTTGGGAATGTCGTATTGAATATAAATAAAAGTTTGGTGAAAAACGGCATGCAGTGGTCGACTGCACAACATTTCTACGGATTTCAACAATTCAAAAATATCCAAATTTCAACAACGTTTGGCGTCCAAATAATTACACCCAAACGTTTAGTTTACGATCTTAAAAATTCGTCTTTCGAACGGAAAATAAAATCACATTTCCCGTCAGCTGCTGATTATTATAAACTACTGCTTTTCATCACACGGCCAAGTTCACGCGGTCGGTATGTGTATAAATGACGTCGGGAAAAAAGAACGCGAGCGGACAATATGATAAAGAGAATATTATAATAGTATTATAATAAATACGAACAAAAGCGGTCGTAGACGTTTGAAAAATTTAATTATAATATTCCAAACGCGATATATTGCCTTTCTCGTGTGTTCTCGCGGGGAAACGTATTCGAACGAATAAATAGCGACGGAATTGTTTCGCCGTCAATTATTGTTTATAACAAGCGCCGCTGCGTACAGTTCAAAATAATAATTGGTTTAATAGAGTGGACTCTATTTTTATCGAAGCGAATGTTTCAATCACATCTACAAACGATCGTCGACTTTCAAACGGAAACCATAAGAAATTGTCCGGATAGCGTTTAGACGACGCGATCTATACAGTTGGAAACTGTAAAGATAATAAAAATTGCCTTTTACTAAACATAAAGAGGTAGATAACCTAGCTACTTTTGTCTAGTAAAGTTTTTAAATAATTTTTTTTGAGAATTTTATAGCACATTTTTTACCTACGGTGGTTATACCTATTTATCGACGCTTCATAGTGTTTTCATAAATTGTAAAACATTATACCGGTATGTTGTTGTAAGACACGAAGACCAAAGAAATACGTCGGGTAGGTGGACAACGTTTTTTGAGAATTTGACGTTTGGCACTCAACTGACCCGAGAACACAATTTTTTCTTATGTCAACTATATCAGAGTTAACGTTTGTATAGATTTTAAAGATAATTGTAAAAAAACAAAATATTCGTCGCTACGCTCAGAATCTTAAGTACTTTGTTACCTACCGTATAAAGTAAACGCGTCGGCTATAGTAAACGTTTTAAATTTTTTTTTTTTTTTAATTTGAATTTGAGTTCGCTACTGCGGTGGGCGTTATTAGTTTTACACAACTTTACCTCAAAAAAAAAAAAAATTTACAATTTTTAAAATTGTTTTTATCTGCGTTTACTTCCCCAAAAGCGTCATCTAAATTTATGTGTTTTTAGGTCTCAAAATAATATAATGATCAAAATGCCAAAAAAACTATTTACGCCCGATTTCCATATTTTCACTTGTCAGGACTATGACATTTTACGATTGGACGACTACTATTACCAGGATAACAGTTTACAGGAAAAAGATACGCTCAGAAACTAAAAAAAAAACATAGTTAAAATATAACACATTCGTCGTTACGCAGAACAAGAAGATGAGAAGTAAGCTTGATTCGAATTAATCGGAGAAATTCAAAATGGAAAAAATAATTGAATTATTAAAAAATAAATAAAAATTGTCGCAAACATAGTACTTAATGTACTAATAATATTGAATCGTGTTAACGTCACGCGCGTTTCGAAGACGGATACAAACAGTCCGAGATGTACAAATATAATTTTTAGATTTTGAGCGTTAGCCGATGTATTGGTTTTCACATGATATTTTTTTTTCTGTCAACAACTTTTCGGGTGCTCCAATTTTCAAAGTCAGCACCTCTAACGAAATGTCTACGAACTCCGGTTAAACTTTTTTTGGAAATTTTTTCAGTTTTATCCAAAAAACCGAAAAGAAATCGTGAATTTTACGGAGAAAAATTTGAAATTTTCAGGTTTGTTGAATGACGTTCCCGGGTAGAAGGAGTGCTTTGACAGTTACGTTGAATACAACATAAAAATTCGGCTTTAAATTTTGTTTTAACTGAAGCAAAATTTTTGTTGATTGTTTCGTGAGTTGTGTGTGCCAAGAACAACAAAAATAGCAAAATGAAACCATAATTTTCTACCTACCTATAGAATACTATATCGTTGAGAAATATTATTCCACGTCGTTTTTAAACTTTTATGTACTAAACTAATTTACAACGTGTTATAAAAGATCGAAAAAAGTTTTTACCGGGTGTTTTTAAATTTTTTAACAACTTTCTAAGTACGTTGTTTCGTTAAACACGGTTTTCACAAGGACTGTACATAACTGAGATCGATCATAATCGTTTATTCGAAGCCATCATATTGCTTTCAGATATTAAATAATTTACGTAAACCACAACTTCCGAACCCGCCCCGAAAGCGTAGTCGCTACTCCGTCAAACTATACACACGCGGCGACCTATATAGAGTGATCGAATGAAAAACAGCTGTACGAAAAAAATTAAAAGACACTTACAGTTCCATGATGAGATACACTTTAGATTTGTCTTCGAACGTTTCCAGGAGCTGCACGATGTTCGGGTGAGTCAACCTGGAAAAAACGAAAAAAAAAAAGAAAAACTTTAAATATTTTTCACCTTTTTGACGTAAATTTAAAACGGCCGACTCCGGTGATGACGGGGGACGCGACGACGTCTAGAGGGCGATAAATCATTTTTTACGTTTTGTAAGTAGACGCGTTTTTTTTTTTTTTTACGACGTGGATATCGAAGCGAACTTTGCGCTAGTTTTGTACCGCGAAAAATATTATAACAGACAACAAAATTCGAGAACGATCTTAATGTACGATTGGTGTATGAAAAAAGAAGAAAAAAACGCGACAGATATACGATGATTATACTTGTGCGAATGAAACAAATAAAATACTTCAAGTACACGCCGTTAACGCAACCTGTATGTATTTTTCAGTTTTTTTTTTTTTACCATCGGGCGAATCCAATGACCAAAACGTTAGAAACCTGAAGTGCACGACAATGTTTACAGTTAATTATAACGTTTTAACGAAACGATTGGCATATATATTTCATTTCGTTTTATATAATTTACTCGACAAAGATTCGTTTTACGTACTACACCGTGCTCGGGGTTAATTATTCAACAGCAAAATATGTTCAACTTTTACGATATTTCATAATAACGGTCATTGAATTTTATAGAGGTATTCGAAAAATGACCTTCGAAAGTAATTTCGATTACTCAAAACGCTAATAAAATAAAAATACGCGTTATCCGTAGACACACGTCTACGGAACGATTCAAACGCGGATATTTTACATTTGATTATTAAACGTTCGTTTTTTTTTTTTTCACTCAAAAGTTCATCAATAATGCGTTTCGACAAAATGTCTTGTACACGTTAATTTTCAACGTTTCGTTTTAATTAAATTTACGTCTACTTTAATCTGATTGTACCTATATAATATATATATATAAAAAAAAAATGCCAATCAATCAACGTGTTTACACGGATTTGGTACTTTCGACCGGACGAGTTTGCAGGGTGAAGTAATTTGATTCGCTTTTATTTTTTCGATTTTGAAATATGCGTTATACCTTAATATTTATTTTTTGAGATATCATCACTAAAAATTATTTAAGGTTTTTTCAAGTTTTTTTTTTAGGTTTTAACACAGTAGAAATCGATAATTTATTCGACGACTGGGCTTTTTGACGCCCAAGTGTGTTTATTTTCAGCATATTTGTACCCAAAAACATTTTCCGCGTAGTATGCATGTCAGCCATGGCTCGTAATTCTTTTTCTTTTAGGAAATTACTTTGCACAAATATATGCTTATTTTAAGACACAAATTTCATGAAATTTCGAACATTTTCGAGCTAAGTATAGAACTTTGAAAAATTCGAATATTTTCATTTTTTTTTTGTAATTTTTGTTCGATAAAAAATGTAATTTACAACAAAAAGTTTTGGAAATTTAATGCAACGTTCCAAACATATGCTTCTAAAAATCATCCGCAGTCATAATTTATACATTTAGTTGTTTAAAGTTGGAAAATTTTCGAAAATTGGTCATTACTTTGACTATTTTTGGTGAAATTATTCGTTATCCACACGAATTTGTTACTTGATATTTGAAAATGAATTGTCTTACGTAAAACTAAGTTTGCTATCGGAATAAAAAAAAATTTCGATCCGCCCAATAATTTCCGAACGATTATAAAAAAAAAAAAAGTATTGAAAAACTGTGTGTTATTTCGATTATAACAATGAAACCACGCACTGTTGTGCGATCGATACTAAAAACGTAGAACCTAATTTAAAATAACGATCCGAACGGTTTGAAATTTTCGCACGTTATTTAAACTGATAAACCAAATACATTGTGACCGATTTCTTTATTTCTCTGTTCGAGCCACACCGAGTTCACTCAGAATCGTTATTTCCGTAAGCGATTTTTGATACAGATTTAATAATATACATTTTCTTTACAAGCCTTCCAAAACAGTGACCCACACACAGCGTCAAACTACCCACGCGACCTACAGTGATTCCGTCTTTTTTAAGTTTATTTTTCTCCGACGAGAATGAGACGCACGGATGAATTCGGCCCTTTTCGTAATGGAGCGATACATATATATATTTACGTAACGAAACGACTAAAGGAAGAAAACAACACAAAATAATATATAGTGTGCAGAATTTATAGCAAGAAACAGAATGAGAAATACGATCCCTACAATAGGCCTAACGTTTTTACCCGTTTTTACGAAAGACGTTCTGGATCTAAAATATCTAATCGCTTAACGTTTTGCCGAATTTTCAACCCCAAAAACGTTATGCTCAAAAAACCGAAAAAAAAAAAACTTACGAAAAAACGGTTAGAAATACGGCGGCGAATAAACGAATAAAATTTTACGCATGATTAAACCAAAGGAATTTCACGGTAGCGCCTAGGATTGATTATGCTCCGATCTTGACGGTATTAACTTTTTTCCTGAAAGATCAACTCGTATCCTCGGTGCATTATGCAATTGTGTTTTTTTTTTCTCGGGATTTGAAAATTTAAAAAAAACTTATACCGAAAAGAAAAATACGGTAAAACAAAACAACTAAAATTTGACACGTAGCGTACACAACCGTAAACGGACAAAAAAAATAGAAATGTCCGTTCGAGACGGCCCTTCGGGGGTGGAATTTTCAAACATAGAGTAGTAGCCCGTGTCGTAGCTGTCTATACCGGTGAAAGGATTTGCAAAATTCTACAATTTGGTAATGTTGTTATAACTCCAAGTCACATAGGTACTTACTTACGTACTACAACAGCTCGTTTTTTCGAACGCGGTGAGATTTATCACTTGCTCTCAGACATCCAAATATAATAATACGTTCAAACCACAATCGAGTACATAAATCAGCGACCGACCCGAAGCGTACATCACTTCGTCAACCCACGCGATTTTTACCGATTTCGGCTTTTTTTTTTTTCTTTTCACCGTTCTCTGGCCGGCGAAACTCTCGAAACTCGCGCATCGACTCCCGGCGGAAACAACCGTTCGGCTCGATCGACTCGTGTTAGCCGTTGGCCATACGAAATCGGCGGCGTTTCGGAAAAATATCCGTTATGATAATGCACTCTCGAGTGAAATTTATGGTTGTGCGACGATGGAGAAAATGCGTCCGCGTTTCTGGAGTTTAATTGATGGAAAACAATAATAAATAAAAAGTAGGCGCACCACCAACTCGGGCGTTCTCGAGTCGTCGGAAAGAACGTAACGCGCGCGGGAAAAAAAAAAGTGTACTAGAGAGAGGAAAGTGCTATTCGTTTTATTTCACTGCGAGTTTTAGATTCTAAAAAGAATGTATTTGTTTTTCCGTCGACGGCTTTGCGTACGGATAACAGGATAACAGGATTTGAAAGCCGGTACTACGCTTTTTTGAAAGGCGCTGGACACCGGTTACGTACTCTGGAAGATACTTTTTGTTGAAATTATGAGTTTTACCCGAAAAACAACGAGAATTTTACGACAAAAAATGTGTAACTTTCAGGTCTGTAAAAGTTGGGAAATTTTATTAAGCAATTTTCGATTATTTTTTTGAGTTGTGTGTGCCGAAAACGACAACATTGCCAAATCCGGTATCAGATCGGCTATGTACCTATTAAACTGTCGTTATAAAAAATTATCCCACGTCGTTTTTACGTACTAAATTAATGCAACACGTTATAAAATATCGAAAAAAGTTTTTGTTAGGAATAATACACTATTTTTTTTTTTTTACAAACGTATAATACGTCGGTATTATTATTATTTTCACCCAGGATACTTATGGCGATGTGCGTAGCTTGCTCAAAATCATTTTTTTCGAACGATTCATTGTTGCTATCACGTGTTAAATACGTTCGGATGAACCGCAACTCTGAAATCATACGACCCATCCACGCGCCCTAACCGTTCTTTCTTATTTTAATTTTTTTTTCCCGGGACGATTTAGATTTTTAAATGGTCCGGCCGGTCCTGTAAACATTTCGGCGTGAATTTCGACGATTTTTTAAAAATAAATTTTTGGTTCATGTATAAGAATAGAGACGATTCAACACGATTTTTTCTGTAAAAGACCGAATTTTTTTTTCGTGCGAGCTGTGGCTGTGATTCGTTTGAGTTTTGACGTTTGTAAATATCGTTTTCCCCGCGACCGAATAATACACGGTAGCGCGTAAATTGATTTTGGGGGAAAAAGCGATGTTTCTTTAAACAATCGCCGTTAATCGTAAAGTGGAAAATCAGTCTAAACATCCTTTTTTTTTTTTTTTATGTTAACTCATTATTGTTTTTATAGATTAATTTAAACGATAATTTTATTGGTACGATTAAAAAAAAAAACTTCTCAACTATTGGGAATATTACGATTTTGGTGGGTGCTGAGAAGTTTGAATTCGAAACGATCAAAGATCAATATTTATCGTAATCTTTCTAAAAAGTAAACATACTACTGTGTACGTTTTACGGTTATAGTCACAAAAAATTCAACTTAAGCGTGTTAAAAAAAAAAAAAAAAACTCAAAATTTAGTAGTGGTAAAATATTAATAATACACTTCAAGAAATATTAAACAAGTACCACCGTTATATTGAATTTGGTCAACTATTAATTGGCCTCAATCAATTATACGAATTTCGCGATTTTATTAATCTTACAAATCGTTCACGACACACAAGTTAGGTTTTTAACAATATCACCGCTATATTTTCTTGTTAATACATAGTTGTAGGTTACAAAAAACATTCAAATTCTGTATCAAATTTGTTTGGAGATGGGCGATCTTCTGGAAGATCTCTTACAATATTATTGGTAATGTAGAACACGTGTTCGTCTCGGTAACTGTAGCGTGTAGATCGATTGAAAATGTTTTCTCCATACAAAACAATAAGCACTTAGGTTTTGAGCCACTCCTTGTAAAGACGTTGGTGGCGCAAGTGTACCGTGTGCTGTAATAATTATAAACACGACTGATTCTACGAACGTTAAGAATACGCCTGTCACGTTTAAATCGCAACACCACTTTACTACAATATTACTTACGATTAACTGTAGTTTTTCTGGCATTTCTCAAACTATATTACTCTACACACCTATTGCAGTCGTTATAATTGAATTCAGTACCAAACGCAATGATAATAACCAGTTTTTTTAACAGATTGATGACCGATGTCAAAATAGTAGTAGAAGAGTCAGAGACGATTTTGATACTAATATGAAAAATAACTATGAAGCGATTTCGCCATAAGTATAATGTTAAACAAACATAAACGTTCAATAACGATGAAAGTATTTTGAAATTCGGATTATAAAATTGTAGATTGAGATGTTATATTCTCGTAACTAGGTAATCTTCTTTTCTATTCAAACACTATTTCGGAGCTTGGTTACGTATATAGCAATAATAATAAAACATATGATTTATAGTCTAAAAATAAACACGTCATGTCTAAAAAGTAACGTAAGAGTTAGTTTGTAAAATTTTTAAACATACAATTCGATTAGTTTGACTTCGAGAACAGTTTTGTATTCCAAGTTGATATTTTCAACACTTAATCCACAAAACAAATCCTCGTAAAAATTCTGAATCATTGTAGGTCGCGTGGGTAGTTTGACGGACAGGCGACTACGCTTTGGGTGGGATTAGAAGTTGTGGTTCGAATATATTGTTTAATATCAAAAATACCGAATTCTGAGCGAGCTCAGTTGTCTATAGTAAATTACGTCTGCGTAAATTGTCGAGTAATTCAAAGTTCTATACTAAGCTCGAAAACCTGTATTATACCTATTTTAATATTACATAAACGTTTCGGTTCGTGTCGATAACTATTTTGGATGTTATGGCAAAAACACTAAATCGATACGTCGAAAACCCGTTTTCCGTGATTTATGATTTACTCCTTAGTTTCTCGATCGAATTTTTCAATTTTTTTTTTTTTATAAATTTTTTTTACTTAACCTGTTGTCTGCAGTACGAATAAAAACAATCTAGTCGTCGGTATCCAAAAAAAAAAAAAGTCGCTTTGGTCCTCGAGACACGCGTCTATTTGTCAAGTCTAGACGCCGTGTGCTATAATAATATTTTAAGTCATTTGAGAGGACGTTCACCCGACGTGTGTACAGTATCTCGTTTCGAGCGAAATACAGTTTATTGACGAGCGTCGAGGTAAGCATAAGATAAGGTGGGTATCAAATTTTGAGCGATTTTGGGCGTACGTTTCTGTAGACGGAGAACGTCGGAACGCGGCTTGTGTCTGATGTTTGAGGCAAAAAAAATGGAAAACGCAAACGACCGTTTCACTCGACTCTTTTGATACATTTTTTTTTTTGTCTACGCTTTGGGTGGGTTGAGATTGAGTTGTGGATTAAACTCATAATTTTCTGAAAGCAATACATCTGAAAGCAATGATACATCATTGCCTTCGAAAATGCGATTCCGAGCGAGCTCAGTCGTCTAGTAATGCGTACGTAAAAAGTAATTTAACAAAAAAAAATTTTCGAAATCACGAGAAACTTTTATCGAATCTTTCCTATTTCAGTAGTGTGTAAAAGTTTCAGCTTGGTTCGCCCAAAATAACAAAAACTTCAAAGTTCTCTCTCAAAAATTATTGAAAACGATTGAAATTTCAGCAGTAAACTCACAAAACCCCTCTTAACGATGTAGTCGAACGGAGCATTCAAAAACATTTTGCCGTTTTCGTTTTTTGCTCCAAAAATAATCAAAATTTAAAAAAACGCTTCGAATATAGTACCGTTTCGGATCAATTGTCTATCTTTTGAGTTATCATACTACGTTAAAATCGAAGCAGTCTTTTTACTAGAACTTTTGGTCGCAGAAAAATAAACATCATCGTAAAACAGTACATTCTTCGCTAACGCTCCAACAAATCTAAAACCAATGGAAAAATACCATCTTCCGGTAAGAACGCTCTGGACGTGACTTTTTTTTTAAAAAAATGGCAATTTTAGGTGTTCGCCTGTAACATTTTCTAACGGCACCGTTAAACATCCATGTAACAGAAACCTTACACGTCGTAATAATATCTTATTACCACGTTAGGTAATAGGATACGGTATAAACGGTTGAAACTCGAACTGAGAATAATATATTAAGTGTGTTCAGTTTGACGCATGTTTGGAATACTAAATCCGTTGAGGGAGGTAACATAGTATGTATAATAATATTTTGTTTACCACCAACAGTTTTCTTTGTTTTACACATTTCACATATTTTGTTCCATTCCAAATCTAGTCATAAAACATGTCTTCGTATGATTTTTAATCTCACACAGCCATATTTTCTTTGGTCTTTCAGTTTTTCCTTCAACCACCATTGTCCATCACCACAATACTACATTTCTTAGCTACTATCTGTTAATCACCTCTCCTTCATGAACATATCGATTTGTCTCTATCGATTTTTTTCACCAATTTGTGTATCCAAAACTGACGTCAATCTCAAACTACACCTCCATTGAATGCGCTCGTCCGTTATTTCGAGAATCGTCGGCACTCGTTTCCGCTGCACAAACGATGCGCGAACGTTTGACGTGTTTAAAAATCAAAACTTATGGTTATTTTTTTAGGGAAGAGAGAGGTCGTTGAAAAAGAACATCCTCATCAACCCGATTGTCGTGTTTATAGACTCGAGTCTAATTGGTTTTTATATAGACTTTCGATTTTGTTTGTCACTCGGGCGATTCGAAACGCCAAAATTAGACTTTTTATAATTTTAGAAAATTCTGTCTATTTGTAGTTGTTTTTTTTTTTTCGAAAACTGTTGATGCGCAGTAAACAATAAGATTGAACAAACTTGTAACGAATCAAACCCAAACGTTACACGAGCGGTATTTATGCAATACGAAGATATGAGAAAAAGATTTAAAACAATCATATGATACAAAAAAGAAAAACATGAAAATCGATTCATGCATTTATGACGTACTTAACAGTCGATTGAAGCTGATGATTATAAAACTTTTTAAAAAAACCTGGTGTTTTTGCTTTAAAAGAATGAAACGAGTCGCAAGGGAAGTCTTTACACACTTATCCAGTATGAAAATTGTAAAATTTTCAGACATCATACCCTATTTATTATCATTAGGAGGTAGAGAATCAAAAGTTTTTGGAATATTACTTTATTAATAGTAAGAAAATTCAAAGTTATATGGTTCATTGCTAGGAAGAAAATTTAAAGTTGTTGAAACAGGGTCGTATTGTTTTAAAACTTTACAATTGTTATCCTGTGTGTGAGTGTAAGAAACGTCCTTTGTATCGTGTTTCGTTCTTTTTAATAAGTTTTTATTTTAATCTTTTATTTTAATAATTTTTAATGTCCGTCTAACTGTTTAGTATTTTATTCGACACGAGCATTTTTATCATAAATAAATCACGCTGTTTGATAGAACCCCAAGTCGCAGGAAAACTTGAAATTACCAACCTTATACTAATTGCGTACGACGTACGATCTCAGATATACCTTAGCCCCCGTATAGGGTTTGTGATTTTTCCATATTGTATTTTTATCTTTAACGAAGCCGTGTGCCAAATTTCAGCTTGACAGGACGACGGGAATTCGGTTAAATTAAAAAGGCCCTTAAGCCCGGGATTAATTTTGAAATGGTCGTGGATTATTTCGCAAATCTAAAGATCCTAATAAAAAACTAAGCCTTTAGCTCCGTCGTAAGTTGAGAAAATGTTTTATGTATTAGGAAAAAAAAAAAGAAGATAAAATGTCAAACATAAACTGGTGGTGAGCACCAGAGAAAACAACAAAATTATATCGTTACATTACACTCGTGTTGTAATTTACGCGTTTCCAAACCTTAATCCGCGGGATTTTTCAATCGTTTTTAATCGAATATCATTTTGTTCGCTAAAAATTCGCGACGTTTAGACGAAAAATCATATTTTCATTAGGAACGGGCGTGTCGGCCGATGCGCTACGATTTTCAATTTCGATAGGTATTCTACTCGAATTCCAGGGACGTATGTGACCTAATCGTTTGGAAAACGATTCGTCATGAATGTTTATTACGATTTTCCGTCTTACAAACAATAACAATAATAATAACACGTGAACCACAGTTGAAAATAGTTGGAAGGTACGTTAAAATAATGTTTTACCCACGGAGCAGGTAACCGTTACGATGCGCTATAGGTATTACACGCAGGATTAACAAAACTTATAAATTAAGAAGTTTCCCCGCAGTTTTGAACACGCGTTTGAACATGATAAATACGATATTTTTTTCCCTCGAAATAATAAACATAAAACATTGTGACATTTTCGTACGTAAAACTTCTCGATTTTAAGGGTATTAAATTTCCCGCGAAGTAGAGCCGAGTGGAGAATACGCTTTTATTATGATGGGTTTCGGTTTTTTTTTTTTTGTCTTTCAACAAGTGATATATAGAGGTAGTACTTTTACTGCACGCAAAGTGTTCTTTTTAGTAGATTTCGTCGTGAAACTTTATGATAAATTAGTAAATTTCGTTCTTTTATCGTTGTATAAAATTGGTCGACAGAAATTTGAAGAGAACGAATAATAAAAGAAAAAAAAAACCCCGGCATCACTTTAGGTCGCGTGGGTACAATTTGACGGAGTAGCGACTTAACTCTTTGTTTCGGTTTAGAAGTTGTTATTCAAACGCACCATTTTATATCTGAAATCAAAAATACGATTCTGAGCGAGCTCAGTCTACTGTCTATCTCAGTCATTCTAGTATACGTTTTGGTAAAAACCAAATTTAACAATAAAAATGGTCCGAAAATTCCGAAAATCCGCGTATAAAGGATATTAATTCAAATAACGTGTGAAAATTCAAACCTTTTGGACCATTATTTGAAGAGTTAATACGATTTTAGTATCGATCACGCAATAATTTTATTGTTATAACCAAATTACACCGTTTTTCAACACTTTTATTGTACGCGTTCGGAATCTTTTGGTTAGATTATTTTGAATTTTTTTTTTTGATCATATAGAAAATTTTGTTTTACGTAACACAGTTAAATTCTTAAATAACAAATTTGTGTGAGTTACGAATTTTTTTCTAAAAACAAGTCAAAAATATGACCAATTTTTGACCATTTTCCAACTTAAAACGACAAAAAAAAATCTGTGACAATGGATTTTCGAAATTTTTTAATAGGATTTGTATATACCTATTGTTAACCTTGTGTTTTAAAAATTTTTGTCGAAAATTAAATTTTTTATCGCACAAAAACCACAAAGAAAATGGAAACTTTCAATAATTTTATAGTTCTTTACGTAGCTCAAAAATTTTCCAAGTCACATTAAACTTGAACCAAACCTGTATTTTACCTATTTAAATATTTAGTAAAAGTTAGTGCAGCCAGTTTTGTCAATTATTTTGGAAGTTATGACCAAACAACTAGATTGATTATGTCAAAAAACACGTTAGCCGTAATTTTTAACGTTTTTGGTCAAATTTGACGTACTTTTTTGATTGTAACTTTTTTAAATTTTAACTTTCGAATTTTAAACCCCTCAAAGTACAACTGGGGTATAAAGACCTTTCATTAAAGGTAACGAACGTACAAATCGGAGCGTTCCTTATACCCTTAAAAATGTTCACAGGAAATAAAAATGAAAAAAAAAACGTCATTGTAAAAACATTACCTACATTCTTCACTGACGCTGAGAATCTAAAAGAACACGACGATGAACCCTTAAATAAAAATTTTATGGCGTATCGAGTCACGTTTTTTCCGAGTTCAAACTAGCGGTTTGAAACAATCGTTGTTGTTGTTTGTAAGTGATTTTAAAGATATTCTCGAGTAATTGTTGAAAAAAACCGAGTACAAATGAAACCGTAGACATATAAGTATCAAAAACGAAAAAATCAAACGTAAAAATATCTTTTTATTTGTTTTTTAATGATGCTCAGACGGTGTACAAGTTTGCCGACATCTTTTATTTGAGGCCGTTAGAGTTTGCGAACTTTTTGGGTGGAATTCACGACCGTTCGGGTATTCAGCGTTATTCTTAATTTTTTTCTTACTTGAGTAACATAACTTCACCAATTAAAAAATACGAATATTGTGTTTCAAGTTAAATATACTCGAGTTCTTTTATACACGTTATTTTAATCACCACGAAGATTGTTGGAACACAAGTATAGTTTGTTTTGCTGCACTTACTTTGTTCAAACCGCATACACTGTTTGATCAAGGTTATTATTATTCTGGTGTACGACGATAATCTTAGTTTTCAGATTGTTACAAGTGCAAACACAACATTATCGTAATTTCAATATTCCAATTATTACTTATTTCTTTAAAAATAAAAATTTTCGAAAACCATCTTGTAAAAACGTAATTGACGTCATATAAAAACGAATGAAAACTGCATAAGTTTTACCTTATACTAGTTATTGTAACAGCCGTGATATTATTTGCATCGTAAAATCCAGTGCGACAAAAAACCTACACTTAGGAGGTATTTAAAATTATAATTAATTTTAGGTAAAACTTTTACACAATACCATAATAGGAAAGATCCAGATTTGACAAGAGTATTTATTGTTTTATATTTTTTTTTTTAAGAATGAAAGTTTTATGTGTTTTTAAAATGATATTATTTTTTATTTTTTTATTCTGTAAACAAGTTAAAGGGTATAAGAAATACTCCGAGTCATTGTGAATGAAATGTCTATAAATTCCAGTGGTCCTTTTGAAGAAGCTCTTTTAGAAATTCCGCTTACTTTTTGAGTCGAACCAACAAAAAAAAACCAAAAATTGAGAATTTTGGTGAATTTTACGGAAAAGAGTACGAAATTTTTAGATTTTTTTTTTGATGTAGTTTTCGTTCGGAAGGAAAGCTTCAATCTTTAAAACAAGTAACTTTTCTGATAGTTTTCTTGACTGCTGTGATAGTTTGATATTAGAAATTTCAAAATTTTCACTGCTTTTTGAGTAACACCCCGAAAACAAACAAATAAATATCACTGCGGAAATTTTCAGGTTTGTGATGACGTGTATGTGTAGAAAGAGTGCTCCGATCTTGACTTTGAACACTACAAAAAAGTTGGCTTCCTGTTGTAATCTCGTCGAGAAGGAATCTTTGATTTTTACACGTTTCGCGAGTCCGAAAACACACACAATTATACCGAAGAGCCTGGAGTAATATTCCGATAAGATTGAAACCGATGCCGTTGTCATCGGTAAGCCATTACGTATTGAAATTTCGATACGGTTTTTGAATTAATATTTCCTTTAAGCGTGGACACGAATTCCGGTGTTTTCGTACCATTTTCGTTTGTCAAAATCAGTCTATACCAGGACGTACAGCCTAGAATAATTGTACCGGGCGTACAAATATATTTCACCCTAAAATAGTACGATACTTTTTTTTTTATGCTAAATTACCATAAACGTTTCTCGTGAACGAGCATCAGTCTTAAACACGAGTATCGTAATAGCATGCGTTATATTTTAATATTGCAGTCGTATAATTTCCTCGCGAAAACCCGCGGTAATTTTACCGCTCGATTATCGCCCGAGAACACGAAATCCGAAAAAGCCGAAAGTCGTATCACGCCGACGGGAACGATACAAGCAGTGAATGATACACGTCGTTACGGTAATTTGTGACGTTCGACCCAAATGTTTTTCCTGGTTCGTTATGCGAACGGTGCTCGAAAGACCCTGTGAAATGGGACATTTTCTTCGCGATCGTTTTTGTCGGGGATACAAAGATTTTTGTATCGATTCCCTCGAATGTTTTTCGAATTTTTCGATCGAGAATACGCGAACTACCCGATCGTGTGATAAGTGTGAACGTTTAAGTATTTTTACACCACTAGGGTCCGCGGTAACCCTCTAGATACTGCTATTAAATAATATTATACGAGGAGAAAAGTTTTGCAAAAAAAAAAAAACACACACATGTGTATATTTATCGGATAGTTCTGAACCGTGGATTGCTGATTTTTAAAATATTTTTTTTTTTATCAAGGGTGTTTGTCGCACTGGATTTTATGACGCGATTACGGTCTCAGCAGTTCCAAAAACTGTGTTCTGTACTCGTAATAACGTCTTTAATGTGTTTACGAATTTTCGGAAATTTTTATTTTTAAACAAACGTAACTGAAATATTGAAATTATGACGATCGATTTTAAACGGTCGTGTTACTACGAAAACTTATTTGTTGACGCAAAATCGTCTCGTAAAAACGGCGTTTTCTCGTTTTTAATTCATCTTATCAGCGTCGGCTAAAATCGAAATCACGGAAGCACGGAACGACGAAATAAAATGTTTTGGCACGACTTTAAAAATACGTTCATACTATTATAAAATAACGATTGTACAAATAAATACGTGACGTTTGTTGTTGTTAGTCCCGAGTTTAGCGTTTTAGAGTTTTTCGGAACGAAAATCGGAAAATACAAACCATTTGTTGCATCAGAAATCGGAGAAAATCCACGCGAGACAAGATAAAATCGTACAAACCCGCGTACTTAGATAATAACAAACGTAGGGCGATCATGGATGGAATATGATTTTTTTTTATTGTTCCGCGTGAAAAGAACAAAAATGATAAGCTCGAATCCAGGATGAAATCGTTATTTTTTTTCATGGAAAAAAAAAAAGAAGAAAACTTATTTCATTCACGAATTCCCAAACACTAAACAAGTGCTTGTGTGTTAAAAGCGAGATACGCAAAGTCCATATATATGTCAATACGGATGAAATACAATCTGTAAAATATTATAATATATTTTACATTAAGAACAATTTGTGACATTATTTGTTTGTTTTTTTGTTGCCGAATTTTACTGCGCAGGATACGCTACACGAATCATAATTCATCGGTTCGTTAGCGGAATTAATTATGTTAAAATTCACTTAGCCGACGATTGAGTCCGAGCGAGCCGACGGGATATCGCGAAATATCACTATAATTCGATAATCCGTGTTGATTTAAACGCTTTATGAAATAAACTCATTTACTCATACTCGTGAAAAATCGATTTTTCGTCAAGCTATTATAATCATTATTACATTAACCGGCCGGAATCTCCAATGTGGTCTTTGACGGCAAAAAAATGAAATAAAAAAAAAAAACATAATAATGCGTCAAATAACGCTCTGTTGGGGACCGTTGAATTAATAAACATTATTTTTATACTAAAAAACGACGTGCCGGATAGAGAAAATTCTTTAAACGTTTTATCGTCGCTTTATATTATAAGTGTTTCGACCGCACACTTTTGCGTCGAACATTCCATAAGGAAAAACGAAACGAACGCGTCAACGGGCTGATTATCGAACGAAAATAAAAAAGTTTGAATGGTTTGAAATAATTTGATACACTATCTCACCGTTCCGATGTATATTATTTATTTTTCGCGAATCATCGAACCAAAATTAACGACAAATCAAACTATAAACTCGGTGTCGATTTCAAAACGTTTCCTAATTTTTTGATTGTACACCGTGAAAAAACTCCGTTTCTTCGCGTCGAACGAATCGGCGATTACTTTATTCGGATTTACAGTTGTCTTTTTTTTTTTTTTAACTCAAATGAAATTTGTAGGATCGCGAGAGTTCACAATAATGTTCTTTTTGTAATTTTTTTTTCCGGACAGAAAGAGTGGTCCCCGATCGTCGTATCGCTAAAAAGTTTGAAAATCCAACGTAGATATAGAGGATTATTTTATGGGTTTTTGAAATTTTGCAGATTATTTTTCGGGTAATGGCGCGGACGAATAACGAAAAGTTGTGAAACTTTCAGGTTTGTCATCTACGTTTTACGCTGTTAAGTAAATTTTGTTTGAATCTATTTGTGAAATTCGATTTATATTGCGAAATCGTCACTACTGCCTGCATGGTCCGTCTGTAATGGTCTGTGTGTATTTTTAAGATTTGAAATTCGATAAATAATCACGCTAAAATAGTCGATATTTCGGATTTTAAATTTACATGTTTTTTTCTATCTAAATGCTACTCAATTTTAAAGCTAAATTTATTTTTTGCTTTTTCGAGTCGGTTTCAGAAAACGAATATATTTTGTTTTTTTTCCCGTCGTTAAATTCGAGCAATTGTTATTCTCGATTTTAGCAGTAACGATTTTTGAACTTCTGGACTTAATTTCACCACTTCGATACTGTTTTGGTTTAATTTATTGATAATTCATTTGTCTCTTGTACTATATGTTTGAGTTTTTTTTTTCAATAAGGTAAACCTTAGTACTTATAGACACTAATTTGTTGCTATTGGTTCGATTTTATTGACTCGCGGTAGGCACTTGGGTTTTACTATTGGAACAAAACGTACGGAAAAAGACAAGATAAACCGCGCAGAACAAACGTTCACTGTTATATTTTATGACTCGAAAGTTACTTAAAGTTGAATTTATAAGCGGTACAGCTTATTTTTTAGATTTTAAGTGATATAAGAAATGTTCCACACAAAGGCATATACTTTGATTTTTTAACTACTTTCAGTAATTTTTGGTAAAAAATGTCGTTGGCGCGGTGATTAAAAATAAGGGTTTTTGAACGTATTTCAGCGTTTAGAGAGTCACGGTCGAAAAACGACTGGAAAAAAGAAAACCATTTTGTATTACGATTTTAATTTTAACGATTGGGTTAATTATAATTTAATCAATTTTATTATCTATTTTACTAAGTATACAGGGACTATACGGCGTTCGTTTTCGTGTAAGTGCGATTTTTAGAAGTTCCATACCTAGTGTACAGCCTGTATAAATTGAAATATTGTATGCATAGAAAGTTGTCAAATTGTTGTCAAAAATGTCGATCAAGTACATCTTGTACTCAAAACGTTGCGTAAATTTCGAATTTCGAAGTCTGATTACGGATATCTCTGTCGTTGATTTTTTTTCTTAATAAATTTATTATGACGTAGGTGAAAATTTTAAAATCTCATACGATCTCGTACATAGAAACTCGGATTTTCGCAATAGTGTTGACATTTTCAACACAAATCGGTTTAACTACCTACGGTTTATACGGGTTTTTCAATAAATTGATTCGTCCGAGGCTCACAGCTATATTTTTTTTTTCTCTCCGTTCTAGTCGGTAGATGCAAATTCGTATTCGGCACCATTTTTTTTTAATTACTTTCTTTTAACCTAAATGACTTCGTTAACAGTTACGACCGTCGCCTATAGCTGTTCATTTGGTGATCCACTTTCTGTTTTTCTAAGATCAATACTTACAAGTTTTTCCTTAAAACAATATTAACGTTTAAATATGAACGAAATGCCATCCAAAGACGTTTGCAACAGTTTATTTCGCCATCACGTGTTATACGGGCATGCACGTTTCAAATCACCGATACGTCCGTGTTGTAGTGCTCAAAGTCACGTTAGCGACGAGAACATAACAAATAAACGTACGAGCGTTATTAATAATGTAGGTCCCTCGATTTTCGTCGGTTTTGTCGACAAATCTTCGAGTTTCGTTGTTAGTCAGCTATTATTATGAACATCGTTGTTCGTATTATATCTCATGCGATTCACCGGACCCTATCTATGACGTTGTAAAACTAGTGGGCAGCCAGCGTTGGTCCCCGGTTGTCGTCGGCGTATGACACTTTTAATAAACAAACGTCTCGCGAGCGGCGAAGAAGAAAAAAATCAAATTTTTTTGAAACCTCTACGTTTCAACCACTCTTAAACCACCACGAGACGAACAAATAATTTCAATATTTTCGATCGTCGTCAGCGATCGTTCAGGAACGCGTGCGCCTAAAATGAAGCTTTTTGCACGTTCTCCCGTACGTTTTACGCGCGTTATAAACGTGTTATATCGTGTATTACGTGTGAATGAAAAATGTAAAATCACAAAAATAAGAAAAACGGGTCCGTGAAGTGGGCGGAAAAAACATTCGTGCGCACAAGTGTAGAGAAAAAAATCCGAAAATTTACTCCGCGAAACGATCACTCGATTATTATTATTTTCGATTTTTTCTCGCCGACTCGACGGGCCTTTTCATCTCGGTACACGAGGCGAGTAGTGTGTTGCTGCAGTGTCTTTTTCGTGTTAGTAGTACAAAATATTACGATAATACAACTGCTAACGCGTATAAAATACGTACGCGCGATATCGTATTGTGTACGACGTACGGAAAAAAATGTCTAATTTATATTGTCCGTGGACACAACATAATATTACAGTGATTAAAACGTACGATATTAATGTAAGAGTATTGTAATCATAGTGGTGAGTGTATTAGTGACAGGCAAATAACAAAAAAAAAAATTATGATGATCGCATGACAATATTGTTAATGTTATAATATTACACCGTTACAGTGGCGTGCGCAGAAATTTACCACCGAATATATGTATGAAAAATAATTAACGAGTCAATGATTCGCCAGTTTGGTAAAACTACAACGATTAGAGGGACGGCTGCTTAAACTGACACTAAAATGGCATCCCAAATTTATTATTTTTTGTCCATTTTCCTCGAAAAAGCTCTTATCATGTCCTGGCTATTAAGTTTTTACACCTCCCTCATCCCGAATGTTTGTCTCGAGTAGTGCCAAGATTTGTGAGATTTGTGAAGATTTGTGAGATTTGTACGTATCTCGGGAGAGGAGCAAGTTATGGAAAACTACTGGACGTTTTAGAAACGGAACGTTTTCTGATGTAAACGAACGCCGAGCATGAAGAACTTTGTCGTTCTTTCGCGTTTAGAAATCGGTATTCATACGAATCCGATTTAAACCTTCTATTGACGTGATCGTGGCAATTTGTTTGAATAAAATTTTAATTTTCGTTTTGTTCGAACACCATTTTATCAAATACTTTTAGTAAGCTTTTAAACGGTAGTTTAACCACCAATTCGTTTTTCAATGTTATTTAATCGAACGGTTTTCGGTGATGACAAAGAATTTTTAAAAACGTTACCATACGAAAAAAAACGTAATAAGGGTGTTGGAGGTTTTTTTTCGCGTCTATGCAAATTATTGCGATTCAAACGGTTTCAACGATCGATGCGATAAGAATTCTGAAATCTGTTCCGTGGAACAGCAACCATCGAACGAGTCGGGTCATTTTTAATTTCATCGATCGATCATTATTTCTGTATTAATCAGGGGGTATTTCGAACGCTTTCTTAAAGTGTTCCAGTAGTGTTTCGAAGTAAAAGTAGACCCATCGTTTATAAAACAATATTGATTTACGCCAACATTAAACGCTTTTAAAATATGTTACTGGCCAACGAGTTTTCACTCGAATGCTATTCAAAAGTGTTATTTCGCAGTCAGTTATGAAAATCAACGAATTCGTTGAAAAATTCAATTTTTGGGACGATTCCACTGCGTACGCCACTGCACGCGCGAGCAAACGTAACGGAATAATAATATTAAATTATTACCATTTGGTGCAAGACAAAAAAACAGAAAAATATTTATAAATAAATAGTAAACTCGGCGGTCCGTTAATTGTTACACATTGTTACGACTATATATGGTACTTGTATACGATTGTCATAAAAATGCAACAAAACGAATGCAATGATATAAATATACTCCGAAACCGTCACCCGTGCTACAGACAAACTCACCATTTACCCTCGTTCTTATCGTCGGTCCCCGAATGGCCACTCCGTTTCACCGACTTACTGAACCTAAACGACAGAAATGATTATGCACTTGTTTTGGTTTTTGGGTTACAATAATTTAGAGAGAGATTTGGATTGGAAGCGTCGACAGTAGTATTTTTTAAATAAAAATATTTTTTGAATACCGTATACAGCCTGTAGGTTCGTCGCGGAAAAAATGGGAAACGCGAGAATAATCGTCACTTCCAATCCCCGCAGAGGTGCCATAAAATATTTAGTTTCGACGATCGTCACGTCACGATAACAATAATTGTATTATGATGATTTATATATAACTTATCGTTATCAAGAAAAAAACGGTTCGTTTTGCTACCGTCGACGAGGCGTTGTTGTTTTAGCTGATATAGTCTTTTCAAAAAAAAAAAATGTGTAATACAACACAACGCACGACGACTAGTTTCGACCGTATCGTCAGGTTTTCGTCACACGAAAAAATAAAGAAAAATTAATACAAAAATAACACACGGATTTGTTTTATCGTAGACGCTTGGACATAATATTTTCAGAAAAAAAAATACTCTTTATCAGCTTTGATTGTTGATGTTTATGATGTATATATGATATATGCTTTGATGTTTATGACTTAAGTGGAAAATTCTCTCTGCGCGATAGATTTTCCTGTGAAACATTTATAAAAAGTGGTTAGAATAATGACGTTTTTTTCGTATTCAGTTCCAGCATGAACGATCAAAATTATTTTTACTTGTAACGAAATCGGTCGTTATTGTTTTGTCGTTTTTTCGACGTGCCCGCACGAATTTTAAAAATAAAAACAAGAGTTCGTGATCTATCGGAAAAACGATTGGCACGCAATAGAGCAGAAAGCCAAATTTTATCGCGCTACTGTACATATATATGTATAATGATGTATATTTTTTAAGCCGGATGACAACAAAAATAATAACATTTGGTTTCTCTGTAAAGACAAGAAACAACAAATTAAGTTTATTATTATTACTATCTCTATATTAACTATTAAGAAAAATATAATTTGCTTAAGTAACAATTTTTATTATAATACTTATTTTCTTATTATTATTATCAAAGTCTCTTTTTCCTTATCATCTTATTATTATTATCAAATTCTTTTTTTCTTATCATCTTATTTATCTTCTTATCATTTTAAAGAAAATACAGAGTTTTATGTATATATGACGAGACTTAGTTACAGCCGGAACAGTTGTGTTACATAGTTAGTAACGCTTATGACTTTTTGCACGTTCACTACAGCTGTTGACAAAGTAAAAAATCGTTATCTTCTAAAGCGGTTTTTGAAGGGGAGAAGAAAAAAAGAACTTTCGCACCGAGCGAATTGTTTCGCAGAATGTAATAATCATATTGAGATTCGTTAATTCGGCCCGGTGTAAACCGTATTTTTTTTTTAGTAAATATTTACGTTGTCGTCAGACGAAAAGACTAAAAAAGTCTGGCAAACTCGATCGGACGATTTTAATTTTAGAACAGCGGATTATTGTAACGGTTTTTAAGTGGATGTCGTGACACCGCGTAGCGTGCGCTCACGAAAGGAGAATACTTACGTAAACAACTAAAAAAATAATCGATTTTATCGAATCAGTGTGGAGTACGATTGAATTATTGTATTTTTTTTTTTTTTTCATCGACGGCGCACAAATAGCATCGGATAACTGCTCGTTTCGAAATTATGATGTAACCGTCAAAAAGAAACTTCTAGAATAATACGAGAAATTTTATGATCTATAATTTTTTTTTTACGGAAAAACTGTGTTAAACGTGTACAGTGTACAGAGGACAAACAAAAAATTTAAATTTAAAAAAAAATCGTTCAAAACTGATGAATGGATGTACTGGCATATTTCTGAATATGAGAAAATATAAAAATCATAAATAACCAGTTCCAAGGTGAAAGCGACATAATATCTTTGTTATTCCTACATTTTTCTACGTCTTCTCACACTCTTTATCTGGATAAAAATCGGGCATTTTACACTGACGGGCGTGTCACCCCGTCGGTTATTCATTCGCACCGACGATTTTAAGTTACTCGCTTGCTTTTTTAAATTTTTATTTTGAATTTACGCGATTTTTTTCGTTTACAGGGTGACCGGAACATGGATGGTGTCATGGATCTTCGGTATAAGTGGATTGAGCAGAACGATGTTTTTCTGATGTTCGTCCAAGTATCCAAATAACGATGATACGTGTCTCGTTCCGGTCCATTTCGTCATCGTCAACAAGTCGCTGTACGTTTCATCGGCCGACTTCAGTCGTATAACACACAGCCAGCAAGTATACATTGATATCATTAATATTGGTAAATTTTAAGAACGAGTTTTGCGATGCACAGTAACTATTGACCGGTATACTTTAAATCTTCTCTCGTATTTCTACGTTTTGTCCGAATATAAATTATGGCTTAGAACATATTCCGAAAAATCGTTTTTCCATTTTTCAAACGTCGTCTAACGTTATAAAAACCAGTGGTTACTTGGAAGCGTTTTGTGGGTTTTCGGTCGAAAATCGACCATCAAAGTCGGAATAATTCAAAAACCTAGTTTCGGTCCTCGGTTTTCGTCGTACGAAACTCGTTTCGGTAGACTTTGAAAAACACGTTACGCTGTAATGGGTTTGTTTTCTCGCGACGCATTTCGTATCGAAGTATCAAAAGTGTTGGTAAATAATTTTTTCGAAACGAGATTTTTTTAGGTAATTTGAAACTGCAAATCAAAACGAATCAAAACGTGAAATAAATTCTACAATTTCTTAATTTTAGTAGTTCGATCGCAGCAAGTATCCACTCAAAATGTATTTTTCAATGTTTACAAAGAACGACTTTGAATTTTTCGCACGCTAAGAATTCGTTATTTAACTAATTTTATTTTTAAGAGATATCGTTTTTCGTAACGATATTTTAGAAAAAAAAAAAAATACGAAACTACCGGTGTATTATAAGAAATTTTGAAAGATGAGAGATCTAAAGTGAAGGAAAATGTTTTTAAAAAACTATTGAACACCGGGTTAACACGTAAAAAATGGAATTAAATTATTACAACATGAAATATTTCCAATCCATCAACTCTTGTCATTTCGTCAACTAGACGCGTGTGGTGTACGGGGTATGTGTGAAGTTTTCAAAAAAAAATTATGGTTTTTACACTAACTGGATTACTTGCCACGACGATTCAAAACGTATCTCGTATTAAAACATATAACGGCACGATAGCGTTGTATCGGTAGGAGCAAAATCGAATGATTTTCTACCGAAAAATTCGTCGAATTCGTTTGTTTACGTTAACGGAAAAGGTGTAACAAGTATAAATAATGTGTGATGTGTTCAACGAAATGATTGAAGCCCGTGCAACGGTTTACGTCGAATTATTGCACGTTATTAAACCATACGATTCTACGCGGATTTTGACGGAAACATTTGCGAAAAAACGAATATTTAGAGCCGCTTCACGTATAAATCATCTTGTCTTACAACGTTTGATGCTATATCATAGAAAAAGTCGTTGGCCGTAGACCTTAATCGTACTTGTTTTTTTTAAACATAGTCCGTAATAATATACGTCGCGTCTTCTTCTATTCCCGAGAATAATAAAAAAGAGAATTTTCCAAAAGAAATATCGATAGTTTGTAATCGTTGTCCACGGCGATAAAGTCCGTCGGACATTTTCTCTTCACAATAATATGTTGACGATACGTTCTCATTGTAAATTTATAGCCTTTCCGGTAGTCAATTTTTTTTCACGTTTCGTCGTCAGCGGTTTCCGAGTTCGTTTCAAAAGCACTGATTCGCGTCCTCGCGGCGCAAAAACATTTTTGTCGACAAAATTCCTAGCTTCCTCCATCTAGCTTTCTCACTTTTCCGAGACTCTATTTGTATTTTTCGTACGATGCGGTAAAAGTGAAAATTTTTGCCCGGAATTCCGATCCAAAACCGAATTATCGCATCTCCCGGACACCGTGTACGGCGCGAAAATATAATATCGAAAGTCATTTTTATTTCATTCTGTTCTCTCGGTTACTCGTGTACCGCTTCTGTCGAACGAATGAATCGCCCGTCGTTAAAATATATCAGGCACGTTCGTTCGTGTGTGGTCGTTTTCACCAAAATTGCGATTGATTTCGCGTATATCTGTTTTCGCGTTTAATCAACCATATATGTTTTAAAAATACGTTTTCCGGAGTCGTTTTCGATGATTTCGCGTTTTGTCGGTACAGCCGACGATTTTTCGCGCTCTTTCACTGTAGTGTTTTATTGAAACACCGTGAAAAAACGTGCCGACAAACGTCGATTTTAACAATGTTCACTTACATATTTTACTTACGGTTTTGCTAAATATTTTCAAAATACGTTGAAATTACAATGTTATTTAAACGCAGAGAATGTACGAGATTTTTGCATCGTTAAAATCATCATTAATGCGAATTTACGGTTTTAATAATTGTTATGGTTTTGTATCCGATGGTGGAATAATTAGTTTTACTTACGTATTCGTACGATTCGGGTATTTTTTAATTACTCGCCTGATAGTAATTATATCGTCATCGACTTACCTGCAAAGAAAAAAAAAAAAAAATCAATAATGGTATTATTAAACGAAAAAATAAATGGTCACAATTAAAAAGTGTCGGTCGGGAAATAAAACTTAAGGAATAAGACCACCACAGCCGAAAAGAAAACAATTTTGAATCGTTAATGACAACTATTCGTGTTCATTATACTTATCGCGATAAATATTAAGTAATGTATATATAAAAACATAAATAATATGTCTTAGGACTCAGTTACAAAAAAAAAAAAAATTTGAATATTTTACAAATTATTTCATACACACACACGTGAACCGGTTCGACAAAATTTAATTAAATAAAATCGAGTAAGTCTCATATTGATTGTGAACTGGTCGATTAAAAGTTTTGCATTACTTTTTAACTGCCTTGACTACCGGTTAAATAAATTTGGTTAACTCGACCAAGTTAAAAATGACAATAATTAACTTCCCCAGCCTACCGTTCGTCGTTCATTGACGACACTATTTTTCGAAAATTTAAAATTTCCACGGTTGTACTGACGGTACAGCCGGTTGTGGATGGTTATAAACTTAGGTCCTGTCTACATAATACTGGTTATCGATTAAGTTCGACGAAATTTCAACTCGTCAGAGTTTCCGTACAAAAAATAATTTATGAAAGTGGAAAAAAAAAAACGAACGGGTTTGTTTCCACGTTTGGTACGGTGGTTTCAAAAGTTTTTAACCGTCGACAGTTTTTGACGTATCCAATGGGTGTAAGTCTTGAGAAAATGTTTTTTTCCCTTTTCATTTTGCGACGATTTTAGTCGGAAAAAACTTTGTTCGAAAAAGTGATGTCGAGCGTAACGATTTATCGTTGTTTTTGAATTTTATAATTTTA
>CM029361.1:8172162-8206633 GCA_017140985.1 Hormaphis cornu
ACGTAATTCGATATATTATTTTGAGCTGTACCGAGAAATTCGAAAAAAAAAAAGTCGGATTCAAGTACCGATCGTCGAACGTTTTATTGCCAGTAAACCGAGCGGCAAAACATTTCGCCGTCTCCATTCGATCACTTTACAAATCTCGAAAAAAAAAAAAAAACCGCTCATTTGTAAAACAGAAAGTTCTGTCGAGATCTAAAAAATGAAATTATACTTTCACACTATGATCGTCCACTCGGTCGGTTTTCAAAATCATTATCATCTCCTCCATCATGCAACGAGGAGAATGTTATTTATTTAGCACACTCGAATCGAAAAGTCCACTTGTCGTTTTGCCGAAAACAATACAAACTACTGCTTTCGTAAATAACACGAACCGTCCACGGGTATTGAAATATATTTCGATTTCTAAACTTTTCTCCTGAAACTTTTTATCAAAATACGATCGTCCGTATTGATAACTATTACAGTTTTGCCTAACCACGATTATTGAATTAAATAACGACGATTTTACTTTTCGCTTTTGTGAATGTCTTTTCTGATCGTTGTTGCGTGTTTATATTGGTTTGAGATATTATACAGCGTATTGTTTTTAATAATGATGTTTTTATTTTCTCCGTGACCAATTTTGAGGGCGTATGAAATGTTCCGACTTGTACGTTTATTACCTCTAATGAAAGGCCTTTGGATTCTTATAAATTGAGAGGCCTTACATATGAAAGTTCAAAATTGATAAAATTACAATAAAAAAAAATAGCTCAAATTTGACCAAAAACTTTCAAAATAATAAACGGAACTAGCTGAAACTTACAGTAAAATACAGGTTTGGTCTAAGATTCAAGTGATCGAATCATTAACAAAACATTAAAAATATTTCAGAAATCTCCATTTCCCTTGTCGTTTTTGTTCGATAAAAAATTTAATTTTCTACACAAAGTTTTGAAAGTTTCACACGATGCGAACAACATGGTACTAAAAAATTTCGTTGTCTTTATTTTTTTTTTTTTTTTAATCGTATGGTGTTGGATGGTCGAAAATCGGTCACGACTCTGACTGATTATTAGAGAATAATTTGTAACTCACACAAATTTGTTATTTAAAAATTAAAAAAAAATGTCTGCCCAATAGATTTTTGGTTTTTTTTTCCGTAGCAGTAAAACCGAATCGAGACGATAAAATTGCCTCCAAAACTGCGGATCGATTGTGTTTTCGGATGGAAAGAGCAGGTGGAAATTCGGTGATGATTAAAAATAATTTCGCTAAAATTTCCGTGTCGCCGCACTATGAAACTTTTCGAAACGAACGACGCCACGGCAAATCGTTTCGAAAAACACGAAAAACTTTTCCCGCAACCGCACGGATCGTTTGCCGCCGAGTATCTTTGTTTGATTAATATCGCGATAATCAAAAATGGTATTTCAGCGCAGCGATCGAAATATTTCAAAAGTTGTGGTCGCTTATACGTAATAATTTTAAATACGATTTCGCCCAACGGTATAATGCGTAATATTGATTCGTCTGTCCGGAAACCTGAAAAAGTCTGGGAATTCTATTTGTTCAGGGAGAACTTCAGGGCAATTTCGACTTCACTCTGGAAATCGTAACGTAATTTATAGTACCGTTATGTAAGTATTGATTTTACGTTACTGTTATACGTAAAAACATTTTAGTGAAAATCAAATTTTAGTCTTTTAGGAACGTATTGTTTTTACGACGATGTTTTTTTTTTTTATTCTGTCAAAACTCGTCGGGTAAGCTAAGATTTTTAAAGTCGGTACCTACTCGGAAAGGTCTATGAAGTTCGGTGTTACTCAAGTTGAGTAGTTGTTGTCGTTCGAACGCGTCATTCGACGTCCGAAAGCAACGATAAAACGAATCTTCGAAAATACGAGCATCAGTGATGTCGTGTTCAAGTCGAAAGACTGTCCAGTTTACGAAACCTCGAAATCTAAAAACGCCTATAAATAGCCTAATCGAAACATTTTGAATTTTTAAAGTTGTACAGTACGTTATTTTTTTTATTATCTCGCGCGACATTTCCCATCCGCCAAAATAGTTCGCCGTCCGGTACGGCAAAGGTACTGCTACCACCTATTTACGGCAACGGTTTTCCGAAAGACGTACACAAGCCATTTACCCACCCGTAGCGCCGTGGACACAAATAACGTAACAAACTCGCCAATATAAAACAGAGGTGAATAACGTTTATTCGCGGACGGTTTGCGTCGGGCGCGTTGATCCGGTGGTACTCGATCGATCGGCGACGAACACGACGCGTTTTTACAAAAAGTTTTGGGCCGAGCAAACGAGTTTTCGTCAGCGGAGAATTCAGCTGCTGTTTTCGCGCGATGATGTTTTACATTCCGAACGTGTGGTTTTACAAAAAAAAATAGAGAAAAAAATTAGAGTTTGTGTGATTTTTATGTTCTACTACGTGTGCGCGTGTTATACCCTAGTGACGAGAAAAAGAACAAAAAAATTATTTCTCTAAAACAGCGGACAACACGGTTACAAACGATCGTTACAAAAAAATTATTCCCATTTTCAAAACCTGTATCGGATTCGTTTGCGTCAAATCAATTCGGCAGGTACATTTTATACGGTCGCGGTTATTTGAACGTAAAACTGTTTGTTTTTAGTTTATAGTTAGAACTATAGTCAAAAATACAGGTCATATATGAGTACATTTTTTTTCTTTTTTTAAAATTAAGTTTGAATTTACTCTTTTGCCAGGTATTTTATATGTTTTTAATCATTTTTTAAGTACTCGAGTGTACGTTTCTTTTTTTAAAAGTCTATATTATTTTAGATCCCGGTTTTTTTCCTCCCCGCCGCAGTTTATTATGCGGCCAGATCTTCTATCGTGACCTAATTACGCGACTCGTTAACTGCGAATATAAATTAGTGGCGAACTTGATTATCGTAACATCGTTCTCCGTGCTCGGATTGTTGTTACCTCGAGCCGGCGGTTGTCGTTACGTTTTATACGAAAGGAAAAATAGAAAACACACACCACCAAAGAAATTTAAAGTTGGTCGTCGTCGTCGTGACAATAACCAACACGATTTGAAAACGATATTATACGTTGATTCGCATAAAAAATGGACGAAACAGAACTGTCTCGAGTAATCGATTCGCCGAGTTCGCATCATAAGACGATAAAATGATCCGTTCACGACCAAATTGTTTCTTCTAACCGTTGAACATCCGACAACAGAAGTACTGTATTATACCTATATTTTATATTTATATCGCGGAAAATTCTGAGATTCCGCTGTTGTGTTCAACGTGTTATCGCGGCAGAAAAACTTTGCCAGCCATTGCGTCGGTTTCCGGTCGAGCTGAAAACGCGGCGTGTTTTAAGCCGTCAAAAGTTCCGGAGTTGAGACCGTCGTCGACGAAACACGATATAACACAATATAAGCGGGAAAAAAAGAAAATTATCCTAATTATAACTGCCAAAAGAGTGAAAAAAAAAAAAGTTGTGGTTCAAACGCATTGTTCAACGTCCGAAAGCCTCCGAAAAAACGATTCAGCTCAATTGTCTAGTATACGTCCTGGTAAAAACCAAATTTAACAATAGAAATGGTACAAAAATTCCAAACGCGCGTATTTAGAACATTAATTTTAAAAAAAACTTGTGAAAATATCAAACCATTTGGACCATTGTTTGAGGAGTAAATACGATTTTAGTATCAATTGCGCAACGGTAATTTCATCGTTATAACCAAATTACGGCGGTTTTTAACATTTTTTTTTATACGTGTTCGGAATCTATACGGTGTGTTTTTTTGAAATTTTTCCATCCGATAGAAAATTTCGTTTTACTCAAAACATTTTAATTTAAATTCTTAAATAACGTACTTGTGTGAGTTACGAATTTTTTTCTAAAAATAAGTCAATGGTATGACCAATTTTCGACCATTTTCCAACTTCAAACGACTAAAAAAAAAAAAAAAATATGTGATTTTTTAGTAGGATATTATATGCTACTAAAATATGTCGTTAACTTTGTGTTCACGTTTCAAAACTTTTTGTCGAAAATTAAATTTTTTATCGAACGAAATCTACAAAGAAAATTGAAATTTTTAAAAATCTTAAAGTTCTACATTTAGCTTAGTTATGGTCAAAAAACTAAATCGATTATCTCAAAAAATACATTAGCCGTAATTTGTAAATTATTTTGTCTAATTTGACCTAGTTTTTTTATCGTCATTTTTTAAATTTTGACCTTTTAAAAATTCATAAAGTTCACGACGAATGTATTTGTCTTAACGTAGGTCTAGTATTTCACACGCGTCATACATATAGGGTCGAGAAATTATAATCGGAATTATAAAACTATAAAGATTGAACCGTGAAGGAGTGAATTAAAGGAGTGAAATGAGTTTAAAATAATAATTAAATTAATTTTAATTGATAAAATCGTATTGTCAACGACTGCAAGTTTTTAAAAATTGACCCGTACTCGAGAAACATGGCGAAAGTTAAGAGTACTGCGGCGATTCACAAAAGTCTTTCGAACTCGTTATAAAAACATCGTATCCTCCTGTTTAGTTGCAATATACTAGTAAAAAAAATTTCTACATTATTCTTATTTACGTTTTACTAATTCGCAAAATGTTCAACTACTTTTAATAAAATGGTGTTTAAATACAACTGTATAATACAAGGTCGTCACCTTTCATGCCCCCCATTGATCGTCAATCAAATTACTATAATGAAAAACATTTAGTTCCAATCGACTGCAATATTATTATTCATTATAAATAAAAGAATTTTTATTTTTACCATTTTGGTTCATTTTGATTACGATCCGTTCGTATGCCTCTGAAAAAAAAGGTTTTACTGCAAACGGTAGACGTGTACACCTTGTATAAAAAAAACATCTCATCCGGCAAAGATATAAATATATAATATATATAAAAAAAAATACTTATTTTTGCTTTTATGTCTTATACCGAGCAAACTGTTTGCAGGTAGGAAAGAATTTTTAACAAAGAAAACATAAATCGTTAAAAGTTTGAGACGGCTGCAAAGTAGAATACGTATATTGTTATATTCCACGCTAAGTGCAAATGCTCTTTTTTTCTTAAATGTTTTAAGAGCAGTAATTATAATGCGATAACAATATTTGAAAAAAAATATATATATTATGTTTAAAACATTTTTTTCCTCATAGTCGTTACAGAATTCATAACAGAGTTTTATGTTCCTCCGGAAAAGTTTTGAAAAAAAAAAGTATTGTTTGCAGGATTATGCAACAAAGTTCTGAACCCTTCATCAATCGAGTTCGGTCGTGGCAATGAAAATTATCCTTAGACGATGAACCAATGTGTTTTTAAGGTTTTACTAGACAATTTTAGACGATATTAACTTTGGCCAAAAACAAGAAAAATGGAGAAGAATCGTGAATTTAAAGTATATTATATCTTTCATTTGTAAACGTCCAACCGAAAAGAAAGGCAACTAAATGTTTTTAATAGTAGTAAGAGAGCGTCCTGCAGAGACGCGATGTAAACTAAATATATTTTGCGATATTTTTCGAACGAGCTGGTAACTTTTTAGATGGTGGACATCCGTGGACAGAGGAAACTCATAAAAGAATCACGGCAGGAAACTAAATACGTATGCTGTCGATTCAATAGGGGATCTGTTCAGAATGATTTTCGAGAAAAAAAGAATTAGAAGATAAATATAACCAGTCAGGTTTTATCACATAACGCGATCGCATGAGCGTCGATCAAATATGACGAAAACAGACTGTGAAACAATATTCGAGAGAAAAGTTCTGCGGCCGATATCGTTTGGCCCGAATGGACCATGATGAAATAAGATCGAAAAAGATACTTAGCTGCAACGAGCCGGACATTGTGGGCGTACTAGAGGGTAAATAAGGAGAGCTTTAGAGAACCAAAAAAAGTACGATCAAACTAACAAACAGTCCTTTAGATTGGACTGTAAAACAATCGGATTTAGATTAGACGAATCGATATAGAGAGAAAAACGGAAGGAAAAAGTAGAAACAAACCGGAATCGTCTAGAGTAAGAAAAAAAAAAATTTTAATGTCGTAGAAAATCGTCGATAACGGTCCCCCGTTGAAAATCCTATTTTAACTGTCACACCACGCTCACACGATCCGCTAAAATCGAAGAGTTCACAGGTGGAAGAAACAACGATCGAATTTATTCAAAACCAATATATGGTCTTACAAAAAACACTATAGTATTATGTCAGACCCTTAGAAATTTATTTTTTGAAATTCTCACGATACAATAAGTTTCGAATTCATTTTTATCTCTAACTCTAGGTGGTAATAACGTCAGTCGAATTCGTTCGATCAAGCGGTGAAATGATAATAGTCAATGATAATTTTATATAAAAAAAAAACAGATTAAGTATATAATCAAGAAGAATAAAAATCAATTTTAACGTTTTAATCGCCATGCGGTTGTTTTCGATCAAATGATCCGAAAATAAATTACTTTTGTTCGATGCGTTCGTTAAAGACGAGTTGATTTACGACCCTGTTCATTTACGCGTTTGCAGAGAAAAATGTTCAAAAGTTAGGCAGTAACGCTGTACGTAAAAATCGTATAAATTTCTTTTTTGCCGGTTCGTCGAGTGCATTTTTAAAGTCGGAAAAAAAATTTACCGAGACGAAAAACAAACTCTGTCGTATAATAACATTATAACACAATCGTCCCAGCCCCCGGGTCCGTTTCGTGTTCGACGTCGATATTATACATCGTTATTTCGCTATTTCGGCTATTCGGCACGATTTCGCCGTTCTCCGTCGGCTGCTCCGCACGCTTTTCGTGTTTTATTACGGTTTCGAGACCACCGATTCAACAGCGACTACGAAATAAATATACGTATAAATGCAGGCCGACGGATAATAATAACGTGTACCTACGCTTTTTCCCGCGGTGCACACACCGGTTAGTGACACGAAAGAAAACAAAAAAATGAAAAACGTTTTTATTACATTATTATAATAACGCAATAACGATTATGCGTAATGGATATTGCAACTTTGCGGGTGGAACACTCCGAGAGACGGATTTTTCGAAAATTTCGATTATCTTTCAAGCGCGCTCGACACAAACCAACTCACCCGGGGGGGCACCGGGCGGTAACTGAAAAACGTAACCGAAAATTTATACTTGAAACAAAATTTGTCGACACACGGGTGGGCTCGTGTTGAACCTCCTTCGGAACCGCAGGCTGAAAGAAAATGTTTTTCTACTCGGAACAACTAAACGCAAACTTTTGGTTGATTGAACTTTTAACCTAGTTTATTTCTTCGAATACGAGACGTAACTGTTTCGCGAAATCGTTCCGATAAAGTAAATTTGAACTCGTTTTCCGTGTCCACTAAAGAAAAAGAAAAAAAACTTTTAACTTTGCCGATAAACGAACTCGCTTAACTCGGTCAAACAAATTCGGTTTGTTCGATTAACCGTGAAAGTCGTGTAAATTGCTTTTCTTTTTTCCAAACATCCGCGGTGTTTTTCACGTAGCGTTTAAAAGTCGCCAATTAGTATCGACGAATAAGATTTTCTGAATTAAAAACACGCGCGTTTTCAGTAAATGTTATTACTGGCGCGAAATCATTTGATTCCAACATTACAACGTCAAAAGTCTAACGGATGAAATTTAAAATTCCGAAAAGTCTAATTCGTCAAACATTTGTGTAATCACGTAACCGCGTTTAAAAATTGGTTTATTAACAACGACGTGCAAAGCAAATACGGAAAGTAATTTCTGATTTCCGCCAAAACGTTGAGTATAAAAGCGACCACTCTGTAGCGCAACAAAAGTAAAATCTGCTTATGTAAATTTAAAATAATTTCTACCGTTAGAGGTACTTTCAGGAGTGATTGACCGTTTGATAAACGACCACATTACCGAACACGTCATGTTTTTAAATACAAAAAATATCCGAAAATCGCGTGGAATGTTTTGCCCAAAAGAATTCTGGGATTTTAGGTTAAATCAATTATATCACATTTTTAGACCATCACTCGGCAGCATTATTTTAACCATCTCAGACTAGGGAAAAATTAGAATTTCGTAGGTTACCCGATAATTTTGAAGTGGTTCGTCCAAGTGACCTTAAAACGTTATGACCCGTAAACGCCTTGTGAAAAAAACCATAAGGTAGAACAGTATATGTTTTAACAAGTCGAAAATCTAAATCAATTTAAACCATCCAGTTAATATCATAAACAAACTCAACTCTTCTGTTCTCGAGTCGGCTTAAAAATTATCGTGATTTGTTTTCGATTGGATGCATTTTCAATAGCCGTCAACAATACGGACAAACAGATCACTTGAATGAACCGTCCCGATTTCTTTTTTTTTCCGTACAGCGAAATCAACGTGAGCAAAGTGTATATATATTTTTTTTTCCCGACATAAACACAACTTCTCACTTGACAAGTCCAAAATCGGTATTGACCCGACTCGTTAATTCGAATAACCGTGTATTATCGATCGACATGGAGACAAAAACGATCGATACTACACAACCTGTCGCTTTTCTGCGACCGGAGGCGAAAAAATTCGCTTTTCTCACGTCGCCGCCCAGGGAAAATTACGACCGAAAGTTTTCGGTTTGTCTCGAAATCCAAAAATTTCGTCATCTCGCACACATCCTCCTGCCGGAGTCGAGAGATTCCCTAACCTATTATTATTGTTTCTTTGACCGTGCACAAACGACGTATTAAATTACCGGGCGGTTGTTGACTCTGGCACAAGCTGTGCAAACAATTTGAGCACCCGCGACACAAAATAACGCGATAACCGAACATCATACTGTTATTACTTATTACGGTGTTTACACCGTGTCGCAAACGAAAATTCTCGCGATTTTCACGGTGCGAAAAAAAAAGGTTCTGAGCGAGCTCGGTTGTCTAGTACAACACGTCCCGGTGAAAACAAATTTAACGATAAAAAATTTTATCGAATCTATGTGTCTTTCCAATTTTGGTATTATGTAAAATATGGATTTGAACGTTATGATCAAAAAAAATCTAAACCGATGCGTAAAAAACACGTTCCCCCGTAATTGTCTGCTCCCCCCCCCCATAAGCGATACACGGCCGCCCGGAATGACGAGTTTTTTAACGACAACAACGCGAAATCGGCTATAAATCGTGTGAATCAATTTTCTAGATTTTTTTTAACCACATACGCAGAACTATTTCGTTTGCATTAAAGTTTCGAGACTGAAACTAAAAGACTAGAGTTTTTGTGGAGTAACAGCTGCGCGAAACTCAAAAGTTCAAAAATTTCAAAGTTCCACAACTGAAAAATGATCAAAATCGTTTGACATTTCAGCAGTAGACTCGTTAAAACTTTTTCAGCGACATACGTAAATTTAAAGTCGAACGGAGCGCGATTTCGAAAATTTTGCCTTCTTCGTTTTTGATTCATTACTTCAAATAATATACCATCTCGGATCTGTCTTTTCATACGTGAAATCGGAGCTTTCTTTCAACTAGAAAAGGTGATCAAAAAAAAAAAAAAAAAAACATCATTGTAAAAACAATACGTTCTTCGCTGAAGCATCTAAAGTGGAATAAATTTGAGATTTTCTGAGACCGGACGAACGAAGATCAAAGAACCCGGCATATCATAGATTGAAGACGAAGACGGTTTCGTCTAGGTTAAGATAGTAGGTATATACCTATTCAAATGAATTGTAAATTTAAAACGCGAGTGAAAAGTGTCTAGTTAAATGCATCGATGGACATTTTTTTACACAAAGATTCTGTTTGGGAAAAGTTTTTCGATGTGATAACGAAAGTCTCGCTGAATTTTCAGGGGTGCTAATTCCAGTTCGATTGTCTGTGGATAAGGTGTTAAACACTCATAATATGTTCGAATGAACCAGCCGCGGTTCGAATAAACACTAAAAAAAAATTCGAAAAGGCCGAAATCTTTAAAAGAATAGAAAATTATTCAATATCCGAAAGCAATCCGAAATGACGATTCTGAGCCGGTACGGTAGCAATCGAGTGCCCCCAGGAAAAACCGTCCAACCGAAAATTCTACCGCTGAAACGTTGATGACATTATTTGGGCGTCCTTGCCTGACTGTTTTTCTAACTAGTTTTATTTTAGTTCCTTATTCGTATAAAATTAGGCACGTGAAACGCGCAGGCAGTGTTCCGTTAATGCATTTCGGTGTGCACAATTGACATGACGTCCTAATGCGAATATTATATGAACCTCGTCGGTACCGAGAAGCTACGCTGTATTATTATCGTATTAGATTTTAATCCGCTTTTGACGGGCAAGTTGACTAGATGATGTGTGCCGTCGACGTTCATCGACCGCGCTAAATACCGCTGCACCGGCACATAATAATTATTAATACTATACTATTGTGCGAGTCGAAATTGTGAGGTACGAACGAAAAATACGAAACACGCTGGATTCGAATCGGAATCACGATATCGACAAAGGCGAAATTGGAAACATTTTAACGGAGCGAAAAGCCGTTTCGCACCAGGAAAAAAAGCCGGGATCACTCTAGGTCTTGTGGGCGGGTCGCTAGTTTAGAAGTTGTGGCTCAAACGCGTTATATTTTATATCCGAAAGCAACGATAAATCTTCGAAAATACGATTCTGATCGAGCTCAGTTGTCCGGTATACGTAAAAACTAATTTAACAATAAATATGGTCCAAAATTACAAAAATCCACGTACGAAGAATATTAATTTAAATGACGTGTAAAATTTCAAACCACTTGGACCGTTATTTGAGGAGTCAATACGATTTTATTATCGATTTCATGATGATGGTGCGCGTAATTTCATTGTTATGACCAAATTGCAACGTTTTTCAACACTTTTTTTGTACGCGTTCGGAGTCTACTGGACAGATTATTTTGTTTTTTGTCATATAGAACATTTTTTTTTACATAACATGTCTTCGTTTCAGTTCTTAAATAACAAATATGTGTGCGATACAAATATTTTTCTAAAAATAAGTCAAAGGTACGACCAATTTTCGGCAATTTTATTAAACGACAAAAAATAAAAATAGTCACTGTAGATTTTCAAAACTTTTTAGTATTTTATGTACTATTACTTAGAAAAAAAAAAAAACATCATTGTAAAAACAATACAAAGGGGTAGAGAAATCAGCGATTTTGGGGTGGAGTAGGTCCAATAAGATCTGAGTGGGCCGATATTTCGGATGATTTAAGTATTATAGGTTACGGAAGCAACGAAATCGTTATCGTATAAATCGTTGCCTTCAAACGACGAATTTTAATAATATTTCGCAATTGAGTTCCAACTAAAAAAAAAATTTCCCGTTTCGTTCGTAGGCAGTTTTTTAACAATCTGTTAAAATTTCTAGTGCTTCGGAGCGTTAATGAAATGTACAACACGTTTTTATTGTTTCAAAATAATTTCACAAGTTTTACATAAACTATGGACGAAAGCATCGTATGAATAAATGATGAAAAAAATAAAACTTAAAAAATAAAAATACGGTTTGTGGAGAGGCCACGGTTCCCAATCATAAATACTCCACTGGATATCGAACATGGTAGAAGCCCGTGTACCGACTTTAAAAATCGGAGCTGATCTACTGATTGGTATATGAACTTCGGTGTTACTTTGATTGAAGTTTTCCTGAAAGTTTTGCCTAATTTTTGGGTTATACATCAAAAACGAAAAACAACCGAAGAATTTTACTGTAAGAATTTAAAATTTTTAGGTTCGACGTTTTCGTGTTGAAAGAGCGCTACGATTTTAACTTTGAGTACGACAAAGAGTCGATATTTTGGCTCAAAACGTATCTTATTCCAAACGAATATTTGAATTTTACACGTTTCGCGATTAACAGTCCGAAATCACGCAAATCTATTCTAAAAAGCCCGCTGGAGTTGCGAGTGTTTGTCCGATCGAATTGAAACCACTATGATCGGTAGGCGTACACACGGTATTTAGATTAAAATAATTTTTTTTTTTTACGACCTTCGGAGTTTTCGGACCATTTTTATTGTTAAATTTAATTTTTACCAAGACGTATACTAGCTCACTGAGAATCGTGTTTCTTCAAAGGCTTGGATTGATCATCGCTTTCGGATATCAAATAGTTTCCAAGTGACCCACCCAAAGCGTGTTCGCTATACACCGTCGGACTACCCACGCGACCCAGACTGATCGCGTCCTTTTTAAAAATTATATAAACACAAAAAAAAAAGCTTACCTTCGCAAGACCTTTATTTCGTTGTCCAGAGAGTCCTCTTTGCCCTTCAGAGCTTTCTTGTCGATGATCTTCACCGCGTACATCTCGTTGGGTCGCTCCTTGCTCACGGCCAAACGGACTTCGGAGAAGGCGCCCCTGCGAACACGCGCGAAAATCCCTCATTATAATTGTCTCGACAGAAACGTCAATCGACTTTATGAGTTCGCAGTAATCAGGAGACTGTTACAATGTTTACGATGTACCAATTATATAGCGAGATATTTTCTCTCTTGTAAAATCACACTCTGTCGAGAAGCAGAACACTGTTTTCTCAAACAGTTTCGATAATTTTTGAGAGATAACATTAAAATGTTCAATGTTTTACGGGTTTTGTGGTTTAGCGACACGTGTCATTTCACAGACGAGCTTCACAAGACGTATATACTCATAAAAGCTGTTAAAAAAACATGGTAATTGTTTGATAATTTCGTTTTTTTTTTTTTCAAACATTTACACATCGTTTGTTTCGTTGTTTATTCTGTAGTAGGCAAACAAATTTACAAAACAAACAAAACAAAAGTTTTACATCTTATTTAGAGTTCTACGGGTAAAATATACGGACGCGGTAAAAATTAATTTAAAAACATTTCAATATTGTTCTTAACAATGTACAAATATTTGGGACATTTGTCAAGTATTTAAGTTCGCTCTGGAACAATGATTTATCGTTGCTTATAAATTCAATAAAAAAAGTCAACTTGATCTAAAATTTCTGACCCACCCAAATCAATGACCTACGTCGACCACGTCTGGTTCTTTTCGATAGTTGACATATTCTAATTTACAGTGCCGAGACATACTTTTTTAAATTCCGGATAGTGCACTCGATTTTACGACTATTACGAGAATATTCATTTGAAATTGCAAAAGCCAGGTACGAAATTCATTTTTGACAACAAACAATAAAGAAACGTGAAGTCGTGGTAAAAATTCGACACGTTTTTATTCCAAAATGGCTTTAAAAACACCCGACGGTTCAGGAAGATAATAATTGTCGTTTAACGATATAGTGCCGGTAATCTTAGAGGGTTTTATCGAGAAAAAAGATTTAGAAAATAAATTATTCATGTCGGACGCGGAATAAATCAGAGTTGCAATTGAGTCCGTAATATTATTTAAAGTTTTTTTAAAAACCGTTTTTCGAGTTTTGATTACACTTACGAATACCGAGAAACGACGGTCGGAAAACGAAACAATACCGGAAACAACGAATCGTCATGAATATTTTGTTTTGAGCGAATGAAAAAATATCACTTTACTTCTCTGGACAATCGAAAATCTCGGTCCTTCGGGTGTTGTAAATTCTACGTGATTTCCATTTGTTTGATATTGATAATTACGAGGAAGGTAAATCACTCGAAAATATTTGAGATTTTGCGCGAGATCAGTAGGTGAAGACGTTTTCCGAGTAGAAAATGATATTATGCTGAACAATTATACGATTATTGAGGAATATTATGATAGCCAAAAATTGCACAATTTTGTGAAATTAACAATTTTTAAATTTTTGTGATTTTATGTAAACGAAAAATATTAACACATTTATTCACAAACATGCAGTCATTTCCAAACGATTTATTTGTAATCATTTAGTAGTTCCGATTTTTTAGTAAACTTTTTCATCCAAAACATATGTTTTATTTTATGGTTTTTACTACACATATTTTTTAATTTACACACAGATAAATTTACGCCGTCGTTAAAAACTCTCCTTTTTTTGTAAATTCGATATTTTATTTCAAAAATTTCGGTATTTTCCACTTACAATCAGCATTCGACAAACTAATAAAGTTATCTGCATTAATCACTCTAACATTCAAACGTTAAACGTTCGCGAATCGTTTGTAACTAATTGAAAATTTACTCGTTCGGTACTTTTTCATCATGCCTGAGTGTTTTTTTTTCACATTTTTCTACACAGGGACCTGTTAAAAGAGTAGGTAATCGCCTAAAAATAGGCGTAAGCACTTTTTATATTTGTAAAATAAATTAATTTCTTTTTTTACTCAGACGTTTCCAAATATTAAAACCACAACGAACTAATGGCAGATTCTCGATCGGTTTTCTTCAGTGAACATTTTTAGTTCTTAGTTAAGAGAGTTTAAACATTTGCTCAAATAATGGTTTTTATGTGTACAAGGCCTCATTTAAAAATAATTAAATTCCATCATTTCAATAATTATTTTTCCAACTTAATTTTTGTGCGTTATCACAGTGTCAGTGTTGGAAAATATCTAGACGAATAATTTATCTAGATAAATATTAAAGTACTAATTTATTTGGCGAGATAGATAGAAAATTGTTGTGTTATCCAAACAAATATTTTCATAGACATAAATAGCATTTTATTTGATTTTGCCAATCCTAGTGGCCGTTGAAAATTTCAAATCATTTTTTTTTTAAATTTTATTCAATTTTGGATCACAATTAAATACTTAGAAAATGTTCCAAATAAAATACCGTCTTGGACCTATTTTCTTACTTAAAAAAAAAAGATCGTTATTTTTTCGCCCAATTAAATTTGAAAAAATAGATTGAAAAAAAAAATCGTCTCCAAAATTACCTAGATTAAAATGTATTTATCTTTAGTTAGATAAAAGTCGAGTTCATTTATCTGTACATACATTTTTCTTAAATTATGCATATTTGTCTTTTACAGATATTTGTTCTGTACCGGAATTCTTTCTTTCTATTTTTTTTTTTTGTCTTTCAAAAACTATGGTTGACATTTGATAAACGCCGCATTGCCGTTTGTTTAAAATAATTCCGCTAACCGCGACTTCATCGTGTTTACCGAGGGAATAAAGACTTTGTACGAGAAACTCGAGTGAACCGGATAATAAAATACAACACGGAAATATACGAGAAGTAACAAAGGAAAAAGTGTGAAAAACACTCGGTAAATGACATTATGTTACATCATTTTTGTGTAAAACATAAAAAAAATCTAAAAACACGGCCAAAATATGAAACGTGAAATACAAAATCGTCGTACTCGTTATTGCGTTTGAAAAATTTTAAAAAAATCTCTTCAACCGGGCTTGGAAAATGAACTACGACTCTAACCGAATCGTTTGTTGTGTTGTTCTAAAAATAAAAGACCGAAATCGTCGATCCCGATGGATTTTGAAATGCCGTATGTTTGCAAAAGCAAAATTGTTATTAAAAAAAACTGAATACTCTTAATTTAATAAACAGGTTATATACGCGTTGTTATACAAACGTTTACGTTCCAATCGGATTACGGGGTAAATGCGCTTTCAATTAAATATCCAATCGAAGTCGAAAAATCGCTTTATTTCCGTTTCACTGTTATAGAATAATCGTTACGAAACCAACCGAAATCTCGTAAAAAAAAAATCCGCAGTAGTTGTTTTTTACGTCTATTTGGAAATAAAAAAGTTCCATCGTACAGACGGCAATGTTGTTGTTTTATAAGAAAATCACAAGAGTTTGTAGGTACCGAACGATCGCGAAAACACTCCGATCGGAATCGTTTTTATTGTACCCACAATAAACTGCAGCGGGGGACGGGAATAGAGGCTGCTACGGTGGACCGCAGTCGGTCTTCTCACGTTTTATAATATTTTATTATACTTTCTCGCGCCGTTTTTCATCTCAACTTTCATTTTTCGGACAACTTTTTTCGGTACCTTTTGTGCGGGGCGAAACGTCCGCACCTACGAAAAGACACGTCGTCGTCGTTCCCTAACCGAGCCGACGAAAGCACCGGTAATTGCTCGGGGGGTAGTAAATTGTGCCCTATTCATCTCGAGGAATGCGCTCGCGATAATTCACATTGTTTGCCGTCGTCGCGCGAAGGCGTCACCTCGACGTCTCTCTCTCTCTCTCTCTCTATCTCTATTTATAATATTGTATATATGTATTTCTCTCATCTCTCAATCTTCTCTACTCCGACGAACACACACGCTTCCGTCGTAACGAAAACAAAACGAAGCGAGCAAATCGTTTTTATCGCATCGTCACAGCCTTCGCGTCGCAATTTCCGAACGAACCGATTATTTCGTTCACATATTATAATGTAGGATCCGTTTTAATGACGATATTATTTTCCTTTCCTCTTCGAACGAAATATAGTGTAAGAAAGGACGCGAGCAATCGTATCCGAACGAGATTGTCCAACAGAGTTTTCAAATCACAATTTCTCACGGGTAACCGTAGTATTATGGTACAAAAAGTTATGCAAGATCGGCAAAAGTTATGGTATGCAGCCAAAACCAAAGCAACATGAAAAGATCGAACAAATAAGCCGAGCTCAACAGCGTATTCGTATAACAGAAGACCGGGGCCGCAGCAAAATCATAATCTGCAAGATGTGGTACAGGCGAAAAGAGCGTTTCAAGACGCGTATATACTAAATAATAGTAATAGCGTCAGCCTGGCGATAAAGAAGAAATTCCTGAAAAGTTACTTATTAGCGCTCTTTGGATGTGAAACCTGGATCGATGCCTTTGAGATGTGGCGCTTCAGAAAGATACCACGGACGAATAGGGTAACTCGAACGAGTAGGTATTAAATAGTATAAACGACAACTATGGAAATGTACTCTCAGTCCAGAAGATATATAGAGAAAATAATCGAAGGAGAAGGCCGCGTTGCAAGACCAAGAATTCGTGACACACGGATAATAAAAGAAGGAGCAACAAACAAATCTACTATATGAAGAAGAAGAAGGTGCAGAATGAAGAAAAACTCGATAGGTGTTCAACGTTCAGCTCTGTATATCATACAAATTTGTATGTTTACTCGTTTTCCGAACAGATTCACACCGTTTATATTCTTCATGTTCTCTATAAGATGTACTACGGTTTTTCTACGCCAACAACTGTTTATAGGCGTGACAAACTGAAATATTCGTCCGAATTTTAGCTAACCGAGTTTAAGATACGTGGCCAGGAAAATGATAATTTTTTTAGATTAATTTATCCGGATATATAATATACCGACACTGTCGTTCTCTTTTGAATTTCCCAATTAATTTTTTTGCTGCGAAACTTCAAAACGGCATTTGGGAGCCAAACGAATTTTTTTTAATGGAAAATATTAGTTTAGTACTCTTGATACAGAACAATCAACGCGTGTTTATTATTTTAACTTTCAATAATCTGCAGATTTTCCAAAGTACCACACCGACGGCGATCGATGGAATGGAGAAACTTATCACAATTGTTGGTACAAAAACGATTCCTATGCTCTCGTCGTGTTACCTGTGCTCGGAGAATAAACAAATTTAGAGGGTGACGAAGTTGAATAAAAAATGAAATTTGTGTGCCTTCCCTAGACCATTGTGAATAACCAAACTTGTAGAAGATGGGCCTAAGCTGACCTAAGCGTTTTACCGGCTAGTACGTTCATCTCTCGAGTTCACGAAACATAATGATTTTCGAGCCACTCGGGAAACCTTTTTTACACGGCGAATAAATCACGAACGAGTTACAATGCAAAACATATTTAGATCGATATTTTCTAGATAAACAATCGTATAAAATCCACCCCGTTTGCAGTGCGGTGATTCTTTAAAACGTATTCGAGGAATAATACATTCAATTCGCCGATAAATATTAAATATCATAACGATGACGCGTCGTTTCCGTTTTAAGCTTGTATCACTTTTACCTCGCACATCGTATGCAATAGTACCTATAAATTGTTATTAATAATCTTTTGTTTTCCGTTTCTCTTTCTTTTATATTACGTGTTCCGCCAATCGTCTGAGATGATCGTTTATTATTATTATTGTTTACCACAAACGGTTCTTTATTTTCTTCGCCAAAATCTCCCGTCTTGGTTTCCACGAATCTACGCGCGTCATCGTACTCGTACAAAAACCTACGCAGAAACATAACGCAGACGCAGTTGCTACGAGAGGATCGTGAAAACAAAGAATAGGAAAGCCGGAATCGCTAAAAGTCAAGTGGTGATGCTGTGTTTTGGATGGTTTGCGCACAAGTTGTACATTAAATCTGTCGGCAATTGAAAATTGCTTACGAAAATTCCGAGTGAGCCCGGTGACTCAAACAGAGAAATAGAGAGATAAATAAAGAAAAAAAAGTTTGGTTCAGTTTATTAATTTGAATATCGCGCGTAAATTTTAAACCGTTATTTCGAGAAACTACGTTTTATTACTATCAATTGCACAATAGTGCGCGTAATTTCGTTGTTTTAATCAAATTTTTTTGTACGGATCTCTTGGGTGGATTATTTTTTTCTAAAAAATTTTTTTATCCAGATAGCAAATTTTGTTTTACACACGTTTCATTTTCAAATCTTGAACAACACAATTTCTGTTAGTTAAGAATTTTTTATCAAATACAGTCAAAGGTCCGACCAATTTTCGAAAATCTTCCAATTTTAAACAACTAGATAGAAATATGGTGACAACGGATTTTTGAAATTTTTTACTAGCATGCGTCTTTACACGTCGGAAACTTTGTACAAACATTTTAAAACTTTTCGTTGAAATTTCAATCAATAATAAAAAACCTACGGACAATATGTTGACAATTACGGCAAACGCGTTTTTGACATGATCGATTTAGTTTTTTGGCCACAACATCAAAAATAACGATTGAAACGAGTACTAGAATGTTCATACAATTTTTAAAGTATTTACAACGGTCTGATACGAATTTCGAAACGTTTCGAAGGTATTTGAGCTGGATATTAAACTTATTTAAGATTTGAGAATTGAACGCGCTATGTGTGCGACGAAATCCGCTGTCTGCACGTTATAATTCTAACAAATAAAATGTTTATACAGCTTATAGTTCCGAAACAGTAGAACCCACTGCAAAGTCGTCATACTGCGTCAGACCACGCGTTATATTTAAATTTCGTGGTTAGAATTCTGTTCGGTAATATTTTATGATGATACGAGACAATGTTTCATAATATGTTAGTAGCGGTCTCGGAGGAACGATTGTGCGGTGCGCGTCGCTGAAAAGTCGAATACTTACAAAACAGTTTAACGATGCGGAAAACTCGTTGAAAGCGGAATTCAGAGGTCAAATTATTGTTTCTTCGACGGAAAGTGCTGAAACTCCGATGGTATAAAGTGACGCGCGAACAAACTTTGCGTTTACGATAAGAGAAACGACATCGTGAAAATTGAAAACAAACACGCTGTTGTGGCGGTAAGTCGGTTCGGCTGACTCGGAAAACGTCGCGTCACAAACTGATTTAAATATTTCGGATTCTAATCGACGAACGAGGAATGTATATTACTGTTTTCATAACGATGGTTTTTGTTTTTCTGTCAACAACTTTTCGTTAAAGGTCAATGAACTCCAGCGGTACTCTGGCTGGAGATTTTTTTTATCAAAATTTCACCTACTATTCGAGTTTTACGAAACATTTTAGAATTTTCTGTTTTGTAATGACGTTTTTGGCCGGTAAAAAATTTGTACTCCGACCGTTACGTTGATTACCAGATAAAAGTTAGGATTTTGACTTTTAGTTTGGTTTCATTTGAAGAATCGTTTTGTTCTATTATTTTCTGAGGTATGTAACGGCGAAATCGACAAATTCGGTGTCAGAACGTTTATACCTAGGTATAACACACTGTTTCTCCCCTCCTCCCCACGTAGGTTTACGAACTAATTCGCGAGTTTTTCACAAAGTACCTTTATAAAAGGATGTTTTACCTAATTTTTTAAACTATTTTTTATTCATTTTTTTTAACGTATGTTTAATAGGAGTAATTCGCGATCTTTTTTGTTTTCACCAACAACTTGTTATATTAGAAGCACGCTCATAATCGTTTTTTTTTTTTTCAAATCAAATGATTTATCGTTGTTTTCGGGTGTTAAATAATACGGATAAACCGCAAATTTGAAACCGCAAAGACCCGCCCAAAGCGTAGTCGCTACTGCACGTTTACCTTGGTACCGTTCTTTTATGTTTTGGTTTTTGGACAATTCAAAGACCAACTGTTATTAATATAGGCACTATTTTCGGAGATGGATTTAATTTTTTAAACGACAATGTATAGAACGGACTTTTGACGATCGCGTCTACTCTGAAGCCAATTTTATTCGTTATTAATAAATATGTGTAATTTTTATCCGTTCACTGTCATCGACTCGTATGAAACGAATTGTTGACGAACTACATCGATATGCATTCACAGCTGTTTCGTTGAATAGTGATATTGTGAACCGTAGGCGTTATAATTTGAAAGTGCTACGACAATTTTTCGTTCAAAACGATATTCGCGGAAAAATTCTGCTCGTACGATTAAACACGTTGATATTTTCTAATTCTAATCGATGGTTATAATGACGTTTTGCTAGTCATTTTTTTTTTTGTAAGATTTTCATTTTAAACGGTTCGATTAGAGTAATCAATTCTGCAACAAATTCAAACACGATTTTTTCTACGATTTAAAAACGGAGCGCAGTGTATCCTACTTACAAAATTTTACTCTTCTTCTTTAATATCCGAAAAAGTTACTATCGGATTCCGCCTGAGCGCGTTCTATACTTTATTTCTATAGCAGTAAGTTGTCTTTGTCGTATTAGGGGGAATCTATAAGTTCATTTACAAACGAAACAATAATTATACCAATTTTTGTTTGTGAAAAATTATTACGATTCAGAACTGTAATACAGACGTTGAGTTTTTCTGTTGAAATTTCGATCATTTAAAAAAAAAAATATTCGTGATATTTAATTTTCAACAACGAGGCCGATTTTAAACCCCGATAACTTTAAAGAAAAAAAAAAATATTTTCAAAAATTAGCCAACGACAGTACATATCAGGCGATATGTATAGTTTAGAGGATACAGACTTCTAACTACTAAACAAGCGAGAAAGAACTTAAAAATCTACATAAAATAAATGAAAATTTTCACAAAATATTTTTACGATCATCAGTATCGACTACGGCTGGTATATACTTAACCAAACCGTTTAATAATAATAAAAAACACGATTGCCATACTTTACTTCTCATATCGACCCACCGGGGGCGAGCGCTCACTGAAATAATAATTTTTATCCCAGACTCGAGTGACGCGTAAAATACTTTTTGCGGTTCATAATATCGTAAAACGAGCAGACGTATAAGTAGTGTTGAAAATTTACCGTTTTCTCGTGAGCTGTTTTACGGTTATAATACGGTACGACGACGACGACGTGTTTGAGAAAATTGAAAAATGTTTTGTGCGCGACGACGTAATAAAAAATAAATTCCTTTCCGAAGACGGGGGATAAAAAAGTTGAATTTTTTTTTTTTTTTGTATTAAATTTCATAACTCGTGGTTAGCATTAGAGTAGATTAAAAACCGTAGACGAGGCGACCGGGTGCAGAGCGTTATGCGAAAGCACCGTTTTTTGTGTGTGTTTATACGTTCATCACATTTAGTTCAAATCTGACTGCAATCAATAAATAATGTTTTAATCGATAGTTTGAATGCGTGTGTTGATTTATAGTCACGTCGATTGTTGACAGTGGCACACAAAATAGGAGACACTACTACTATAACCGGATCGGGGGGAAAAAAAAATTGAAAATAAATCATTAATCAGCGAGAAGAAAGCTCCGAAAGAGAAAGAGGACTCTGTGGACGACGAAATAAAGGTCTCGCGAAGGTAAGTTGATTTTTTTTTGATCTCTAGAATAAAAAAGTCGGGATCAGTCTAGGTCGAGTGCGGATGGTTTGACGGAATCACACTGGTTTGGAGGAAGTTGTGGTTGAAACGTATACTATTTAATATCGAAGAAACACGATTCTGAGCGTGTTCAGTTATCTAGTGTTCGGACTGGTAAAAATTAAATTTTACAATTAAAATGGTCTGAAAACTCCGAAAGTCGTATAAAAATAAAATAATATTGATTTGATTAACGTGTGAAAATCGTAATGCGTAACGGCCTATCGATTACAATGGTATCGTTGTCAATTCGATCGGAAAAATACTCTAATACTACTATAAAATTTTCGGACTATCACTCGTAAAACGAGTAAAAACCAAAAACTTTTTTGTAATAAAATATCATTTAAAGCCGAAATCTTGAATTTTTGTGGTATTCAAAGTGAATAATAATAATTGTCGATCGATTTATAGATCGGAGCACTACACGAAAACGTCACCCGACATTTTTCGATTTTTCGCAGTAAAATTCTTAATTTGTTTTTGGTTTTTGGCGCATTAAAAGTGAACGAAAATTAAAACATTCTACGAACAAACTATCACCGTTTTACCAAAAAAACATCATCATTGCAAAAACAATACGTTTCTCGCTCGTCATTCGGAGTCTAAAAAATAAGTATTTTTCGGACGAAATTTTCGAACGCGAAAATAATAAAATCCAGTACAGTATTATGTAAAGTATAGTAAGTATTTTTATTCGTAAGTTACTGTGCGTTTTCGGCCAAACCTAAGAATGTGTTTCAAAACAGTTATCTTTAGAATTTTTTTTTCGCTTTTATTTCTCTCTCATGGCATTATATAACGTTTTCATGCGATTCCAGCGTTAAACACGAAAACCGTCGATCGTCTCGAGAATCAAAAAGTGACCCTGTGATTCACGCGACGATATACGGTGAAATAATTATACGTTGGTCTGCCATTTTGTTCGGAATTTTCATTAGTTTCGACTTTGTAGAGACCAACCGAAAAACAAAAATAATATTCTACGTACGATATAGTCATTTGTTCACAACAAGTTTGTTCGATTTTTGTGTTTTTTTATTTAAAAATCCGTCCGTTTGATATCTCGTATTGGTTTGAAGGTGAGAACTATAATAATCGAGTATTATCCGTGTACCGCGTTGGTATACTTTTGACAATTTATCCGGCTATAATTTGAATTCGGTCCCAATGTGCGCGTCCGTTAAGAAAGGGTTTTTGGAAGTCCGACCACCCCCAAGGTGTAAAAGGGGACTAAAAGCTGCAGGGTTAAAATGAAAAAAATGTTTTTATACTATCGGTTTTCTTTTTAAACAAAGAACACACTGTAATACAATAAATGCAAGATATTTCACCGGTTTTTTCCAATATCGAATCGCTATTAAACGGTGAAATAAAGAGCAGAGGGCGCAAAAATGAAAAACGGTTTTGGCTATTGATTTTTTTTTTATTAAACTTGACGTACATATTCCGTCATGTAAGTAATGAAATATTTTCTCCGTTTTTTTCAAAATTATACCCCTAAAGAGGTCAAAGATAGGGTTAAAAGTGTTAGCGGGTAAAACTAAAAAAGGAGTGTTTAGTAAAAATGGAAAATAAATTGTATTAAATTTTTATTAGTGTTATATCGTGTAAACCACACGCGGCTAAGGTAAGGACCGGTGATCGTTACCACATCGTTTTGGTTTCAATTATTTTTCATATGTTTTTTTTTTTTTTTTTACTAAATATCTAAAACTGGAAACCGATTGTACGGTTTAAGTTGATTTCAATCATTTAACTAAACGCGTTATTTACTATATTATACCATCCATAATTTGAAGAGTGAATAATTTATACTTCTCTTTCACTAACTTTTTAACAGCTATAAGACGTCCTAACCCACATTAACTAGGCCAAAGTAAATTTTTGTCATCAACTCAACGTATTAGTCGAAAACTCGCATCGACTCTTGATTGCTTTGAAAAAATTTAGTCATCCATCTATTTACCAGTTAGTTAGTATTGCTGTAAATCGGTTTATCGATCAATGATTTTTTGTTTACAAAATGTTATCCGTTCCACGAAAGAACTGGGAAACATCGATAAAGAGAAGACATTTACCAGTTTTTTTTCTTTTTCGCACGTATAACCTGTCCCAATATATTTCGGTTACACAAATTACCTGTATTCCGTGCTCTCGATAACGATAATTTAGTATGGATCTCAAAAAAATGTATTCGACCTAGTTTTAACCAGAATTTTGTAACCGTGGTCGCGTAAGATTCCGTGTCAGTAAACCAACTGGAATCTTTAAGTCTCAAATGTAGGTTGAATTTCTCGTAAACGATGACATTCGCTTGGAAAGTTCTTATTTCGTTAAAAAACAGAGACTCGAAACGTGTTCCGTACGACGAAACGTTCGAAAAACGTTCCAAACATTTGCGTTGTACGTAAAAAAAACACGCGATTGATAAAATTACCCCGTTCGGATATCGTAAAATACACAAGCTCGGGCGTTTCGTTGTTTTCGATCGAACAGGGGGTTGATAAACATCGAAAAAATGAAAACAAGTAAACAAGAATGAAATAAAAAGGAAAACACGAGTATCGTATTGCCGAGACGTTGGGTGTATAGGGTATGCAGAGAACTCGGAAACACGACGGTGGGTGGTTCCGGTGGAAAAAATAAAAAACGGAAATAATAAAGGAAAATTTCGAGTTTATCACGTCGTGTTTGTGTAATTTTTACGTTGCGCCACGTGTGTGTGTGTGTTATACCTACGGAGGATTGACGGGAAAAAGGGAAAAAAAAATTATTATATTTTTCCTCTAAAATAGCGGAATATTTCTGGACGGTGTTGACGCGCGTTTTTTAATAATTTTTTTGTTTTACAGTTGTCTCAGAAAAACAACTCTGAACGTTCGAGCGGGTCACGACAAAAAAAAAAAAATAATTATAATAATTATTAAGAAAAATAAGGTGACGAGAAAAAAGTGGCCACGCGCTTTGTCCCAGACACATTTTTCTCGTCCTCGAAAAATTTCGATTTTTTTTTTTTAAAGGTTCTATTGTTGTACATTTTGAAAAAAAAATATTGCGGCTTTTATTGCGTGAACTACGAAAATTTATTTCTGAGAAAAAAAGAACGTCAAATAAACTATTGTACTTAATAACGGTTAAAATGGATCGTTTATACTTTTTTTTCGACCGTTGTTTTTGATAAAATTTAAAAGTTAAAAGGATCAGCAAAAAATGTTTCTGCTCAAACCTGACAAGAACTTATCGCGAAAACGTCGGTGTAGTTTAATTAAATATTCGAAAAATAATAAAAATAACCAGAAATCATTGGTAAATCTTCTCATCAGTTCGAGGAACGTGTGGTTTTTTTAGTTCGGTTAATTCACGGAACAAGTCGATTTGGATAAGAAATTTATTCCTAATAACACAAGTTGACCAATAGAACAAAACACACCAACGACTCTTTAAACGAAATAAATTGTATAAAATAAAGTTCAATTTATAATTTACGTGCGTAATAATATCGTTTGTTGCATTTAAATTCTGAGCGTGTTGAGGAAAGTTTTTTTTTTTTTTTATCAGTAGTTTTAGTATAATTATACAACATGTTTAGTCACATCGTAGTTTGGCTCAGGAACAAACTTTAAGCGTAGATTTTTTTAAACCTCTAAATATTTTTTATAGATTCGAGGCCAAAAACTAAAACTGAAAACCGGAAACCGACAAGTTTTCGATCGCATTTGCAGGGTATTGAAATTCTCAAATGAATTAATTTTCGCAGTCATTATTTGCTAAAATATTTTATGTTTAGAGTCTTGAAACTGAAATTTTAAGAAAACGATTTGAAATTTCGACATTTGTAATCACTTTTACGAGAAACAGGTGGCTCCGTTCTTTACGTCAAACACCACGAGAAAGTTTAAATTTCAAAGTATATTTTTTTTTCAATAACTTTTTGGTTATTTTTTGAGTCATCTGCCGAAAACTACAAACATCATCAAATTCGATTATTTGTGTTTCCGAGTGCAATGAGCGATCAATGCGTTTCATAGCACAAAAAAGTTGGATAATTTGATTTAAATTAGATCTTATACGAAATGTGTTTTTAAATTTTCCATATTCGGTGAGTTTCGATCCGAAAACACTCAAACTTAAAACCTAGTTGGAGTGGCGAGTAATGTTCCGATGGGATCAAAAACAATACCACGTTATTTTTTTGGGCTCCTAGTAATTTTAAATTGGAAAATTGGCAATAATTGGTTACGCATTACTCATATATGTGATTTATTTTTCTAAAAAAAAGTTTATAAGTAAAAAAAAAGGAGATTGCTCCGATTTTTAGACGCATTAAAGCTGGTTGAAACTAGACTTTTTTTCTTCTTAAAAATTTACAATAAGATATAAAAATTAACGACTATAAACATATATTTTTTTTATCTGGGCCTTCAAATCAACTCCAAAACACCACCAACGGTCTTATTGTAGAATTATACCCTGTAAGTATAATGTGTTCAACTGTTCATTTTTGTTTTAACAAAATTAAGTGCTAATATAATATATATTATAATACATATTTTGCGCCGAATTTGTGTGGTTGTATTGTAATTTAACTTTTTTTTTTATAACAACTATAAATACTCAAAACGAAACGTAGTCAATAAACCTTAGTGTTCTTCACGAAACAGCATTCAACAGTTCACTCGAACGCTTGATGACACTTAAATAACTACTTATAAATAAAATACGTTTTTTATGGTACTAAGACTTGAAGTCCTTTTAATATTGATACTCGAACACTTAACCAAACCAATCACTTATAAACAGCAAATATATAATCAGAGTGTATAAATCGTTTTGAAAAAGTATGACATTGTGTATTAAAAACCGGTAGGGTTATACTAAATTCGAGAAAATTAAAAAAATACACACGATTTTATAATATTGCTTGATATTTCCGAATGGATTGTGTATTATTACTTGGGTATTATTCTAAAGCGTGCCGAGCATCGGTGTCTAATCCATAATCGGTAGGAAACGAAATTTCAATGGCCAAATAGGAGAGAGAAAAAATTAATAAAAAAAAACATCAGAAAAAATGACAATCGATATATATTGACAAGCACTAATATAAGTATTTGATAATTCTGACAAGGTCGGGCAATAGTTGACGTATATTTATAGACAAGCAACGTTTTTAAATTAAGTAAAAGTATTTTGAGTAAATTGAAAAAGTTGAATAAATCATTACGGTTTTACGTCGATAACCTTCTCCGAAAATATAATAAACTGCGTTAATTTTAAGTGCATTAAAAGGAAATATTTTAAGTGCATAAAAAAAAGTCAAATCAATTCTGTCCGTCAGGTTGATAGTCAAACAAATTTAATTTATATTTAAGCGTGACTTGAAGCATCCATTATAATGTAATTACTATATATCTATATATATATAGATATAAGTTTGTACGAGATAATTTTTAAAATTATTTATTTTTAAAGAAATAATTGAAATATTGACGACATTTTTGATCGGTTTTAAACGACAATAAATTTATGAAACTATATTTATTTGCAAATTCATCTGGTAAAACAGTGTTTGGGTCCTTGTCTCGAAGCCAACCGAAAAAATCACGGAATAACACAGAATAATGAAATCAAAATCTATTGGCTCGACCGATTTATACTATTAATATATCTCAAATGTCTAATACCGTGACGTTTCTCGATATAAACACAAATTTTAAACCGTTTTCTCGCCCCTACGCAGTAGTAATCCGCGATATTTTTACAAAGTACATTACAAAAGGTCGTTTTACGTCGATTTTTTAAACTAATATTTTTTTTTCCTTTTACGCGTGCGTTATAGGAGTAATTCTTTGTTATTTTCACCCAGTACTCGTTAGAGAGTAGACAAGCTAGCTCAGAGTCGTTTTCTTTCGAATGCAATGATTATTGTCGCGGCTTTCGGACGAACCGAAACTTTGAAACCGCAAAGCGCAAACTGCGCCTCGACCGCGTGGTCCCGTGACTTTTTAAAAAAATTTTTATTCTGAACTACCTATAGCATTAAAAATTCCTGTATAAATACTTTTTTTTGGTTAATTCTAAATATTCAAATAGAAATACTTTTTCGGACAGCAACGCGAAACGCGCGGAGCGTTAATGTCAAAATCGATACTCGGCCGTAGCTCGTTAAGTATGAATGTCGTCGCGCGGGTCAAACCGTACTTGTGCGACGACGACGACGACGACGACGATTTGTCGGCAAACGGCTCGAGACGCGCTCGTATCTTCCGGTGCGAACGGAAACAAAAACGTACGTTTTTTTAAACCACAGCTGCAAACGCTATATATATATTTTCACAGAGAATTTAAGTACGTCCAAATGATGTGTACTTAAACCATGCCGCGGAAACGCACTCGATCGTGCGCAATAAATTCTGGATTTCCGCGGGAAGCGATCCGTCGTAATAGTATTGTTGTTATAATAATCGCAGGTTCCGGCTGTTTCGGCGCTTGACGGGCTGTGCGTCGCGTGTTTTTGGTAGCAGACGAGCGAGCGAGAGCTGCTCTCGCTATAAAAAAAATAGTTATATAGTTGTATAACTATTTAAACTATATATAATATAGTTACGTTTCCGCGCGTCAAACGCGTCGTCTTGCCTGCGTCGCCCGATTCTGTGAAATGGACGCGCAAAAGGAGTGAGGTCCGAGAAGGATTTACCGGTCACTCGCAAGTTGATTTCTCGAATGGGAAAGAATCGAGGCCGTTCAAACCATAGGCACCAGAACCATCCTTGGTCTTCCAACTTGCGTCAGGAACGAGACCTAACCCTTGCATCCGCCGGACTCCAGAGTGTAAAGAAAACCATTCACAAACAGTCCTCCGCACTATTCTACAGGAACTCACACTTCTCTCACATCCAGAACCTTGGTCTCCAATCCCCTATTTACCCATCCATAGTGGCAAATCCAAAAACTCGTCCAATAGAATGGTCCCCTTTATAATCTCCTAAACCCGAACTTGACTTCGCAACAGAACTCCATCAGAAAACCCACCTGCTCCACTAGCAAAAGCACATAGCCTGGAATAGTTCAAAGACCCCCAGCGGTCGTCCATCCATGCAAATGCAAAATGGTTTCTCGAATCCGTTCGTTTCTCGTGCGCGCAGGAAGTTTTGGTTTTCCGACAACTCGTCACACTACAACAACGTACAAACCCGAAAAGGTTTTAAAACGAACCGGGTTTTTAGAGTTACTACGGTTCCGTTGTTTGTCTGGGCGCATTAGTTGTAGCTCGTCGTCTCGGTGTATGCGTAATTCATCGATTTCCTCCAATCTTTCGACTTAAAAAATATGTTTCGACACGCCACTGGGCACCTAACCTAACCTAACCAGTTTCCGTATCTTCGTGTCCGCGGCGAAACGATTTTCTTCCGACGACCCATCCGAATCTATCTGTACGTGGGCGTTATGATCGGCTTTTTTATTAAAATTGTCAAACATTCTTAGCTTAATACTATTACTACTAAGCGACGACGCTACGGAAGCAAAATAATGTACTGCCGTGTCGACGACAAGTCGCTGTCGAAAGAGTTTGCGTGGAAATACAACGACTGTGTTCGTATTTTGTTAAAATCTACAGAATACACTCGATGAATTTTTTTATACTGTAATTTTACCCAATTTTACGTGTAATGAACAAATCAGTGTTTCACTATATTTTAACGGTAAATAATTAGTTAAATTAGGAGATTAGCAGCTATAGAACCGGGTGGTCCAACGGGAAATATAACCGGTCTAAAATACGTACAACGCAATCGTCTAAGAGTGAAATACTTTAGATTCTGAGCGCAGCGTACCTATTGTTTTTACAATGATGTTTTTTTTTTCTGTCAACAACTTTCCGTGTAAAAAGAACGATTCAATAAAAAGATCCATAAGCTCTCCGGTGGTAAGCCGGAGAATTTTTTTCGTTGAAATTTCGCTTACTTTTTCAGTTATACCCCGAAAAAAAAAAAAAACCACAATTTTACGGCGAAAAATTTAAAAGTTTTAGGTTTGTAATGACGTTTTCGAGTGGAAAAAGTACTCTAACCCATTAAAAGTGACCCACCCAAAGCGTAGTCGCCACTCCGTCAAACTACTCGCGCGAACTACAGCGGGATCACGGCTTTATTTTCATTTTTTCTGCATTTTTCTTCATTGTTCGTATCTACCGTCTACGGTGAACCATACATAGGTACATTTAAAGGTACAGAAAGTACGAATTATCGCTTGTTTTTTCTCTCGAAATTTTACTCTCAGAAGTGGACCACAATAATATTTTGTCCGGAATTCGACAGACCGGGGGACAGCTACTTACCTACATGAAAATCATCCCGTTACTTACGTATATCACCTGCCAGTTGATATTTATCCTCGGATTTCCTGCAATGATTTTTTTTCCTATTTTTTCATGCGATACGCAAAGCATATAGTCGCTGAACAGACCTACATACATTTATAAACAGAGAGACCACAGCTGAATCTTTAAAAGTCCTAAAAATTTTCCTGTAAAGTCAAAAACCCTGTGTCAATAATATGCCTGCCGAAATCCCAAAAAACGCTGTTTCTTCTAACAGGAAGAGGAAAAATCCTGACAACTCCCCCAGTCTTATATTGTACTACTACTAGACGTATATTGTACTCGTATCACGTTTGTTCGGCGGGTTTCATTAATCAGCGAAACGCTCGACGACAATCGAAACATTTATACAACGTTCGCTTCGTCAAAACCTCGACAGGAAAACGGCGCCGTTCGAGATTTGAAATATGACTTAAGTACGACGTTGCCCGGGGAGTATTATAATAATGCGTGCACACATAAACTTAGCTGAGCGGCACACATGGTTTCGGAGATATCGCGGCGTGATTTATCGTCGTTTCGCGAAATTCGCAAATAAATATTGTTATAAATGCACGAGCCGTTAAAACACGAACCCCGTGTTATTATATTACGGTACAGCTGCGTCTGTGGTGTTCGGGGCACCGAGATCACAGCACGACGGACAGGTCGGACAGGTTTTCTTTAAAAATTATTCGAAATCAACGACGAAAATATTTTACGGCGAGTCGGAAAAAACCGATTCCCGGTGGACGTCAAAACACGAAGAGAGATTTCGTTCTGGTCGCGTCGCAGTTTACGAATAACGCTCGTTTTTAGATTCTGAGCGACACGGGCGAGGTACGATCGTTTTGATCCTCCGACTTTTCGTACAAAAGCGACGCTCCGATTTTAAAAGTCGGCGACTTTTCTTAAATGTTTATCACCTCCGGCGGTATTTTGGTCGAAGCTTTTTTTTTTTAACTATTGTTTATTTTTTGAGTTTTACCCCAAAAACAAAAACAAAAAATCGAGAATTTTGCGGCGAAAAGTTTCAAAATTTCCATGTCAATAATGACGTTTTCGGCCGATAGAAGGAGTGCTCCCCAGTCGTTAATTTAACGATTATTCCCATATTATAACCCATATTGTTAACCAATAACTAAACGTTAATAACCACATAAAAGTTAGGATTTTGCCTTTGTATTCTATTTTATTTAACGTATCTTTCGTATTTTTTCTATGTTATTTTCTGAGTTATAAGTGCCGAAATCGCCAAAACCGGCGTCGGAACGGCTATTGTTTTCAAAAACTATTTCATGTCGTTTTGAAACTTTTACGTACTAAATTAGTTTAATACGCAACAAAAGATTGAAAAAAGAATATTTCTAGGTATAATACACTATTTTTATTTTTTACGTACGCGTATAATAGGACAGATTCGAGTATTTTTTATTTTCACCCAAGACTTATTAGATTAGGCAGCTCGCTCGGAATCTGTTTATAAACGAGTGTTATATCGACGTGTATTTTGGTGCTTCAAAACGAAACGCGAACAATTGTAATACTAACAGAATAACTAGCCAAACGATTAGAAAAAAATTGGATGATTTTTGTTGGAATTTTATTTACGCTTTTATTAGTTGGGTAAATTGTATGATGAGCGTTCGTACTTTTATCATTTTTTAAGATAAGACAGTTGTACGTCGCTTACGGTTCATCTGCCCAAGTCAGTTTCATAATCGTTGACTACCGAATCGGAAATAAAAATAAAAAAATAAAAAAATGAGAAAAGTAACTGCTGAAAAAAAAAACACGTTTGTCCGAAAGCGAATATCTAAAAATCGATAAACGCTGAAAAGAATTTTAGAAAACTTTAAAGAAATTTTAAATGTAACACAACGTAAAAAAACGTATTTTGTGCATTTATTCGTATGTTTTTGAGCGAAAAATTTCAAAAACAATCGAGACGACGAGAATTAAGATCGAGGGGAAAACATAGGTACCTACATATCTCAACTCGTAGAAAAAATATTACCATAATTGTTTATTATCATAAGAAATTTTATGTTAGTATTTGATTATTACTATAAATAGATACTTGAATTGTTGTTTTTATGAAGAGAAAAAACAGTTTCGCGTCAGATTTATCGTGTTGCCGTTCTCGAATTGAAATGGAAAATTATCAAATACAAATATTGTGAAACTCGTAAATTAAATAATTTGATTTTTTAAACGCTTCGTGAAAAATCGAGAAAACAACGCTCAGAAAAGTATATATTCATCCGTCCAACGTGACAAAAGAAATTCGAAACACGTTTAACTGCTCAATAAGTGAATTAGTTACGCGCAATCGATTGGCGTGCGTGATAGATGCCTATTTTCATCGAATTTGGCGAGATAAAATATTAAGACTGGAATTTTTCTTAACTCGTTAAGCATATTGGAAAAACGAATAATTGTGTTAAAAGTGAATTTCTTTGTTTTTTTTAAATCTATAAAATTAAAAATTATTTTAAAAAAAAATTAACATAATTTGAAATAAAGGTGTTTAAGATAATAAAGATTAATAATTCACACGGTTTTGTACGCAGTATGACATTTTCTTCTTACTATTCCTTTGTTGTTTTAAAAAGTTTTTAATCGCTACGATTAACTTGAAGTTAACACGTTCAGTAAAAAAAAAAAAATGAACGAGTTAATTGACTCAATTAAAAATTGACTTAATTTTTCAACTCAATCTCAACTTTACGCGTCTGTTGTAAAATGCGTTTTCCATACGTTTTATAGATACAGTTTCAATAAAAAATAAAACGTAGAATTTAACCGCGATCAATCGAATCGAAAAGATTAATCAACCCCGGGACATATTTTAAGGTTATCCGGGTGTTATTCGAGTGGGAGTCGCCTCGGTGTTCGGTGATTTTGTTTGAAAAATTGAAATTTTTTTTTTTTTATTTTATAAAAATTCTCTTTTTCTCGACCTTTTCGACCACGGGTTTATCGTCGTTTGTTGCGAAAGAGCCCGCGAAACGTCTACACACCGTCGAGGGCGGGCCGCCACGTCGTAGAGGTCGTAGATAAATGCGTCGTCTGAGCGGTTCCGAGGACTGCGGATAAATCGTTCGAGACGTCTGACGTTTCCAGGCGAACGAGTGATTTTTTATCCGGACGGAATTCGCGGTTGAAAAAGCACTGAAAAAATAAATAAAACGAACGTCGGCGCCAGGATAATCCGCGTTCTCCGGATCGATGTTCGCGCTAAAATACATCGCCTTCGACAAAACGATTCTGACGGCGAGAAGCTCGGTTATCCAGTTTTGCGGCAACAGAAACGGTCCGAAAGTTCCAAAAGTCGTATGGAAACGTTAAAAAAAACAACTTTTTTTTTATTTATTTAAATAACGAGTGACCTAACCGATTATCGGTTTCGATTGGACAGATACACTCGCCGCTCTGGGGGGGTATGGTATATAGATTTTTTGTGTTTTAGGACCGTTAATCGCGAAACGTGTAAAATTCAAAAATTTTTTCGGAATAAGATCGATAATTTATAATTTAAAGTCAAAATCTCGACTTTTTTGTGGTATTCAAGACGGGAGCATTCTTTCTACACGAAAACGTTATCAAAAACAAGAAAATTTCATATTTTCGCAGTGAAATTCTTAATTTTTTTGTGGCGTTTGGCGTAATGCTCATAAATTAAGCGAAATCGAGAAAAATTCTAGGATCACAAAAGTTAGCGGTTTCAAAAATTTTTAGCATCCCTTCCAAACGAAAACTTCATCACAAATCTTACAAATTTCAAACTTTTTGCCATATAATACTCCAAAATTCCCAATTTTGTTTTGTTTTTGTGGTATAACTTAAAAAGTCGGCAAAATTTAAAAAAAAAAAAACTTCAACTTAAGTTCCACCGGAGTTTATAGAATTTTCAAGTTGTTGACATGTCGTTCCATAGCAATAAAGCGTTTTACGGTTTTTTCTTCTTTGATCATCTCGTGTTACGAAATAACAAAAAAAAATTGATCTTAGTTAATGAGCATTAAAAAAGTTCATAAAATCTTTGTTTCACCGTTACATATTATAGATTGGGCCCTTAAAAACAAATTTTAACGCTCCCAAATATTAATTAAATGTGTACTTACTCGAGCTTTCTGTACGAGAAAAAATATTTTATG
>CM029361.1:8210982-8254146 GCA_017140985.1 Hormaphis cornu
AAATGTGTTTTCTTAACGTTTTATAGATACAGTTTCAATAAAAAATAAAACGTAGAATTTAACCGCGATCAATCGAATCGAAAACATTAATCAACCCCGCGACATATTTTAAGGTTATCCGGGTGTTATTCGAGTGGGAGTCGCCTCGGCGATGCCGGTGTTCGGTGATTTTGTTTGAAAAATTGAAATTTTTTTTATTTTTATTTTATAAAAATTCTCTTTTTCTCGACCTTTTCGACTACGGGTTTATCGTCGTTTGTTGCGAAAGAGCCCGCGAAACGTCTACGAGGGCGGGCCGCCACGTCGTAAAGGTCGTAGATAAATGCGTCGTCTGAGCGGTTCCGAGGACTGCGGATAAATCGTTCGAGACGTCTGACGTTTCCAGGCGAACGAGTGATTTTTTATCCGGACGGAATTCGCGGTTGAAAAAGCACTGAAAAAATAAATAAAACGAACGTCGGCGCCAGGATAATCCGCGTTCACCGGATCGATGTTCGCGCTAAAATACATCGCCTTCGACAAAACGATTCTGACGGCGAGGAGCTCGGTTATCCAGTTTTTCGGCAACGGTCCGAAAGTTCCAAAAGTCGTATAGAAACGTTAAAAAATCAACTTTTTTTTTTATTTATTTAAATAACGGGTGACCTAACCTAAATTATCGGTTTCGATTGGACAGATACACTCGCCGCTCCGGGGGGGTATGGTATATAGATTTTTGTGTTTTTTTGGACCGTTAATCGCGAAACGTGTAAAATTCAAAAATTTGTTTGGAATAAGATCGATAATTTATAATTTAAAGTCAAAATCTCGACTTTTTTGTGGTATTCAAGACGGGAGCATTATTTCTACACGAAAACGTCATCAAAAACAAGAAAATTTCATATTTTCGCAGTGAAATTCTTAATTTTTTTGTGGCGTTTGGGGTAATGCTCATAAATTAAGCGAAATCGAGAAAAATTCTAGGATCACAAAAGTTAGCGGTTTCAAAAATTTTTAGCATCCCTTCCAAACGAAAACTTCATCACAAATCTTACAAATTTCAAACTTTTTGCCATATAATACTCCGAAATTCGTTTTTTGTTTTGTTTTTATGGTATAACTTAAAAAGTCGGCAAAATTTAAAAAAAAAAAAAACTTCAACTTAAGTTCCACCGGAGTTCATAGAATTTTCAAGTTGTTGACATGTGGTTCCATAGCAATAAAGTGTTTTACGGTTTTTTCTTCTTTGATCATCTTGTGTTACGAAATAACAAAAAAAAAATTGATCTTAGTTAATGAGCATTAAAAAAGTTCATAAAATCTTTATTTCACCGTTTACATATTATAGATTAAGCCCTTAAAACAAATTTTAACGCTCCCAAATATTAATCAAATGTGTACTTACTCGAGCTTTCTGTACGAGAAAAAATATTTTATGCTCATTTTTTTTTTTTTAATTTCATTACTTATGTTGTTCGTCAACTTACCTGTAACAAAAATGAAAAACAAAACAATGATTTAGATCGCAGTTTTTGAACAATATTCAATTCATGAACATTATTTGAGTATTTACAGAAGCTGTTTAACACTGAACGTAACGTTATGTAAACGTCGAATACGTCTTTTGTCGTCTAAAATATAAAATAACCTAACCACTTCAACTGATACATCATAACGCTATCGTTTCTCAAAATTAGGTATTTTATGAATTTTTTTACAACAATAAATCCGGATCAATTTTATCGGGTGTAATTTTAGTATGATTGACACGTCTGTACTATAATATAATACAAAATTTGTGCTAAAATTATAGAACTTGAAATTTAATTTTTTTTAGTCGACCATCAAGACGAGCTTATATTACCCGTTAGACGGATCATTTGTTATTTTCGTCGAAACAGAAAACGAACCATAAATTAATATTGATCGATCTTTCGGTTGGACGAAACTTTCGGTTCGAGTAAATAGCTAGTTTTTGTTATATTAAATTAACTTATAGATTGAAACTCAAACTATACGTCATTAACACTTGACTTGGTTAAAATAATTTTGTTATCTAAATCGACCAAGAGATTTGCCCGCCTTTGTCGAAACGTTTGAGTAAAAAAAAAAAAATACGTTATATCGCCTACGTAACGACAGTTCAAGTGTGTATCGGTACAAAACTCTGAGGAGTTTGTCGCAAGTTATATTTTGTCGTTTCCTTACACACGGTATTGTATGATGGTAAATTATTCCAAACCTTTGTTTCCTCTCCGAAACGACCGGTGCGGATTTTATACCTGAGACTTAAATGTTTCTCTTTTCTACCGAAACATAACAATGTTCGAAAACACTTATTCAGGGCGAAAAAAAAAAATATTTTTATACAGCGTTTTGTAAAATTTATAAAGAATGTTTTTTCTTTCTAATGAGACGACCTTTAAAAGTCGTCGGCTGTACACGGCACACGCACTTTCAGAGTTTGATGCGTTTATTCGGCTCTCGTAAACCGTCCGAAAACGCATAGGTGGGCGGCGTTGAATAGTTAAAAAGTTAAACATTTTTTAAATTTTTAACTTAATTAGTCAATTAATTTTGTTTTTATTAACTTATTCAGTTCAAAATTGTGTTGCATAAATTTAACTTTATATACATAGTTCATCACCTACTTATCAAATGGAAACAACAACAAAAACTTGTTCATTGCTATTTTTATTTTGATAGTTCATTTTCCTAACTAAATAAGTTGAAAATATACAATAGATTTATAGCGTTTAGATAAGCGAAAAAAAAAATTAACTTATTTTTAACCGAGATAAGCTCATTTCAATTCATATCTTAACTTTTAACTGATCAAGTTTTTTTTTTGCAGGCGACTTTAAAATTTGAACTTTGAAAAAATACAGAAACCAACGACGAAAACGTTCGATTACGAAAACGGAGTATACGATCATAACTTGCTCATCAGAACTTGACGAACGATTCGTATTGAAGTATTATAATTTTTGGTGGAAAATCTACAACGATTTTTTGTTGTCTCAGTGTTATTTTCATTCTATAAGCAGCCGATGTATTATAACAAACGATCTGGATGTAAACAAAGAACAAAGTATGTGAAGTAAATACGAGTTTGAAATTAAAAAGTGTTAAACTTAACGGAGTACTGTTAATTTAAAATCCATTCGTCTTAACTCGTTTCTTCCTCGATTCACATAAAATTTACGTAATTTCGTATGGAATCCATTGTCTGAAAAATTAATTTTCGGATTTATTTTTCATCGTCGGATACGGGACGAAAAATCCTGGCACTACAAAAATTTAAACACAGAACCGTAAAAATATCTAAATATCTTTTCGAAATTTCATATCAATTTTTAATTTTCACCCGGGTTAAACGGATAATTCGGCTATCGTAAACAACTCGAGTCAAAAATTATAGTTAAATCACCGACACTTGTAATTTGAAAAAATTTAAAATTTACAAATAAACATATTACTTCGTCTGGAGGAAATCGTCAAACTTATAGATCGATCGACAATTAATGCATTATCGATATAAATATCGCTCATGCATAAACACCCGTTTTATATTATTCAGTTTTGATTAAAATCAGATAGATGAATGGTAATAGTATGTACTTTTAAGACAAATTTATCAACCTTAAGGACGGATTTCAATTTGCATCGTAAAATAAACCTATCCGTGGGACTAAAAGTTCTAGAACTTTAGCTATGGTTAAAAGTTCTTTAGTTTCTGCAGATGAATAATTGTTATGATCGGTTTCCGAACCAACGGAACGGGTGAGTCATAATATATACTGCAGATAAAATCGATAAACTAATTATGTCGGCCAGACACATTAATTTCGAGCATCCTCTACGTAACTTTTTACTTTGTTATTTATTTTCCGGAATTCGTTCGTTCTATTGAAACGGAATAATATGAAGTAGTACCCACTGTCGACGCAACTCTAACGAAACGTTGAGGGGTTCAATAGAACGAAGTTAAAGCATTACTTTTTTTCAAAGAAATACTTATTTAAATAAATATTCTGAGAGTTTTTTTTTTCGCTAGCTAAACATAAGAGTAGGTATAATATAGAAAGCGATAAATTAAAATGTCTAAAAAGAAATCTTCGTTTTAAAAATTCCTTAACCCGATACATTCAAAACAAAATATAAACAATTTTGTTATTTTTCGTTCGATACTTTAAAGAGCTTTAAACTGAAAATATCATAGATTCCGTGTACTTAACTTGTCGATTTGTCTTTCAATACTTATAACATCATAGTGTTTATTGACAGGTAAATTTCCTGTTTTTTGAAAAAAAAATTATCGGTTATTTTACGACACACTACATTCTTTTGCGGAAAAACAATCTATGAAGAACAATAACAGAAGCAATAGAATTCGACACGTTTACCGTAGACTTATTATCATAATCGGTGTTGATTACGCGGTAAAGTGACAAACAATTAAATATTCTCAAGTACATCACGACACGTTCGTGTTTATAGATTTATGATATTATCGTTGTAAGATATGAAAAAAAAATTAAAACGCTTTGGGTATTAAATATCTCCGGTTGTAGCGACCGTAACGTGTCATTGATTGATGACATTGTTTTCTGACAATATCCGTATTTTCTGGCGTCGAAATAAAATCTTGAAATTCTATAGTCGATTCGCCAAAATCGCGTTTTCGGTCAACGGCTGTTGAGCGAGGTAACCCGGGAATATTTTTCGACGCCTTCTCCTGTGTTGAATATACAATTTTTCTGAGAAACTAAAAATAAACAATACTCTATATGTAGGAAAAAAACGGGTTAAAAAATAATGCGCGTAGCGAACGAGCGATTAATAGTACTAGAAGACTTTCCCAAAATGTTTATTTTCTTTTCGTGTCCCGATCACCCCCATTTAAATCCACGGCTGAAATCGTTTGTGTTGGGTACTAACCATTCAAGTGGAACCTAACGCTGTACGTATTATATTATTCTATTAAATATACGGTTCCTTCAGATGATTCAAAATTGAGCTAGCAGTTATTCGCATGTTTAGAAGACACGAAGCACTGGCATTCGACATCGTACGTCCGACGGGGTCATTTTTAAGGCGATTGGCGGAGGCGAAAGGAACGGAAAAAGGAGCGACAGAGGGACGTCAGGAGGGTCGATTGCGCCTTGTAACAAACAGTTCGAGAACTGAGCGCGTCTACGCATAGCCAAGGACGCAAACCGAGATGCACCGTGTGGCCGTGGGATTCACAGGGGACATCGTCATTCAATCTAAAACTCGTGCACAACTCGAGAACTCGCGCTTTCGAGCTGAAAAATAGAGTCATTGCGATGCCGTACTCGACGAAAGGGCGTGCAAGTGCGCAATAAAGCACCACCTTTGAGCCTGACCGGGAAGTTCCAGCGTAATCTGACTCCAGAGTTTTGAAAGCTTCACAACAAATATCCTCGGTATGATGGATCAAGACTGCTGTTAAACCCGAGATCGGCGATAGAGCTGCCGTTAGAGCACGAGGGTAATGGCGGTGTAGGACCGAGACAATACGAATGTATGACACGGGGCACCGCAGCATATTATGTACAAAACACGGTTCTCTTTGCACGTCCTCGTTTTCCCGAAACTTTTTCCCTCCCATCGCTCCGATGTAACACCCGTCACCGCAGCAGCAGCATCGCTCGCAAAACGTACACCAGCGTGATGACACGGTCGCGCCCCGTATGAAACGGACCGGAAAACGAGCTTTCTTTCAGTTTTCGCTGTTTACCCGGGGGCGAAGAGGCGGTGGATATCGTCACCCGTTTTTTTTTTGAAAAGTTTAAAAACAAACAGGTAACGAAAAATGAAATGAAACCTTTAATCACTCCCTCCGAGCATTACGAGATAACGTAACACTGTACGTTCTTTGTTTTCCGTCAAAAGAAGGCGGACGGAATTGAAAAATTTCGCTCTCGTATGTCTGTACGCTAAAATATGAACATCCTTCCCCTGCCCGACCAACAATAATATTTTGGAGCTTTGCATACTTGATTAGCAGTGATATCCGTAAATAACAATGAAACACTGATACCTTAGCATTCTTATTGCAGGCGTATCCGTAAGTATGCTAAACGATCTTCTTGTTTTTCAGTCGTCATCGAAAATTGCTGTCTTTCTACTCGTTATCAATCAAGCAATTACTAATAATCCTATCAGTGTTCTGGAAAAACGTCAAATAAGTGTTTCGTTTGGTTTAAACGTATTCGTGTCGGGCAATAACCGATTGTCTTAACAAGAATCTGTGTTACACGGCGATGGGCAATGGTTTAGGACAGGGTACGGTTTTGAAAAACGCGTGTTTAACTGTCGTACGATATCACGAAGGTTGAAGTATAATAATGATGATTGACATACTAGCAGCTGATAAGTTCTGACGGTGAAATATAACGAGGAACACCGGAAAAAAAACCAATCGTGACAAAACTGCGATATAAACGATTCAGCGTTGATGAGGATTGACTCCGAGCATCCATCTCGATGGAAAAGGCTAATGGAACAATGCGGTTTGCGAGAGTGCAAAATTTGAAAAAAAATAAAATAATTACCACCGATATAACGGACCCGTGTACAACCCGTTGTTCGACACATTGTAAGGGGAAAACGAATTTCGAAAACGAATCGGTTTGACATATCGTTGACTTACATTTTATTCAAAAAAAATTACTATAGAGAATTGCTGTGTTGTTCTGAATTTTGTTCGATTATAGAATTATAGTTATGTTGTTTTGTGTGTGTATGTGATTAGGTTAGGTCAGTTTTATGTCGGATTTTAGGTTTCTACGGTCGGTAGAAGAATTTTTCTCTTACTTTATTATCAATCCGTCGAACAACTGGTGCGAGCCCCCTAAAACCTATCGCATCCAAACCCATACAGACACTTTACGCGGTGTAGAAGAATGTCGGTGGTAATGGCTCAATCGTCGTGCAATATTTTCTTCGTAGCTGTCGGCAACACATCCATCATGGGTGGCTTATCAATTTTCTCCCCAAATTGACGTGTTCCGCGCGGACGATCGAGAAAATTATTAGAATTCGTATGCTGTTCCAGCAGCCGAGAGGACGTACATTAATTTCGTTCGAGAAGTGCTCGTCCTCATCATCGCCTCAAAACACGACGATGTGCATTTGTTGTACGTAGTAGTAACCACGCCGACGTGCGAAAACGTCGGGGGGAAAAAGGTCTCGAAATAATTGATGGGTTTCGCCGACCCGAAACCAGCCGGCCGTCATAATTTTGCCCGTTTTCCTCTCTCCGAAAACAATTATTATTGTTTTGGGTCGCGGCGACTCCGAGGGCAGAGGGAGCGAGAGAGAGAGACGGACGAAAGCGAACGAAGCGATAACGAGATGACGATTATAGCGACGCCTTCACGTCAGTCAGTTGGAGTAGTGACGAGGAGCGACGGACGGTCGGATAGATTAAATAAATACGGATTTCCGAATGCAACGGTCGAAAAAGCGATTCTGAGCGAGCTCGGTACCGTCCGTTAGTGTTGCGTCCCGGTACGGTTTTTAGAGACAGTTTCAAATTTCTACTTCTAACTTGGCTCGACAATATTTTCGAAATCGCTCGAAACTTTTATTAACCTGTGTCCCACTCGAGTGCTGTGTGAAAGTTTCGGCTCGTTTCGAGAGTTATTTTCGATGTTATAGCCAAAAGCCAAGTCGATACCCACGTCAAAAACACGTTTGCAGTAGGCAATTAATGTTTCTCCTTAGTTTCGTGGCTCCAACTTTTTCAATTTCAGACCCCTCAAAACACCACCGCTGTTCCTTTCGTTAGAGCTACTGACTTTAAAAATCGGTACGTTCCTTATACGCTTAAAGTCGTTCACGGGAAAAAAAAAAAATCGTAAAAACAATACGACGCTGCGTTCAGAACAATCTGAACAAGACGAGTGAAAAATTAAGATGTACATATAATCGAATAAACTTGTAAATCGGTTTAAAAATATATAATTCCATAGTGTATCTTCCACTTGTTTAGTTAGGAAAATAAAAAAACAACGAATCGGTTTTGGATATATTTTTCGTTCGACAATAAACTAAACTTTGAAAAAATCGCTGTTTACCGTAAAGAGTCGATTTAGTGCAATTTTAATAAACCTGTGAGAATATTTTTTTCATCGATTTCTTCCTTCTTAGACAAAAAAAAACAATAAAAAACTCTGCCACAAACTATTGGGAATTTTCATCTCGCAGATTGAGGTGTTGGTTTCTACGATTATCATTAAGTATAGCGGACAGTATGAAAAAATTAATAACATCATTGGAAAAAGTATCGTTTGGGCTGGAAAGGGTTAAAATGGTGCAAACGAGTTAGTAAAAACTCGGGCTGCAATGGATCAAAAGACTAAATTTATAAGAATATAACCTTGATAAAACTTTACTCGTACAGAAGTTTTCATTATCTCGGATTGTTTTTTTTTTTTTACATTTACGTTGGACGGTTTGTGAAAATCTTAAAAGTGCGCGAGTATATTTCAATAAACCGAAAACCGATATTATAACCGTGTCAAGTGTATGTCCAGCAGTTATGTTCTCAAACTTCAATCGAGAAACGTATGGAGAAAACAAAAGTAAAAGACAACAATAATTCGCAGTGAATCGAATTAGTCTCAATAAAAAAAAAAAACGACCGAAAATCCTTTAATGAATCGCTATTTATAACGTGAACACTCGATAAAATTGTACTCGATTCTCGAAGTGATGTTTGTCTCGCAAGTTACAAACATTGTGTTCTGACGGAATCTTCAAAGAGAGTTTCAATAAAAGAACCGAAAGCAAAAATGTTTCGCCGCCGCACGAGTACACTTTGCGACGAGTTTACTCTTTGAAGTGGTGACCCGATGAATTTAATTAGATCGATAAATACGTCGATTTTTTTATAAAGAAAAAGAAAATCGCTCGAGTGGAAGTTCTATGAATTATTCTTATTGATGTACCGCAGCACAACCATTAAAGTACTCGGAAAGCTTTAAGAATTACACTTTACGTGTTGTTAACAATTTTTGTTCAATTATTGATTCGTATTCCTATTTGAACGAATATTGCGTAAAGCGTATTTTAACGTGTGTAATTACAATACGTTTGGAACACATAATTTTCCCTAGTTTTAAACTGTACAATATGTCGGTTTAAAAACGTTTCGTTTCCAATAAACAATTCTACTATCACAAGAGGCAATCCGAAATTTATTTGTCAAAAAAAAAAAAAAGAATTTTTTAATAAAAAAGAAAATATAAAGTTCAAAACGCCCGGAAACTTTCTTCAAAACGTAGTATTCGAATACTTTACAAGACTGCTAATTACGTGTGTAAAAAAACTGTACACAACCTAACTGGACCGAATCAAATTTTGAACACGGTTCAGATTCACCCCAACTTTAAGGTTGGTCTCCAAATAAAAAAAAAAAGTGGTCCCCAAACCCGTGTAAAATCGCAAAAAACTAACCGCGCGTTCTGAGTGAGTGAAAAAGTAGAACTATTTTTTGTTTACGTATTTAATTGCGCGATTTAAAATTCAAAAAAGTTTTTTGCCAATGAAATCGTCATTACTAAAGTTAAACACAAAATTTAACATATCAGTTCTAAAGTAATCAATTTGGATTAAAATGGCGAACAGAGGGGAGGAAGGAAGCAGAATTCGACAGACACCATAATGTTTTAATCGCACTAAAATTGAAGGTTTCGACAAATCGTCAAAAGTGATTCAACTGATTCGAAAACGAAACGAATTTTTCAATTGTTTAGTTCGATGTTATCGATGAACAAATGAAAAATTTAACATTTTAGTTATAAAAAATATAATAATAATAAAAAACGACGAAAACTTCTAAACGGTTACTACTGGTTTTTAGCATGACGTACGTATTCTCACGTTTGTCTTTTTGAACTTTTTAACGCAGCCAGGTTTCAAAGATATTTTTCAAAATTTCTACCGGAAAAAGTGCACCGATTTCTACATACGGTAAACATTTTCTTTTATAACAAATCAGTGCTTTAGACGGGTCATTTTTCGCTCAATTGTTACTTAACGCGACGCGATAAATCGCCGTAAGACTGCGAAAAAAACCGGCATTTCGAGTTGTTTTGTCCATACAGTTTCGAAGACAATCGTCGAGGAGTCTTGAAATTTAAGAAAACTTTGCACTGCACAACTTTAAAAAAGTTTCTCGTTCAATTTAAGGACGGTTGTATACACTTTTGGATTTTGTCGTTCGTGTAATTTTGGACTTTTCGACGCGAGATATCGTGAACACAACGTCGTACGTATCTCTGGAAATGTATTTTGCTTAAAAAAAAATAATCTGATCTACCGATATCGGTTAACGACGAATTTTTCCCCCTCACCGTGAACACTTCACTCGTCAAACCCACCCATATAACACGCAGCCTGCCGAGCCCGCTCGGAACAGCGTTTTCGTCGTCGCTTTCTTGTGCCTAACTCTAAATCGATGCTTCTGAACGTCCACCCGAAGCTCCGTAAAATATCCTGTCTTTTTAATCGTTCGATATGGGCTTTGCGGCTGTAAAAATGTGGCGGCTTTTTTTTCTTTCTGCGGCCATTTTTACGATCGTTGCGAATGCTGCTGGCTAGAATCGATCGCGCCGCGAATCCACGGTAACGGGGCGAGCGACTTCGGTCGCGATCGGCCGTCCACGCGTCTGTCTGACGCCGACTGTCGCGGAGTGCGGACGCGTTTCCTACGGCTCCCCAGAAACTCGTTTGTTCGTTCGTTTTTTTTTGTTTTTGTGTTTCTCGAACTGGTTAGGTCGATTCCCGTGATCATCGTCCCGAGTATCATGACGACGCCGAGGAACGACGAGGACGGAGAACAGCAGTTAGCAGCGGCGGCCGTCGTCGCGGCCGCGGCCGAAGACGACGGCGGCGGCGGCGGCGGCGGCGGACGGCTGCTGGACGCCGAAGATGAAACGCCCGGTTTGGCGGCGGCCGACGGCGGCTTCTCGTGGCGGCCGGACGCGCCGCCGGCGGACGACCACCGCGACGACGAGGCGGACGGCGGCGGCGGCGAACGGTTGCCGGCCGGCGACGACCACGCGGCCGCCGTAGCGCGGAAGGACAGGAGGATCGCGTGGAGCGATCAGCTGGCCGACGAGGAGACGGCCGCCGCGGCGACGCCACCCGCGGACGACGCGGACGACGAGGCGAACGTCGTCGAGTCGACGACGGTGCCGAGGACCGCCGCCGCCGCCGCCCGGCCAAAGGGCGGCGAGGAGGCGCCGGGCGCGCCGCGGCGGCCCCGGACGCGACAGGCCGCCGCGGGACTGCGCCGCTCACCCCGAATCGCCGAGGCCCGGAACGCGGCCCGGAACGCGTCCCGCAGCCGGAGCCGCAGGCGGGTCCAGGACCGTCCGCGCTCCGGCAGCCGCCGGCCGACCGGTCGTCGCGCGGCCGCTCCGGCCACGACCGCGTCGTCCAAGAACGTCGTGGCGGCCGGTGGTCGTCGTCGTCGTCGGTCGAAAAAAAACTGATCGCTCGTCGTGAACGTACGCGCGCGCCCGCCGCGCCGTTGTTTTCCGTCGCGGCGGTGAATTATTATTTTTAATCGACGGTTATTACAATAAATCCGTTATCGACCGAAAAGAACTATTGTTCAACGTTTCGACTGTGGTGTTGTTTCACTGAATCTCAGTGCTCGAAGAAGAAGAAAACGTCGTCCGGCGTTAAAAATAGAAACGTATGTTTCGAGTGACAGCTAGTCAAGCTGCTGGTCGATTACAATGGTCGGGTGAAAACTTTTTAGACGACGCGTAGAACTTGTTTGTTTCGCCCAGGACTGTTAGATCGAAAATACTGACTAAGTACTGGCTCGTTTTTCTTTATAGATTTTCGGATGTTTGACGCCAACGACGGACCCGGCAAAAAACGTGGTCGCTTCTGCACACGTGGTATTTTTTTTGAACGTTTTTACTATTCTCTACGACTTAGTCTGAACAGATTTTTTAGATTTAAAATTCGAAAAAAAAACTTACAACGGTGTACTATGTAAATTTAAAAAACATGAAAACCGTTTCACGTTCATATTCTCCAGTCAAAATCAATACTTAGAACCGCCACTGAAATCGACTACGCACATCCAATTATCACTAGGTTTAGATTAGTTAATTCGTCGTGTAACACCACCACCTTACCACATACTTTTATAACAACGATTTTCCAGACTGCTACTAACATATTATACTTTTCGGAAACGTTTTTAAACCACTCTGACTTGGTAGAGTTTTGTGTGGGAAATCGTTTTTCGACCAACAAAATTCATTAGAAAACCATACGCGTACAAAAAAATTATACGGGATATCGTTACTGTTGAGTTATAAAAGATGATGTAAAACATAAACACGAATGAACGCGAAATCTGGACCCGTAATTATATCGTAGACCGCACATTATGTATCAACCGGTCTTTCGGTTTGTTCACAATAACCAAAACGGTTGTTTCGAGTTAAAAAACCATTCATTATTAACAGCTATCAAAACGTAATTTGCTGTAACTTATTGGTTAAACGTATATATATTTGTAGTGAACTGTTGTCGTGCGGAAACACCACGCTGCGGTACATTAGTTTTGTACCCGAGGTGGTAAATTAAACGAACTATCGTTACCCGTACCGGAATCCCGACAGTTTTTCGACATTTTTTTCATCGGAAAAACGACATCCTTTCAAATATACCGGAAACAAAGCGATTGTTCACTGTTTCACGGATACCACGAAAAACCAGAGAGAATTTTATTCTGCGTTCCGCTTAAAAAAAAAAAAAAGCCGAACTACGTATAGTCCTCTGTCCCTCGTTCTTAACTAAAAGATATATTGCAGGAAATAGTTCATTTTTTTTCCTATTTATATTAGGTTGTGTTTTTTTTCGTCCTATTTTCAACGATTTCAAATGAAAAATCGTGTTGAAAACAATAAAATAGTATGCTTTACCGGATTTACTAACCTACGAGGATACCTAGTTTTTGTTTTTTAAGAAGTTGTTTTCAGATGTTTCCGCTATAACGTGCTACACTTTATGTCTACCCGTCAAAAGGGTTATAGTGGACCAGCCTCGGACGCGGGAAATCGTGGTATAAAACCGAGTGATTAAGTAAAATTTTCCGAATTCCGTCGGCCTTTAACGCACATAACTTTTCGAACCCAGCATTGTTACTAACGATCGACGTGGCCGAATTATTTTCACGATACGGACAGCGAGGCACAAAACGTTAGAAAAATGATGGTGGAAAATTTCGTCAAGAGTAAAAGTATCGTGAGAACCGTTCGATAATAAAATAAAACATTTCACGTTTATAAATGAAAAAAGTAAAAACGTTGTGATAATATTACGCGAAATCGTAGTAATACGAGTAAATTCGTGTAGGTACACACACGTTTTCATTGAAAGTATTCATAAAACCAATTAGATATTTCAACCGAAGATAGATTTTAATTGTTCATACACTATTATGAGAACACACACTGTAACGAGAAGTGAAAACATTAAAATCGGTGCGGATACGTCGAACCGGCATTTATTTACTGTGACGTTGGAGGAACGCGGACCGTATTTTGAAATCACAAAATATCTCCGTCGAGTAGTGCGAAAAACCGTTTCTCGTACAAAAAAGGATATCAAACTGGACAGTTTTAAATATTAATTTGTTGAGTAAATTCCAGTAGGATGATTCGGGGCGAATCGATCGGACGGAATTGAAACGGACCGTCCAAAAATGTCGATTCCGATTTTTGCCGAGGCGAATAAAATCCGAATAACGACGAATCGAAATTTCACGCAAACCACAATACACGGCGAACGTTTTATTTGTTTGCGTTTTATTCCCTTCGATCCGTACGAATATTATATCGCATTATCCCCGCGATTTCGCTCCGGACAATAATTGCGGTTTTGTACGATTCGCAGGGCTCGTGGTTTTCGACGAGAAACGCGTTTCCTCTCGATTTTATATCGTTGTACAAGACGAGCGAATATCGTAATAAAACCCTCGGGAAATTCGACTTTTCCCAGATGGGAAAATCGGCGATAGATGGAAAAAGTATTGCATCGGCTAAAAAGTCTTTCCGAAAGTAGTACTCTGAACCGCGTCTTTCCGTACGAGTTCGCATTTACGGCGTGTTTTATGTTTTCCTCTTTTTTTTCATAGTTTTTCAGTCATTTATAATATTTTATGTCTGGTAACGTTTTCGTTGTTACAGATCCGTTTTATTTCGTGTCTTTGACACGCTCGGAGCCTAGGGTATTGACGGTTGAATCGTTTCTCGAAATATTTATACCCTTGGTTCTCAACGCGTTGTGATAATTCCTTAAAGCTCGAAAAATCTTGGGAAAAAATCTCGGGAAAAAAACGTGGAGAACGGGTAACTAACATATAGCAACCGTAGGTAAACAAAAAAAAAATATGATAGAATTTTCGACAAAATTCGTGTTGTTACTACGATTCGGATGACGTTCTGCCTTTGTGAACTCTACACGTTTTTTTTTTCTGGTTTACGCCGGCAAATCGCGAAAAAATTCCTCGCCACACTGCGTAATTCCGTCCCTTTGACGAACCCGATCTTCTCGTGCGACGATAGTGCGCACCTACATTGTACATTGTGACAGCGCGTCTCGGCGAATTTAATTAAATTCTCGTTCGGTTCGATTAGCGCTCGGAATTTCGGCCGGCGAGGGGGACTCCATCTCGGACGCGAAATTACAAGCTTTATTTAAGGCGACCCAGTTGCCCGCAACAAAAAAAAAAACGCCCGACTGAATCGAAGCAGCGGAGAAGAAGAAGAAGAAGAAGTCGTTTCGCACCTAATTAAACAAATTATCATCGTCGTGTTTTATTTCGAATTGACCGTACGGACGAATCGACACGATGTTGAGCGAGCAAACGTCACGATAACAAAATAACTACCTGAAAACAAAAATATATATACAGAGAGAGGTAACACGAGTTAACGGAAACGTTCGGGAAACGAATATTAGACTTTTGGAAAAACATTTTTGTTATGCCGCAGGTTAAAAGGCTGGGATTTTATAGCACTTAAACTTGCGCAGTTGACACGAGCATCGCCTTGAATACGGTTTGAAACATGCGCTCAAAATATGACTCGTTTGTAATTGAAACACGGGCGAAAACGGAAAAATAGAATATTTTTAAAACGAGATCTCAGAACCGCGGAACGAATTTTAATCTTACGTTGCTGTAAGGACTTTATAAAAAGCACTATGCGAACGCTGTGAAATCACAGCCTTGATAAAATGACCAATTTTTGATTAAAAAACTGGTAAAAATGCGAAAATACCTTTAAAACATGGCATTAAAAACAAGAAAAAACAGTAAAATAAAATTTAAAAAATGAGAACTCTGAACCACGAAACAAATTTTAAGCTTATAATCCGCTACTTTTTAAAGACCAAAAATTTGTAAACGCTATAAAATCCCAGCCCCGTACACACTACCAAACGTTTGATTCGCTTTAATAGCAAATGTTACAGTACATTTATGATTTTCAATGTTTCAAGCGGTTCTGTTGGACGGATAGCAAAAAAAAAATTAATGTAAAAATCGAGAACGTTAAAGAGGTTCTATTATGGCGTAGAAACTTTGAAAAAAAAAAGAAAGATTCGAGGAAAACGTGTCGAGTTCTTATCTCAATTATTGGGTACCACATTGTTCGCTGCTGCGGACAGATTTTCTCGGAATACTTTGAAAAAGGTTCGATCTATTGATTAACAACGATGGAATTATCCTTTTTTACTTTTATAGAACCTATTCAAACCGTGGGGTCTCGCGGTTTAAAAAGAAGTAAGAAACTTCGATTTTATCCTGACCAATCGGTTATTATAGTATTCCATAAAAAAAAACTATTAAAATGTATATTGTTTTTATCTGATAACGTTACTCGAAACATGTTTTTATTATGATATTGGCTGGTAATATTTATGGACGACTCGCAGTGGGACAAAATACGATTGATTAAATAAATATATTTTAAATTTTTTAATTTGAATATAGAAAAAAAAAAAAAAATAGAATTGATCGTTTTTTCAATAATTTCAAGAATACGCTTTAAATAATCACCATTTTAAATAGTATATACGTATTCACTTATAAAACGAACAAAAGAAACAATATTTGTACATCGAATCATTTTTGATACGGTATTGAATAAAAATACTTTTACCTAATAAAAATAAAATTTCTTCACTTTGCGCTGTAATCAAAATTGACAAATTTATTTTTTTTTCCTAGATAATTTTGTTCGGGACGGATAAGAGTTGATTATTTTTTTTTTATAGACGTTTACATAACGTATTAAATTACGTAAAATTTATACGATACAGGTCTATCATCTACTTTTTTTCTTCGGTTCAACTACACAATAAAAACGCGTTTTTCTCACAAAATATACTAAACGGTTATTGTTTTTTTAAAGATTTCACCTTAAACGCAGCATATCCATCTTTATTATGATGTATCACCACATCGTGTTGTACGCATAAAATTCATACTTCATAACGGCAGTCGAAAACTCTAATTATTTTTTTGGGATATATATGTACAATTTAGATTATCAAACGAAGTACACTTTTGCAGTGTTCATAATGAATAATAAAAATAAAAAGTACGTTTATAAACATAATAATATTATCGTTTCTAAACAAATCAAGGTGGTTGTTAATTTTTGACATTTTGTCCGGCTGACTTTGAAATCGCTGTTCGAGGGATTGCTCGGTTTCGAGAGCGTTTACGCGGTTCCTACTACGTTCAGTGTTTGTCGAGCCTAATGAGCGATAATTATATAAACAAAAATAATTAAAACATTTTAACGGCGTGTTGTTTGCCCATTTGAATCGGTTACATTTTATTACGGTCTGCGCCCGAAGCGAACTTCACGTCCTATTGACCTAACGGAAGAAAAAAATGAATTTTTATCGAAGGAAAGAGAGGCGCGAGAGAGGTGCCAACCAAACGCGTAATGTTATTATTTCTTTCTAACGCGTCTCGTTCAAAACATTCATTGATATTACTAATAATTTTTCATCGACAACTAAATAATTGTTATAAACATTTTTTATTTAACGAGCTGATGTCGACGGTAAACAAACAAAAAAAAAAAATATCCGGCATCACTATAGTTTGACGACTACGTTTTGGGTGCGTTTGGAAGTTGTGGTTCAAACGTATCGTTAAAATATCTGAAAACAGTGTTTTTGAAAAAACGATTCTGACCGAGCTCGGTTATCTAGTGATACTGGTAAAAGTTTCGAGAATTTCGAAGTTCTATACTTAGTTCTAACATTTTCGAAATGACACTTTTATCGAACCCGTGGTTTTCCCATTTTAACATTGTGAAAAAGTTTCAGCGATCGTAATTTTTGACGTTATAGCCAAAAATCTAATAGGTATCTTACGCCGGTTTTGGCGATCTCGCATTTTTCGTCGTTTTCCGCACGTTTCTCGGAAAATATTTAAAACATCATATTACACGCTTTGAATAAAATGAAATTTAAATGCGAAATCTAATCTTTTGTGCGGTATTCAACGAAACGATTGGAGCACTCCTTCTAACCGAAAACCTAAAAATTTCAACATTTTCGCCGTAAAATTTTTGATTTTTTTTTTACTTTTTGGGGTAAAACATACAGAGCAGGCAAAATTTCAAAATAAGCTTCAACCGAAGTATCGCCGGACCTGTCGTTGTCAGAGACAAAATAAAATTATCCGTTTGCGGTTTGGAACGTGGATTGATCGCGAGAGTGCGATTGAAATTAGAGTAATTTTCGGATGATAGATCGGACTCATGAATCATCCGGACGCGAACCAACTGCGTCGATCATAACGTGGGGTCGACAGCGAAACAATTAATATTCGACGATTCGTTTGATGGTTTTTCAAACGTTCGGGGCCTTCAACGAGCCAAAGAAAATCAAACCATTATCATCGCGAGCTGTGTAATTTTTTTGTTCGGTTTTCATGCACTGTCTTGCGTGTAGAAAGTATCCGGTGATTTTGAAAAAAAAAAAAAAAAATTAATTGTTTTAAAAACTTTTATCAAAAACAGTTTCCTATGAGAACTTTTTTTCTAGACTAATTCATAATGACCGTGAATGTACAATATCGGTTAAAATTAGAGTCGAGATCGAGTGACGATACACAATAACGTGATGATTGTGTTGAAATACTTTATGTTTACGAAGTTTCGAGTCGCAAAGAAAACCATAAGTTAAGAGAATATTTAACAGATTGTTTTCAAAATCGTTTCGGTCTCCGACAAAACATTAGTTTTACACTCAATACGGTGGTTTGTGGTTTGAAAACATCGTCGACTGTAAATTTTGTGCGGTGAGTGTATCGTACACGAGATTTGAGAGTTTCCACATTTTAGCCAAACTTTTTGTTTTTATTTTTTTCCGTTTACAATAATTAAACTCTACACCTAATAGTTTGAATATTCAAAGACTTAATACTACCAACAATTTTAATTGATTCCAATCATAGTTTTGAAATGTCCAACACCTAGTGATAAAAACCATCATTTATGATAAAAAAAAGTGGATAGGTTACACATACTTGTATGATCAACGACGATGCGCCGTTCGGCAGTAGTCTGAATTTAAATTTAGAAAAATAAACAAAAAAATAAGAGCGTAAATCTGGTAAAAGTTCACTCTTTTAGCCGGTTCACTGCGCAGGTATTTAAATTCGAAATTTGTAAGCACCACAGAGAACCGTCGCGCTCACTAAAATCGCGATTTTGAGCACGCTCAGCGCGTCGAACACTCATCGAACCGAACCAGTTCGAAATTTAGCCCGATAACGGTTGAATATTTTCGCCGTTTTTGGTATTGATTGTAATGACAGTTTAAACGTTTCGATAAACTCGAGGAATGTTACAAAACTACGTGCGAACTCGTACGTCGAATTAATCGAGCGTCAAAAACGTAGTTGATAAGTATCTGATACGTTCACTTTTTCTACTTTTGCATTCGATTAATTACCTACTACGCGTTCTGTCAGCCAGGATTTGACGAATTCGAGTGAATCTATTTACGTCTTTGAATCGAGACAATTTTGCTGGCTCGTCCCAAGCTCAACACCGATAGTCACGTCTATGTGTTACTACACTCGTTTCATGTCCTCTACTGGAGTTTCGCCTTTTATTCATAATACGTTTTACCTCTTTGCTTGTGATAGTGACAGAATTTCATTTCACCGTGACAATGGAAAAAGTATATAGTGCACGGATAACAGTTACGTTTTGTTTGTGACACGTATGTGAAGCGCGACGTGTAGACAGAGCGGTAATGGATTTCGTGTTATGTAGATAGACGATTTCATCTAAAGTTATTATTTAATCATTTTTTTTTTCTTGTTCTAAAATCTAAAAGGATCGCAGTTGGAAGAAGTTTTACGAACGATAATTTTTGACGAAATTTTAGCACTTTACTCGATCTCGGTCGTTTTTACATTTTCCGTTTCGTCTATCGTAGAACATCGTCTACTAACCAAACTAAAACCGAGTCCGAATGAACACTAATCGTTTGATCTTTACATCCGAAGATCTTGAGACGCGAATTCGAGAAAGTTCTTTTAACTAGATAGTAAATTAAATTTTTTTCAACCGGAGTGCTCAACACCGACGGTCATTGATCGTTGTAAATAATAAAGGTACCTATAATGAGTTCTGTCGACTCCCGATTCTATATCTTCAAATCTACACAACTTCTTCCTCGTTTCCACTCACAGGTCCCTCAACTATACGAGGTTACATTATCGTTCTGTGTATCTCTGCATTCTGTACCGACTCCTCTCTGTTCATCTTCACCACTCGCAACTATTCTTCATTTTACTTTGGAATAACATGATACTACGATCTGTGAGCACACAAACGCTTATTTTCAATTTACCATCCTAACGTATTAAAAGTTCTCGATTCCCGAGTCTTCCTTACGGTTTCCAACCCATTCAATAATTCGATTGCATCTCTCGTTCTTACACAGACGAATCTCGCATTTCTTAACTTCACGTCAAATAATTCCGTTTCTCTGGATTTTTTTTTTTGCAATTTTTGCGTATATCGTGTAACTAAACATTCCGCTGTAGGCACAGAGCTCGGACGATCCCCATTTTCCAACGGTTTAAAGGTATCCTTCGAGTTTCGATCGATATAAATTCGATCGTCTTGGTCACGATCTTCTTTCGAACCATCATCTCTTCGACACTCTCTTAAATTATCTCCCTTCTGCGCCCTTCACACTGATAAAGTTTACTGGGATTTTATGTCACGGTCTATTCCGTTTACTGATGCGAATCCGTGTCTCGCGAAATCAATCACTTTGTTCACGCTTCTTTCCACTCAAGGATATTTCCCACCAGGCTTAAACTCCTCCTCAATTCTCGACCCGATCCACTAACCCATCCATAATTATTAATTAAATAACGCGTGTTTTCAAACATTCACGACGCGGTATCGAGTGGCGTACGGACGATTCGTATAATTCGATCTAAAATAAAAAAAGTAAACGCCACGCTAACTAGTTGCACGAAAAATGTCGAACAAAAGTTTTTCTCTTCGCGAATAAATAATAAAAACATCTCTCTTCTCGTCGAGTAAAAACAACAAACGTATCGCAAAGTTTTTTCATTGTTATTTTCACTTCTACTTTCCGGTCCTACACCGTCCGGCATATCGCGTTGTTCGGAAAAATGGCACGAACTCGCGAGAAAAAAAATCGATATAACATATTATGTATTATTGCACGGAAGGCGACGTCGCGAAAAACAATTTATTTTTGAATACTAAAAAACAAAAGCAAGTCGGCCGGGCCTAAAAGTGATGTGCCTCGCGAAAATATTTAATATCTAAAAAAATGCTCAACAGGTTTATAAGTTAACAGTGCGCGGTGTGCCTCTAGTGAAAGGTCCTTCTTTTGTACTTTAAAGTTTAAAATATCGGAAAAAGTTACAATCGAAAAAAGTAGGTCGACTAAAAGCGTCGGACAAAGTTTAAAAAACTTAAAATTTTTTCGAAAATCTTCTTCGCGGTTCGAAAAAAAATTTAATTTTCAAAAAAAAAACGAGTGTGTACATGTGTGTAACGAATTCGCTGTTTAAGAATTGAAATGGAACTGTGTTAAACAAAATCCGATAAAAGAAACGTTCAAAATACTCCGCTCAACAGATTCCGTACAAATAAAGTGTCGGCGCGATTCGGTTATAACAACGAGTAGTATACAGTAGTACTGTTATGCGATTTCACATACTGAAATCGTACGAGCTCCTCAAAAACAATGGTCCAGTTGAAATTTTCGCACGTGATTCGAATCGTGGATTTTTGGAATTCGTTTTTATTGTCGAGTTTTTACCGGGAATTTTTTTTTGCATTTTTTTTCTCCACTATGCGTCGCGGGAGAAAATTCACCCCCACGACCTTATCCGACCTGCGGACGGGGGATGATAATAGTAATAAAAAAACCTCTTGGCGAGTATCATACACGGTTCGTAAGTTCTGCGTTTGCTGTACACACGCGTGAGTGCTTTTTATAGTGCGGCGCTGGTGGATAAAAAAATACGAAAAAAAAATAAAAGTCGAGGAGAAAACCGCGTCATTATTAAAATATCGATTTGCTGGCGGCACGACGAGGAAAAATACGACGGCGATTCGAACGTGATAATAAAAAATGAGCTCCGGACGAAACGCGCTGCTCGGGTTGTTTTCCTTCGTTTTTTTATTTATTCATTTGCGCGCTATCAAAATATCAAAAAAACGTTCGAAACAATTCAACGTAATAATAATAATAATAATAGTACCTATAACTGTTTTGTCGTGGTATGATCGTCGTAGAGATCGGAGAGACACCTCTGTAAAAGTGATCGTCGAAATTTCAAGTGTATGGTTTTTTTTTTTTTTTTGGTCAAAACGTTTTTGAACCGAACGGAAATTTCGAAAAACAGATTCCGAATCCACTTTCCCAAATTTGTTTGTTCCACGACGTTTCGGGCCGTCTGAACGTTTAAAAGGGGAAAAAAAAACACCGTCGTAAGAACAAAAAAATTCTTCGGTGCGTTCAGAATCTAAAAAAAAAGACACCGGTAGATATTTCGAGTACAACAGGCCCACTCTGTTCGACGGAAGTAACGGTTTAACGATTTACGTCTGTAGTGAGATTCGTACGTGTGGTTCGCTCGGGAAAACGGTGAGTTGTAGTACATTTTAAAGTTTTATTTTCCTTTGAAACTTATCGCGTTTTGAATTTGTTTTCACGTTTGATGATTTCAAACACTTTGAATTACTTCTGTGAAAAAGTTGTCGCCGACAAAACGAAAGAAATAAAACGCGAATAAGTGTCGAAAACAAAAAAAACAAACATTAAACGATTATCAAAAAGTTTTAACATCGTATAATATTATTTTTGAAATCTGTGTGAAAGTTTTCGGGGTCTTAAACGTGGAAATTACCCGATTGATCGAACATCCAAATGAATGTGAGAACACCACAAAATGAAATATAAAAGAAACGGCGTTTAAAATTCAGCCGTTCCCGTCGACGCGTTCGATAAATTAAAACGACGAGTGATTCTGAACCTAATAAATAATAAAAGAATATATATCTTCTTTATCTTGTATCGTCTTACGAAAAAATAACGACAAACATCTGAAGATATCAAAATTCCGTAAAGCGGTTATCTCGAAATCGCTGCAGGTTTCACACACACACACAATTTTTCGTTGCCTTTCTAAATTATGGGTAGCGATTTCGAGAATTTAGACTTTGTTTTTTGTTCAAGACGACTCACAAAAACCAACCGAATTCGAAAAAACTTCGACCCGAGTACCATCATCTACGACCGATCACACTAGTTTTTTGAAAACGAAAAATTGTTTTTGTGTTTGAAACACAAAATTCGAACGCGTAAAAATTTCACGTGGATATATTCTGATCAAAATCCTTTGCAGTTTTTTCTAAGTCTTTCGACGACTACTTTTGGAACTTTTGACGGGGGGGAAAAACAAACGCCCGTTACAACGTCGTGTATCAGACGGAATCGATTTACCGTAAATTATTATCCACCGTCGTTTTTTTATTTAGGTTTTTAATTAAATTTTCTTTTTTTTTTTATTTACATTTCGATTGATATTTTTTGTTTCCAATTACTATATCTCGTTTCGACGGCACTTTCAAAAACGTAATCATTCGATTACGCGAGAACAAAGTTTATAATAATAATAACTTTTTTTTCCTTTCGTTCAAAGGAGTTCAAAGAACGGTGGTATACGACGTTTTTTTATTTAAATTTTTCGATCAACTTTCTCGTCTTGGAAGGCGTCTTTACAATCACCAAACGGTGTTGGAAAGAAAACTGTTATTTGTTGTTCATTTTTTTTCTGTATGTTGTAAACATTCCTAACGTATTTTTAGCATATCGTCCGATGCGGTCGAGTCAAACGTCCAGACATACACTGAAAACTTCCGAATTGTGCTAGAATAAGAATTGGTCGTTTGAAAAATTAAGAAATCCAAGTGAAACTGATTTTTAAACGTATTTTAGCGCTCATGAGTTGTTGAGTGTTGACCGTATCAATCCGACCTAAATCGATTATTTTCGTAAAATCGGAAGAATTATTTGGCCAACAAAAATACCAAATCGTTTCCCTTTCGGATACCGATTATGTTGACATTCGCCAACCCGCGAGACACAGATTGGTCGATCGAGTCGAATTTTAAAAACAGAAAGCTACGTTATTTTGATCACAAGAATATGGATCATACGAAAAAGGTCGTTGTAAGTATGTAACAATATTGTTTGTTTTAACCACCGAAAAAATTGCGAAAAACCGCTAAAAACAGCATTTTGTCGATAACGCGTGTAGTTTTTCTCCATAATTTTGAAAATAATCATCGAGGAGTGTTGAAATTTTAGACAACGATGTATAATGTAAATACTTATATATATATAAGTAATACTTATATAAGTATTACTTATATAAGTATTACTGTATATATATATAAGTAATACTTAGTAATCTTCGTACTAAACAACTTCGAAAAAATGCTTACAAAAAGATCGATTTAATTTTAAACGGCTATTCATAGCCGTTTTTAGATTTTGAGGTTTTTCATTCATAAATGGGTTGATTTTTACTTGAAATTTGAACACGCACGAACCGTATAATAAAATGTTTTGAAAATCGCACCGATATTGATTTTAACGACGATTTCGTTAAAATCGCGCTAATCAGTTATTTCTCCGCAGTTTCGAGTACAGTCGTTCTATCGTCTTGAAATTTTTAACAAAAACCGTATCATTGAACTGCGCGGAGAACAATTTTTCCAAAAGTTTCGTTCAGTTTTTCGTTCTGTTTTTTTTTAAATTTTTTTTTTTCGTATGTATATAGTGTAGTTTGCGATATTTTGCATTACCGCCCAGGACTTGATAGCTATAGGTTAGATAGCTCGCTCGGAATCGTTTTTTTTTCTTCTTTTCGAACGCGATGATCTATTGTCACCGCCGCACCTTTGCCGCGGTTTTTATTTTTTTTCGTACGTTTTTATACGGCTCGGCGACAGCTGCAATCTAGAACGAGATATTGTAATTATCGTTGTTCTACTACGGCAGTGATAACGATATTGTACGCGACGATATTAAATGTTTTACGATCTTTTTTTTTTCAAATTTTTACGATCTAAACGCGCAATTCGTTTTTATTTTCGCGCTGTTTTTATGACCGCGTGCGAACGGCTTGATTGCGATTCGTAACTTTTTCACGTTTCTTGTTTTTTTTAATTAATATAACGACGCCGAGGAGGACGTTCCGAGCGCAAAAACGGAAAATAAAACGGAGAATACCGTAGCAAATCTACTGCGCGCGACTGTAATAATGTATTATGGTGTAAACGATTTTCTCTCGTGAAAGCGCGTAGTAGCGGAACGGAAGACAATAATAAACATGAGCTTTTATTTGTAAAAGTAAAAATGAAAAAATCATTTTAAATAATAGAAGCTTTGACCGGTCGAGCCAAATTAACGTGCGACAGTGTTATATACGCCCAAAGCATTATTATTTGTGATAATTTTTTTCGTTGCTTACGTTATATACCCTATATGTTATACGTACCGTCGAACATCATATTTTCGTGCATCATTGGAAGAAGACGTGTCCAGGAATCGATGGAAATAAAATCTCAAACAGAAACGAATTTGGAGGGTTTTAATATATTAAACTAACGTTATGGTGTGGCAGTAAACACCTACTGTTGACGGCGCCGCCTATTTTGTCACGTTACATGTTAATCAATATATATATATTAGATAATAATACACACGTTTTAGTGTAAATTTTGACTTAACATTGTGTCAAATCGTTTACCACTGGGTTCCATTTAAAGTTTCGAGCGTCACGAGTAAAAAAAAAATGGTCTTGTAAGATTCTACGCGGACAGACGGACACGGACCGACAACAAAGCAAAAAAACTTTTAATAATCAAGCAGCGATCACTCTATGTCGAGCGGGTAGTAGGTAAACAGACTGGCGACTACGCTTTGGGTCGGTCACTGGTTCGGAACGTTCGATCGTGTTATTATTATTTAACATCTGAATTCATATCCTTGAAAAAAAAAACAATTCTGAGCTAGCTCACACGTCCTAGTAAATTTGTCGAAAATTCGAAAGTTCTGTAATCTGGTGGTGCGGCGTTGTGGGGACTCGAGAGTTCAACGTCGAAATACTCAGCGAAACTTTTGGAAAAACGTTAAAATTTACGACTAACTTGTTTTTTTTACACGATCGAGATTTCTACGCGTTATTTTAAAAATAATATTCTTTACACGCGGTTCGATTTTTGGAATTTTCGAACCATCGTTAAATTTCATACTAGATAACTGAGCTCGCTCAGAATCGTTATGTTTTCATTGTTGTCTAAACAATGATTTATTAATTTCAGATACCTATCAAATAATACCTCACAACATCCAGTGACCCATCCAAAAGCGTAATCGCTAGTCCGTCAAACTACCCACGCGAACTAGATTGATCACGGATTTTTGAAAAATTAAGGCATTGGAACACAGTTGAACTTCACGGTGAACGAGAAATGATCCGAAGTTTTCAACGAAACAACACTAAAACTCTAATACGGATATAGCATAAATTATTGGATTTGTTGTTTCTCTAACAAAATTAAATAGACACTAGTTAAGTCGAATTAACCAGAAAATTTCACTAAAACTATTATGAAGTAACTACCTAAGTACCTTGACTCGGTCGAAAAATACATTTTGTATTTAAAAAACAACATAAAATACGACTAGAGTTGAAAATAACCGCGAACTTGTCGAGTTTGAACACGATTGCGAATCAAATATGTCGTATATGTACGAATAGTTCTAATTAACTTTGGATAGGCAAAACGATCACGTCTCGTCCGATTGACAGTAATAATAATTTATTTACGTTTGAATTTTTCCAATTGATTTAGCTATTCTAGTAATTCCCGCATCGAAAATCACGCGATAGTCGTTCAGTTTTCGTTTTCATCGTTCGTTTGCTGAATCGCAAAAAATTACTGTCGTTTTTACACTCACTTTTTCATCGTTATATTTGTGGCTCGTGTTCAAAGGTGGTGGACGTCGTAGTTATTAAAAAATTATTAATTTTGTCTCATGGCAAATTTTCAACTAGTATAAAATTTGTTTAAAAGTGACCACTTGGAAGAACTAAAATAACGCGAAAATCGGTGTTTACGTGTATAAATGTCCAAAAACAATAATCATCAAAATTGTAAAAACAGTAAAGAGGAAAAGAAAAAAAATAAGTTTCATTTTCAAGTATTTTATTAATATTAAAATTATACGTGAAATATAACCTGTAAAATACTGTAGAAACTAAAGTTCACTGTTAAAAATTCGTAATTTTTTTCTTTAAATTTATTCGCTCCAATAACACGCGTAACAGTTATTTTATTATACATTTGAAACATTTTTGATGGCGAGTGATTAAAAAAAAATTAAATAATTAACGATGTAAAAACGTTTAGAAACAAAACCCGCACTACTCGATTTTCAAATTTTCTTAACCGCCAAAGTACATAAGAACCTATGTTTTTAAGAGTGTTGGAAATTAAATATTTTTTTGGAAAACGAGTTCAAAGATCGTTAAGTTTTGCAATCCGCACAAAAGTTTTTTTAAAATCTTCTACGATTTATAAATACGAATCCTCGGTTTAGTGTGTTATAAAAGGCTCTACTTCAGTTTTTCTAAATCGTTTGGAAAATCGTTCTTAAGGTTAGAATAACGAATAATGCCTATAGAAACCTACGGATAGTTTTTAACTTTTCAACTATATTAATAAGTTATAAGTTTAATTCCAAGTCAGAAATATGCAAATACTTATTATGAACGTTGGTGACCAAAAAAGTCAATTAAACACGATTTAAAACCATTTAAAACATATAAATGATTAGTTTTTTCTTATGATGAGTGCGAATTTCGATTTTGAGTTATATGGAGCGATTAAACATTTTGACCTTTTGGACCGTACAAAAAAAATAATAAAAAAATATTCCAAAAACGATTTAAAAAGAACGCTCTCTCCGCACAATCAACCACCGTCTTTAAAATTGGTATTTGAACATATTTTGTAACGTGAACGGAGCGATTCTGCATCGTCAAATTAGTTTTTCCGACGGAAAAACGAAATAGCAAACGTCATTACAATATCAATACGTTATTTAAAAGGTAAAAAAAAAAAACGGATGCCTTAACCGTAAAAAAAAGTGTAAATGTTGGTTATAAGCCTGTGTAAAGTATAAGTTCCTACATATATTTTATACATTTTTTTTTTTTTTTTTAGAAAACGCTTGTAAACTAAGTATTTGAATTCCATTTGTCTCGAATAGTTTACTCAAATACTTTGCTCGTGCACACGAAATATTTTCTTTTCGCAATTTTACAATTCCCCCCCGGGCACTATTAGGGAAAAGTACAGCTGCGGACGTGTCTGGTCCGGCGTGTCGGGTTCGCTTCAGCCGAATTCCGTCCGTTAAGCCAAAAACTTACCTGAAAAAAAAAAACAAAAAAATATAAGTACGATAAACGCAAAGTGTTTGGCCGAATTGTTTCATTCGACACGGTCAGTTACAAAAAAAAAGAGAAGAAAAAATCAATCCAATGTTTTATAATACTCTCACGCGAACAATTAGCGATTAACGTCAGTTTCGCGGTGAATCGCTCGTGTTTCGATCTTGGAGAAATTATTATGGACCGCACACGTTTGTGACCATGTTTCGGCCAATAATTCGGATATCAAAGACGCTTATCCGATTATGTTCGATTACAGCTTGCTTCCAAAATTTTGATTTTTTAAAATCATACTGTTCATGACGAAAATAACGATCGCTTCCCCAGAACACCACGTACGAAATTAATAAATCGGTGTGTTTTTATAAAACAAATTCGATCGATCCTAGATTCGACCCGTTCGCGTGTTTTTACAGTAGTACGACTCAAGCTTTAACGACGGCGAGTAAAAATTTTTACAAAATGCAAAGCAAACAAGTAAATATTATTGTTTCGACTTACCAGCTCGGTCGAACGAACATCGTGGTTACGTAAATATGTACAGTACGAGCGGTAAATACAATATCCTATGACGGAAAACGAAAAACAAACAACTCGGAAAGCCAAAGTGATAATAAAATGTCTACAAATTTTCTACGTTTTTTTTTTGTGTTTCACTTGGTATTTTATGTTTTCCGATTATTCGAACGATGTCTTTCGAGCGTTTTTCTCAACGCGGAAAACGCGTGTGTTTACATTTCTAGACGGAACTCTCGGTTCGCGTTCGTTGTTTTTTAGGTAAAAAATTAAGCTATATATAAAAAAAAAAGAAAGAACGAGTACAACTGATTTGCTGAAAATTCGAACGCTCGGCAAAGTACAGAATGAAAATATTGAAAAAATATGTCCTTAAAGTTTGCAATAGTATTTCTAAAACCATCCTGCAGAATTTCTCAATTACGACAAAACTCGTTGAATCGTCGACTCACGTAACTAACTTTTTTTTCGTTATTTATATACCTATATCTATTATAGAGTTATTTTTACCAAAAAACTCGTCGACGTATCGATTCTACAGCTGTTTCTAAATGAAATTTCACCACTTCAAAGAGTAAACTTATCGCAAAGCGCACTTGTGCAAAACATATTACCGGTTATTTTGTTGAAATTTAAGGTTCCGTCAAAATATAATGCGTAGGTTACGAGATAATCGTCACTTCGAATCGAGTACAATTCAATTGAGAAGGGTTCAATATCATAGTGATTCTTTAAAACGTTTGTTTTGTCGATGTTTTGTACAGATTAATTTGAGATTCGCTGCTGTTCAAATTGTTAAAAACGTCTTTTACTTTTGATCTTTATTTCTCCGTTCGTAGTACAATACATTTCTCGATAGATCTTTGAGAGTATAGCTACTGATATTTACGCTTTATGTGGTTATTTTTTTTTTTTTTGAAATCCTCGAACACTTTTAACATTTTGATAAACGAAAAAAATAAGAAGTACGAGATAATCATCAATCTCTTGTACAAGAGAGTTTAATCGATGTTTAACGTCGAATATAGAACAATATTCATTTAAGTTTTGCATTTTGAGTCAACTAAAGTTTTTAGAAACGTTTTCCACTATTATAACCCAACGATACTAAAACGGGCAGTATATATATTTTTTTTCATTTGATAATAACCGCAGAGATCAACACCGAAACACGCGTCTCGAAATTTTCCGAAAATTTTTGAAAAATATTTTATTTTTCAAATATTTCAGAAGATCACATCAATTCGTGAATTGAAAATATCCTCGCAAAAACGGTTCGATAATGGCGCCACTAGAAGAGGAACAATTTTTACATGAACTCTCGCGAATATCAATATTCCAATTCGATCGTTTCCTTTTTAATTTATCAACCGTTTTTTTTTTTTCGATAAATGTATAATACTTTTTTCTTCCTCTTTCTACCTTCGGTACCACCGTCTAAGACTATTAACATTCTTTTCGCCGAATCTTCCTTAAGAAGAAACGTCCGGCCAGACTGTAGTAGTCTTCTACTGTTTTTCGTCTCCAACACGTTCGGCTCATTTATTTATTCCTCGTTTTCGCGAAACACTCTACTGGTCCGTACTCGTGTCGCAGCTGATCGTCTTCCGAAGAACCATCGGACTATTGTCGTTCATTTCAAACGCGACAATTCGTTTTCTTACGATCATTATTTCGTTATTTTTTTTTCAGGTTAAATTTTTCATCGCGTTTTTAATCTTTCAACTGTCCGCGCGTGTGTAACATACACCGTCACCGCGCAAAGGATTTCGGCGACGCGACCGATAATAATCCATCAAAACGTCGTTTCGCGGCAGTTCCCTCGTATTTTTTCGCTTTTGTTTTCTCGTTTCCGCCGAGGATCGAACCCGGAGGGACCGGAAAAATGTCAATGCGTAATTTTTCACCGACCGAAAACGGCGGAAATCCGGTCGCGAAATCGGCCATGTCTAGCAGCAGGTAAAGATTATACAACCATCGAGACGAGATTTTCCGGTCGACAGCTGAAAATTAAAATAGATCAAAACGATTCTCGTTGTTCTTACACAAAACTGATAAAAACCGTCGAACTGTTCCGATCCGATTCGGAGAACTTCGTGTTTACCCCGGCAAGAATTTTTTTCTATTTTTCCTCTTTTGTCTTTGATCCACAAGATATTCGTAACGCGTTTCCCCAAAGAGTGTATGTGGTAAATATTTATCCGATTGTTTTACTGTCGGTTATAAAGCGATCAAACAGACATTTTTGTTAGACGTACAAAATCTGAGTTCTTCAAAACTTCACCGGCTCGGTACACATTTCTTTCAACGACTATTGATCACTTTTAATCGTTTTTCTAAAGTCAAGACATCTAAGATATATGTAGGTATCAGTAACAATCAAAAGTCTGACATTTTAAGATAAATAAAAATTGAAATGGATCGATCGATACACACGATATCAAAGTGTAATAGACAATATTCGTATAACGTTTTATTTTAAAGTTTAGTTTCTTGGAGCTGGAATAATTTACTCGGTACAAACACGTTGGGGGAATTTTAATTTTTTATTTAAATTTATTTAAATAAATATTGATGGGGGAAAAACAAACAAACAAGGCTTAAAAATAAAAATGTACACTGCGGTCGACGATTTTCTTTCCAGTAAGGTACATTTCGGAGGAAATTTAAAAATATTAGCGATTCGTTGATGATGTCTTGACAGACGGAAACCAGACGGAGCATAACCACAATAATTTTAAACGCGCTGGTCTCAATTTTACGACGCGTTTATTACTAATTGTTATAAATCGTATTTCATTTGTAATTTTATCATCAACAATACGTGTTTTTATACTGCAGATTACATTATAATAACGAGATGGCCGGTTTCGCGTCCGTTTCCCGTTTTAATATTTAGTTGTTTTTAATATTTACCATCGCGTTATGTAGATACGTGAGGTTTTGACGTGTTTTCGCGGCGGTTCCGCTCGTACTTCATTATTTTTCAGCGGCCGTTGACTACGTTGTATTTTAATAATAATTTATCCGAACGGCACAGTAACATTGAAACGACGTTTTGTTTGTTGTTTAGTTTTTTAATAATTTTATTTTATTTTCAATTCCACAGTAATTCTATGCGCACGATAGTAATATAAACTCGGATGTAAGTGTATGCATAAATTGTATAGGCGGTATTGATTACTTTTCTTGTTTGAACACAATACACTACACAATATTGTTTCTGCGAAAAGCGTCGTTTACACACAAACATCGGAACATGTTAATTTTTGCTCGAATTTTCACTTCATTTGAAAAATCCCAATCTCTACGTTGTCGACAAACACTAAACGAAAACCCAAAAATACCTTAATTAATCTGATCGTGACCACGCGAAAATTCACCTGTACCTTTTGTGTGAAAAATCATCAACCGTTTCTAGGAACTTTTGTAGTTTTAATAATACTCCGTAAGATCATCGAGAACTTGACGAAAAAATGATTTCAGACGTACGCACGTCTTATATAAAATTTTATCTCCCGGCATTGTCAATGTAAGAATAATAGATTTTTTTTACGGATACGTTTTTTTTTTAGATACAAAGCAAAAATATCACGTTATTATATTTGAACGTCGACAATACCTCGCGAATGTTTGTTCCGTTTTACCGAACGTCTAATGAACACACAACGTTACCGGCTGTTCTTGACGAGTTCTCTTCTGTGAAAGACGAAACTAACCATCATATTCTACTACTCGTTATTTTTTCTTTTAAGCCTGTGTTTTTTTGTTGAAAATATTTCTTTACCATATTTGTCGGATGATACGAATCGCGTTGTAATCATTGTTGTTAATATAAACGTGAAACGAGCAAATTTAGTTTCGGTAATCAATAAAATTAACTAGTCCGAACTTTAATTTGTGATTTTTCAATTTTAGTTTAAAAAAAAACTTCATTCCTGATCTGTTCACATCGTAGTGTTGGTTTTCGGTTTCGCTTGATAAGTAAATAAACTTAATAACTAACGATAAACAGCGGAATTAACGCGACACGATTTTTAACCGAATGAGTTCTTCATACGGGTTAAAAACAAAAATAAATAAACTAGTCGAAAGAGCCGGGGGATCACTGTAAGTCGCGTGGGTAGTTTGACGGAGTAGCTTTGGGTGGGTAACTGTTTTGGAATTTGCGGTTCATCGTTTAATACCAGAAAGCAATGACAAAAACACGGTTCTGAGCGAGCCCGGTTATCAAGCGAACGTCCGGGTGAAATTCAACAGCGAACGAAACTTTTTGAACGTTTTTTCAAAGTTGTACACAGATTGTTGTCTCGAGACCACTCGTCGATGACCGTTCTCGAGACTATCGGAGTAAATAACTGTACGCCGTTTTAGCGGTTTTTCTTGCCCGTCGCGCGTTCGGACGCTATCGAGAAACCACCCTAAAGTACAGACGTCCCGATCCGCCAAAATAAAACGTACTGTACCGCACTCTTTCTGGAACACCTGACCTTGCTGACGCTCGGAATCCACATGAAAAAAAACGACCGACTTTTTTTTTACCTCTAACCGTTCGACCGGTTGACGCGCTCGCCGGCCTGACCCGAAAGAGCCATTTTTTTTTCGTTATACGACGAGAATCGCGCGTCCGCCCGCGGGAACTTGGGTCGTCAAAACTTTCGGAGGAAAAGTTCCGCTCAAGTGCCGCGGACACATTATATCACGGGGGAATAATCCCGGCGAATATATCTATATATATTACGTTTCCAAAGCGCGTCGTCTCGCTCGCAGAATGCAATTTATATACAGTGTAATGCCGTGTCACGTAATATCGGCGGTGCCCGTAATATTTATTACGTCTCGACAAGTTTGAACGTGCCAAACGGACGTAAAATAATAATAACAAATAAACGCGGGGGTCGTTTGACCGGGGTAGCGCGGGCGGGTTAGGGTGGGTTAGTTTCGTTCGTATACTATTTCGATATCTCCGAAAGCGTCGAAAAAAAAAACACGTTCTCAGCGAGCTCTGCTGTTGCAGTAACTGTCTATAGTAGTAGTAGTGGTGCCTGGTACGAAAAAATTCCATCCGAATCGCGCCGTATTTCGGTGTCGCGCAAAAGTTTCAGCGCCGATTTTTGGACGTCACGCGCGAACCGGTGCGTGACGAAAAAACACGCGTCTGATCCCGCGTCATGAGCTGCACGGAACGACGGGTTTCGCGAGAAAACAGCGACGTGAAATCGTGTCGTCGTACGACTTGTCGCAGTTTGCCGACAACTTGCCCGACGTCAAACTTCGGCTTTGTCGGCTGTGATCGCGTAGAAGAAAATAGCGAAAAACACATTTCAGCGAGTTTTTTCTACACATTTCAGCGCGTGGCCTCCTCGGACGACCTCTACTCCGCGACGAGCCGGACGACGAAAGAAAACGAGCAGACGGTTATCACCGCGAAAAAATAATAAAATATAAAAAAATACTAATAAAAAATACTAATATAAAATATAAAAAAATACTAATAAATACTAATATAAAATATAAAAAAATACTCTTGCGCGTTATGGGCGTTTGCCCGGGGCGATCCTGTTACGGAAACGTGCTGTCTAATCGATATCGCGGTACGCCCCGTTCCACAGTCGTCGTGGTCGCGGGACAATCACAAAATACGAGAAAATAGAAACTCTACGGTTATTATTTTTTGTTTATAGTCTGTAAACGAGACTTTTTTGAAATTTTTGTTAACGGCGGCACGAACGTCATTGTAAAACGACACTGGCTCCGCTCAGAATCTAAGAATCAGGTCGCGTGGGCCACGCCGTTAAGGAAGGTTTTTTTCCCTATTTAGTAGTCAAACCTGTAAACAAATTTGCTTACGAAAATAACGACGATTGTGCAGCGTAAACGGCGAGAGTTTTTCAACAGTTTTTTTTTATCGCTTTCCGAAAACGCTCGAAGGTGTGACGGAGAATTGTCCAAATCCAAACAGCTAGTTATAAAAATTGTGACTACGGATTTTATTACGCGTGTAGAAAATCTTGTGTAAAATTTCCATGAAATATTTCGGAAAATCGTGTAGAAAAGAACTCGCGCGATTGTTGCTAAATATAATCGTTACCGGGCGGATTTTGGGTTCGGTTTTAAAAAAAATACTACAAGCGTAGGTTCGACTTAATATTTTTGCATTCAGCGATGTTGTTTTTGATAAAAAAAAACCGATACTTCAAATTAATAAAATCGACTGAAAAACGTGCCGGGTTGGCATTTTCACACCAGCCGTTCTGCGTTCGTTTCTCTCGCCAAATTCGGACGAATATCGCAAAATAACCCCCGCGAAGTTCGGTTCGGGACGCGCTAACGAATTGTTTTTTTTATCTCACGCGTGATTTACGAGGTTGAAAATAAAAAAATGAATGTTAAAAGACCGTTGTCGTCGTTAAACGGAGCGCGAGAAACACACTCGTACGTTAGTTTTCGCGTTTCCATTTATAGAGACGGTTGTTATAATATTTTTATTATTCGTTCGATTGTTCTCGACGCGGACGCGCAAAAATATGCGAAACGCCCGTCCCGTGTACGCGCGCTATTTTTTTTTTTACAATAATATATCGCCGCCGGTTCGCGCGACGTAAAGTGCTCGAAAACACGAGTTTCATCGGTCGAACGAGCGTCTCGTTTTTTCCGACAAATTTTCTCTCTCTCTGTCTGTTTTTTTAACTGAGAAACCGACAACAAAATGAACACGATCTTGTAGCACATTAAATCGAGATTTCGAAAACAATATCGTGTTCTGTTGTTGGGAAACGAAAATCGCGCAATGTTTGCGAAATTGAAATAAAAAATAAAGTGTTTTGCAAATTGCCGCACTCACTGGCGAAATGAACGTACGTAAAGAAGAAACGGTTACGATTGACGTTTAAAGTTTCATCTCGTTTAAGAACACAAATCATCCAGGTAATACGATAGGTTTATTTCGAACAAATTTTGTTAAAAAAAACACACACACGCAACAATTTACAATATTATAATCGATTAATTTTTCACTACGCGGTTATTGTCAAGTAGCCAGTATAAAGTATAGGTAACTAGATAAAATGAATGTAAATAACGAAAAAAAAAACAATATTGACTATTTCGTTTTTTAATTTTTCCACTTTGCAGACACGAATCTTTGAAGAGTACTTTTTTCTAGAAAATAAGTCATTTCCGAGAAAAAATATCAGCCGGTACAATATATATATCGTCTGATTTTCGTTCGAATGAAAAAGTTTCGTCGATGCATAACGTATTAATTATTTTAACGAAAATGTAAAAAAAAAACATGTTATCTAATACAAATATTGTAATGAACAGATAAAAGACCGAATCCGAAAGAATATTTCAATAGTTCTGCAGTGTCGTACCGTGATTTATAAAATATGTATACATTGAAAAGTACAATTATTATCGCTTCAAAACCTTTTTTTTTAAATGAAACAGATATTAATGGAGACTTTTCGTCGATGTTTTAATCGGGTTTCATTAAACTCGACTGAAATTAAGAGAACCTTTTGTCCGTATTTTATCAAACAGGTGGGACAAATTTATTACACGTTTTGTCCGATAACAGCTGCTTCTCGAGGCTTGATTTTTGTATTTATTTGCTGAGAATCGGTTTTATCCATTTTTTTTCTTTTCAAATAGTTCTACATTTGTTCAGCTACATACACACTTTTTCAGCCCTGCCACCACGAAAATATCCTTCGAAATCCCGTTTTATTCCTGAATCAATGTACTTTTTTTTTTTTTATCATCTCCCGCATAATAACGTCGATTGATAATTATTATCCTGTCTCTGAAGGGGTATTTAAAGTTTTTCAAACAGAAAATATATTTTAGCAAACACAATCATCAAAGCGAATGAAATATTGAGACTGTTCTGGAAAACCATTAATCCCATTTGTCCCGTGGTTAAAACCTTTTCGATTGATTATTTCAAGACATCACGGGCTAATACAATTTATTTATTATCTGATCTTGCGGAATTAGTTTACGGAGTTCATTTCATTCTGAATCGAAAAAAGAAAATTAAAACAAAAAACTTGTCAACACTACCTCGAAATTTAGTCGTGGCGAACATGTTTTTTATTATTTGAAATTCGTCTGCAACATACTCTAAAATACCCACGTTTGTGTCGTTAATTGAACGCGTGTTCTCTCGAAATTCTTCATGGGCTTGATTATGTTTCAGTAAATCATAAAAACTCAAAAACTTTATTTAAAATAATTACGATCATTGATTTGCAAAAAATAAATCGTACGCCCATAAAACGCCACAAACTATTGACTTTATTGATTGGTTTCAATACCTACGTTTCACGGTTACAAACTCGGACAAATTTATGTTATAGCTAAATTATAAACGGTTCAAAGCCATTATTTTTTAAATAATTAAACCGTTTCACTAAGAATTTATACGTCTTGTACATTTTGTCTTTGTACACTTTCAACGTTTTAACGATTATCAATCAGTAAATGCGGTAATGATTAATAACAATATTTTTCGGTGAACAATTTTAATGAATGATTAATTGAAAATAAAAAGAAGTGCGCATACTTAGCCTGGTCATTCAACGAAACGATTTCGGTAAAAATTCACGTTTACGTCAGAACTAAAAGTATTCTAGATGTATAATGATTAATCAAAAAAAACGTTATTCTTAAATTAAACCATTTTTTCGAGCAAAAAATCAATATGTTTATTTTTTATGAGCGATGCTTAATTTTAATGTCAGGTTTATTTGAACAATCTCCTTGAATACATATTTTTCTGTTCTAAAAAAAAAAAAAATACATATATCATAGTTCTATGAAAATAGAGCGCACACAATATTCTCCTAAACACTTTAACGTTTATTATTTTTTCTGATTTGATAATTTTTTTTTCCCCCGAAACGATCGAAATTAAAGAATCATTAATTGTTCAAAAAGTAAACAGTTTCGTTTTGAATAATCGCGTGCCGACTGAAATTAATGTGGATTTCGATTACCAATTTTTACGTTATATAGGTGCCAGCTAGTCGACAAAAAACTCGCTTCCTCCGTTGGAACTTTTTTGGAAACAAGAGGTAACATTTTCGGGTTTACCAAAATCGTTTATACACAACTATAAATCGCATAGTAGTACTTTCGATTGTGTTCTGAACTTAGTTACCTGGAGATGATACGCCAAATCAAAACAGAACAGACTCCAATCGAAATTAGAAATTGAAATTTTTTATAATTTTCATACCGGAGGTTAAAACGAGGTTTTATAGCTGAGCTGTCGTCCGCAAACATGTAAAAGTCGCTGATTCTACGTGTTTTTAAAACCCTTTGGCGAAAAATCCACCATCGTAATTATTATATTCACTTAGGAGCCTGCCAAGAAAGTTAATTTTCGTAAACTATCGCGTCCGGAACGTTCTGAATGCAACGCCGTTCGCTCCGTTGACTCTGTAATTAATATATATATTCGACTAATTTGCGCGGAAACGAAGCGTTTTAATCTTGAGTTATTATGTCCGTGTTTCGCAATTACTTACAGGTATCACAAAGGAGACATGTTGACTCGGTGCCAAATTTCCCCCTTTGCTCTCGTATCTTTTATCCCTCTCGGTAATATCCGTCGTATAATAATAATTATAACAACGCGGAAACTATGGAAAAGATGACACTGATCAAAAAGTGTTTACGATGTTTACGACGAAAGGGCATTCGATAACTTTTAATGATACGAAGAATAAGACTGAGAAAGAACGGACCAGTGTTTAGGGAAATATCGGTAGAAACTAGAAGTACGAGAAAAGAAAGCTGTACTAAACTTAAAATGACTCAAAATACCTATGGCTGGTGTGTGTGTGTGTGTAAAAAGAAGTGGTAGGAACATTTGTGGATTGTGGAGGTTGATTTGAGCTACGAGTTTGTAAAAAAAGTAGAGAAAACGTGCGAGAAGAAGTAAAAAGGTAATATTGATTTGAATTTTAATCGATTTCATTCGGTTCAATTTTGTTTTGTTTTTTTTTTTAAAACGCGCTCTGTTTGAAGTTATGATACAAAGGCGTTTGTGAAACGGCGTTTTAGTCGAACTAATATAATAGAACTACTTTCCTCTGACTCTACACAAGACACGATATGGGTTTTAAATGTTTAATTTAATAAGTAGAAAATGTTTTCATCCTTTTTTTAGTAAATCAACAAGTACCAAAAATAAGAGCGCTCGACTAAAAAAAAAACTCACTCACTAAATGTTTACGTCGACAGTGTAACCTCTCTTTTCTCGTAAGTATGCGTCGAGTCTGTTTTGAAAATGATACGAAACTTTTAAGCTTTCGCGTTTGATTTCGCAGATGACCGTCGAATTGCTACGAGTCTCGTACGTATTACACGGAATATTCAAACGTTTTACATATTGTAATGGAAATTAAATATTGTTTTTCTCACACTTGTCCGATCCGCGGTCGGTTCTCGACACACAGTTTTTTCTTTTTGTTGTGGAATTAATTTTTTTTAAAACCAATTTTTTCGATTGACCATACGAGACGAATCGCAACGATTGAACGTCGACGTACGATCACCGAATTACGCCCAAAACGTTTTAATTGAAAAATGAAAATACAATATTTCAATCGCTCGAAACTGGGAACTATGAAACAGCTATATTCCTACACCTCTCTCGTTAGTTTTACAAAACATAAAACGCTGCGTACTAAACGGAGTGTGATAACATTTATATAATAACGTATTTTTAACGCTGAAGCTATAAAATGCGGATTATATTATGGCCGGAACACCGTATCGTAATAAATGCGATTCACGGGCCCTTAGACAGAGGGCAACAACGACAGTAGTATATAACTCGTGCTTAATGTGGGTAGTAGAAAACAAATAATGTTCGATTCGTCCTGTAGCATTAAAATACGTCGAATAAAAAATAAATACAATTCGACTCTGATTTTGGTATTAAACGTGTAAATAGTATAATATACGGATGATGCGCGTCGGCTGTGTTTCGAAACGTTAAAATTTCCAAAAACAGTCAATCCAAGCACTCTTGAATCATTGATCGAATTATTAAAAAAATTTTCTTTACCGAACCCGTGTCTTCTATAATTTTGTGTAAATTGTTTTGAAAACCATGGCAAAAAAACTAAATCGATTATGTCAAACGAATTTTTAACGGGTTTTTCTCAGTTATTGTTCAGTTTTTTTACTGTGACTTTTTCAACAATGACTTTCAAACTTAAGACCCGTTAAAAAAGTACCATCGAAGTTCACACGCCGTTCGGAAAAAGTAACGTCTCTAAAAATCGAAGCGTTTTTACTGCCCTTAAAGTTGTTCAGAGTATAGAAAAAAAAAAAAAATACATAAAAACATCATTGTAAAAACATTATAGTCACTGCGGATCTAAAGGAAAAAAAAAAACAAATAGTAAGCTTCTACATCCGTTTGTTATTGTCTTTTGAAAGCCACAATTCCCCCGTCACAGTTATCGCCGAACGATCATATTTTATTCTCAGTTTTACACGAAACGAATGAAATGTATGGTTTAGGAGTTTATAAAATTCGGAGTTTTTTCCTCAAATAAGAAGACCTTTTCTTTCTTTTAACCGACGTCCTCTTATTTTCGAGATAATTTGATTACTTGTCTCTTGTTCAGAAATGTTCGTCTTTCGGTTCATTTTGACGGTATTTTCAATTATCTTCCTTTACATTTTCCCTATCGTCACGTCCGGAACAAAAATCACGTACCGCTTTATGTGTAAATTGTTTAACCTTTCTGTGTTTTAATTTTGTTTCGATTATTTCGTTGATTCGTCTCGACTCTCGCACTACGTTTGGACTTTTTCTCAGGTTTTTACTCATTATTCCCCGACCATTTTGTATGCGTTTTCAGAAATTCCAGTATTTTAATCGGTGTTTTACTCACTTTCTTTCAGCTAAATTTTCCCTGAATGAAATTTTTTTAGAAAGCACTTGTTTCTACAGTTATGTTTCTAACAGTTGAACCGTGTTATATTTTCTCTAAACGATTTTTTAGACGAATTTATATTATTTATTTCATCGTTTATCAATATTCTCGTACAATCCGACTGTCCGTAACACTTCTGCCGCCGGTATATACGACTGTAGAATAAACACTAGACAACATCGGTTTCTTCTCATCATTAATTTTTTCTTTTTAATCTTGTATACTATCAGTAAAGTTTTTGATGGTTTACTACTATTATCAACGGAAAAATAATTGACTCCCAATTTAAACTGTCCTAGGTTAATTTTTTAGCTCTTGGTACAAATTATCAAAAAGGTCATCCGGTTCCGACTTTCAAAGATGATATTATACGCCGCTCGATTTTCTGGAGTAAGTGGTATAAATATTCTAGGAGGATTATTGAATATCCTAGGATACTTCTACCGTATGGAGGCGTTTGGGTAAATTTCCTAGGAATTGTTACCGGGAGGATATAATTCTACTGGATTTTTTTACATAATCTTTAGTACAGAAATATACCTTACTTGTATCCGCCCGTAGGGCTGTTATAATTTCCTATGGATAGCAACAATTCTTTAACCTTTTTTTTTTTTATGCTTGATGTTGCGATGTCAGATCGTATCAGAAGCGTAGTCGCACACTCCGTCAGACTACTCGCGCGAACCGGCTCTTTTTTCTTCTTATTTTCTCTTAGATTTTTCCCCGATACATTGAAAATTGACAAACAAAACCAGTGTCGTTTCGATCATTTTTCAACCGGATCTCTTTCAACACCGCGATGTTTAATGACCGCTGGACGTATCGACGAGCTATCAGTTCGCGTCGTTTTGTGAATTTTTGTAATAGCTTTTGTACGCGAATCGTTGGGTAAACGCCAATGTCATTCCGACGGTCGTTTTAAACATAAAAAGAATAACAATAATACGTTTTATCGTTATCTCCCCGGATTATTGTGCATCTTCAACGAAACAATCGTTTGCATATTAAGCTAAAGATGTACTATATACACGCAATCGCCGACGGCGGCGATTAAATCTCGAAAAGCAACGTATATCCGATCGTTTCCATACTCGGCCTTTGTCATCCGGTGATTGGTTTTTGTTCTGGACCCGCGGAGGCTTATCAGAAAAAAACATTTCGGACTTTTTGCGTTTTTTGCACTCCCGAGGAATTTTTGGACTTTTTTTTTTCTGTCAAAACGTGCATGATTTGCATGCACGACTTTTTACGGTACTAAAAAAAAAAAAAGGTCGGTCAAACTAACATTTATAACATGACGATTCTACGCATAGTAAGCGTTTGCCTCTCTGGTTTGAAAGAATAAAATATTCAAAATGTTTTCAATAAATATTAATTTTGGCGGCATACAAATCGCGATTCGGTTCATCGGTTCGTCCGTCCTCCGCGTGTTATTAAACGTACTATCGCTATGGTGTATCAACAAAGACCATTTTTAAGCAGAATTTCCGGGTAATGACTTATTTTAGAAAACTATTACTAAAATTGTTCGCGGTTTCGCACAACACGGAGAGTTTCCGAATTTCGCGGCTATTACACGTTGAAACAACTAAATAAATATCACGGTAACAACGAACGGAGAATTCGAGACCCGATCGCCGGATTTGGACAGGATAGTTATCGTTTTCGGTTTCTAACTGCATTCGATCGCGACGACTCGACCGGATTAGGTCCGAATTATAAAAAAAATTATGGATCGCTTTATCTTCTCTCCAAAGGGAAATTAGGTGCACGATTTCGGGCCCGAAAACAACGGCTTCGATCGGAGTTGTCGTTGACGTTAACGCCGATCACGGATTGACTCGAATCACTGTGTTTCTGTCCGACTGGTACGGCGAAAACTTTTTGATTGCGCCGTTTGTGCAAAAGTAGCGCCTACAGTTTGTTGTTTACAGTTTGAATCGGTGTGAAAATCGGTCAAACTCTCTGCGATCGTTCAATGTTTTATAGTGAACACGTGTGTTTATCGTTATTTCGAACGAATATGCCGATTGAGAGCGAAAAGTCTCACGGGTAACGTGTTTGAAAGTTTTTAAACGGTGTAATAAACGCTGTTTTGTCCCGTAATAATTTTGAATTTCGATTATGCGTACCTACCGGAAAAGCGACGATTTACGTTGAAAAAGAAATTTGGTACCGCACTAGACCGCGAGAAGCCAAAGCGAAACCGTTTAAATTATACACTCGGTGTCTGCGAATACGTCACAAAATCGTAAAACGTTGTTTTTAAATAATGGCCGCAACTGAACTCGTTACCGAACGAAAAAATCGGAAATTGTTAATTCAAGTCATGAATTCAAAAAAAATTGTTCATTATACATAGTTATTTTAAATTGAGTTTAAATGTGTACCGTTAGTTGTCTTTTACCTCTCGTTCGACTACACGCGTTACTACAACGGTGATTTCAATTTGCCACTGTTTATTTTTTAAAACTAATTATTTTTTTACACGGGGTGTAAAAGATCCGTACAAAAATGTTGTGATACTGAATTTGAAGCATTTTTTTAAAAATATTATCTACAACACCGATCCAAAATACA
>CM029361.1:8264146-8285940 GCA_017140985.1 Hormaphis cornu
ACTCATAAAACGCGTCGTCTTGTGACAAGCAGAGCGGGGCGAATTTTCGACACGTTTCTTTAGCCGTTTAAAACGATCGAAATTTCAAAAAAACGCTTCGAACAAAGCACCGTTTCGGATATCATTTGATGCGTCTTACGTTCAAATCGGAGCGGACTAGAAAAAGTGATCGCAGAAAAAAAACATTGTAAAAACAACGCACTCTGACGCTCAGAATCTAAAAGACGATATTATTCGAGGAGTCAATACTTTAGTGTCAACTGCGTGACATCGCACCGTTTTTCATCAACACTTTTTTCGTACGGGCGGACCGTTTTGAAATTTTTTTTTAATCAGATAGCAATTGTTTTTTTTTTTACACTGTTTTGTGGTAAATTTTTCTCGAAAAATAAGTCAATGCGCAATTTTCGACCGTCTTCCGATTTTAAACGGCTAAAAAACGTTATTTTAACTATAGATTTTTGAAATTTTTTTGAGTAGCTCACTTGTTGTTAACTCTTTGTTTAGGTTTCGATACGTTTCGCTTAAAATTTGATTTTTTTTTATCGAACTGAAACCACAAAGATTTTTTTCGAAAATTTAAATGGTACTCGAAAATGTTTAAAATCACTCGAACCTGTATTTCACCTGTTAAAATTTCACGTACGATTTTATTTGCTAGTTCCGTCTTTAATTTCGGAAGTCACGAAATCGATCGTGTCAGAAAACAAGTAATGTTGTTTGCGTTTTCGGTCGGATTTTTCGACGACCCGTGTTTTTTTGATCCCTTTCTCAATTTTGAACTTTCAATTTCGAGATCCCTTAAAACCCCGAGGATAGCTAATAACTACAATATTATAATCGAATTCGAGAGCGGCCGTGGGGATTATATAGTCCGCTCACTCCGGTTGACCCGTAATATTTTAATATAACTACAATGTTCGTCGCCATTACCAGGCGCAGCACGTACCGACGGCGAAAACGCGGTGTGTGTCAGATGTTTTAGATTCTCAGATGTTTTAGCGACAACGTTTTTTTTACAACTTCTATGGACCGTAAAAATGCTCGGATTTTTAATGCCGTTATTTTTCTGAAAGGACTGTGCAATAGTCTGAAAGTTCAAAATTTAAAAAATCCAACGAACGGGTCGACCGGAAAAAAGGTCAAGAATTACGTGTTTTCGACACAATCGTTTTAGTTTTATGACCATAAATTTCACAACAGCAGACGTAGATGAAACTCTTGTGCCAATACGTCAAAACACAGGTTTGGTACGAGTTTAATGTGATTTTGACGAAACTTCGAGCCAAGTGTCAAAGAGGTTGTAGATTTTCGAAAAAATATTTTGAAACGTTCACACAAAGTTGACAAGTTGTTGTGTCTTTTCCACCGGATTATGATGCTGTTACGAATATTATACTGTACGGTTTAAAACTTAAAATCGGAGTTGCTTCTAAAAATATCGATTAAACAAAAAACGCAAACGTAACGTTTTAAATTTTTTCTTTTGAAATTATACAATTTGTATGTAATTTATTCAACTGTTCAACTTGAAAATCACGTTTTTCCAAAAATTTTTATCGCCGCGTGTCGTTTTTGAACGTTTCACTGCGATTCTGCATTTACATTTTTCATTTCATTTAAGTACACGGTAGCTACGTCATAAATCCATAACCGCGGTTCAAGCACTTATTCTTTTCTCGTCAAAGTAATAATTTTTACCTTTCCGCAACGAATCTTAACGATCCATCAAGTGTACAACTCATTTAATTCGTGCTTTCGTATAGGTACATGGATTTTTTCTCACATTTTTTCCAACCCTTTTCCATCATCCCGTCACGTCCAGTTTCGCCATTTCTCGGAGTGATCCGGTTTTTCGTTTTCCACGCATCCACAATCAATCTTAACGCCTTTTGGCAATTCAAACGGATTTTGTTGAAAAATAATCATTAATTTTTACCCTTCATTGTCTACCTATTATACATAAGTCTATGTGTTTTATACTTTAAACAAGATCACACCGATTTTCCTATCGTGGACACGGCGACAATACGGTTCTCTCCGTTCTTGTTTCTGCCACCCACATTATGTTATACGAACCGCACGAGAACGAAATGCTTCTCGTTAATAACGAAGTAAAACAGAACGGCGATAATTTAACAACGTCTTAAACGTGCAAACTGAATTCGATGTACCAATTTATTACGGACGGCGGTACATAATTTATAGTGGCATCGTTTACTGTTTCTTATTACTATTAAATCTATCGGTACGGTTTGTTCGTTGACGTTGTTTCGTGGGCGTTCATTTTTATTTTCTAATCGTCACCTGACCTACGGTCGAAACCAGTCGTCGTATTTATTAACGTTCTGGGGCGTTATAATCCGTTAAAGAAATGTATCGTCTTATACGTTTGGTCACAGCAGATGATACTCGCCGTGAATATTGTCGTAACGGTAATACGCCGAATCGGAAAAAAAACAACAACAAATCCGAGCAACAGAAAAAAAAGATTTTAAAAAAAAAAACGTCTTCGCCGGAAACAGACGATTGTCATAACCGATACGAGCGCGCTGTATATACAACCAACAAATGCGACCGCGCAAACCCGGTATAATGATGTCGTACACGTCGGACCGCGTTTACGGTAACAACAGTAATAATAACAATACTCTCGGTTGTACATTGTAGTAAATCACGAGCCTACGTGAGTGTAATATTCTGTGTAAGATCGCGTGTAAAATAATTTATAACGCATACACCGGCCGCGTATCGTGCCTACACAATGCACGAGACAGCGTACAGAGTCGTACACACAGGGTGCGGTGTTCTCTAAAAACAATTGACGATTTATTTTAGAGAGAAAAAAAATTCGAGCGAATCGTCCGTTAGAAACGGGATATTTATTTTACTCGGGAATCTCGTGATAGACACACACCACAGACGGACATTTGAGGACGCGACTCTTCATTGAAGCCCCCCCGCGGAGCAAAGCGAGTTTTATTAAAACCCAAAGGGAAGTTTAAAGCACGTGAGAGGTACATTTTTCAAGTAAAAAAATGTTCGGCACTGAGCAAAGCGAGTAGTATAGTGAGCACTTGCGTTGAATCCTGCGCGAACACGGTTATTTTTTTTAACGCCGAGAGCACATCGGACAAACGCGACGTTTGAAAATACAGTTTGTTACGAAATCGGGGGTCTGCGAGCTATAGGTTTAACTATGATTTTCGCTTTGAAAAACTCACCTACCCTAACCGAATTTTCCGAGTTCCGACATCCAAGTACAACAAGGTACGTTACAAACCATAAAAATTCGATACACGTTTATTACTCTTACTTGATCGATATCATACGAGGGACGAAATAAGAATTACCTACTCAAAAGTAGTACTCATTATTCGGGTAGCGTTGCCAGTAATTTACCGATTAACGGTAATTTTACATCCCTGTAGTTACGAATTTCAGCGAGTTTTCAGAACCGATCGATCGGTGGGTCGGAAATACAAAAGCCGTCTGTATTCTTATGAAAAAAAAAAAAAAAACGTGCGAATTTGTCAGGTGGACCGCATTTTTCTAACCGATTCGACTTTCAAGATGTTACAGAGGAGAATTTTATCAACGCCAAAATCAATACATATTATTATTACACGTTTTTATGTGATGTATTATTGTTTTCGGTGACGGGGGATCGTCGGTCTCGCATCCGTCGCGGCTACAAATCTTAAAAAAAAAAAAAAATGGATGACAAATCCATCGACTTTCGATGTCGAGACGATACAAACAACAGATATACCGTATCGAAGTACAAACGGTCAAATCGCTTTGGATCAATCTCACGTGTGTTCAGAAAAATTATATCGATTTTTTTATGCGTGCAAAGTTGCAAATTTCACGTTATTATTATTTAAAAAAGAATACACACAAAAAAGAAACGTGGAAAACTACGAAATAAAAAAATATCGCGCGGACGTGGCTGTAACGAAAGCGGTTCGCCAAGATCGGTTATATTTTTATAACCCTTTTTTTCGGGACTTTTTTCGTCCGATATGAAAAAATAAAACACGCGTATATAAGAGAGAAGAAAAAAAATGATTTACGCGTTAAAAACAATCGTTCGAATACTTTTGTTAGTACGGTTAGAAAACCAACGTAGTCCCGTAAATCGCGAACAATATTACGTTTGTCCGAACGAACCGTGATGGCCGTCCTTTACTCGTACGTTTTTAAATACGAGTTTTCGTATTGTGTTTTTTGGTATTCCAGTTAAAACGTAAAATACGACCTTTTTGATTAAACGCAAACAAGAGTGTCCGCGAATAGTTTATTAATTATACTTGCTCGCAAACTACGACGGACATTGTGGTGTTCTACGATTGCCGTTTATTGCTGTTCGATATTTTATGTGTATAGTGAGTTTGTGGCAACAAACGACAAAATTACAATAACACAAAATGTACGGTATGTCTGAATAACACTATAGTACCTGTTCTACTGGCGAATAATATTGATTTACACTAGGCGTATAATAATATGTATACATGTTTGGGATACACGGAAAGCAAAAGAGTTCATCGAAAAATGGAAAAAAACAACCTCTTCACGTTTTCTAACGTTTAGGAATGGCTGGAATGGTTTTTGAACGCACGTCTCGGGTCATTTTTACCTCTCAAAGACTTATAATATAATGTTTATACTTGGATCGGAAACTTTTATCGCCGCCATTTCTTAATTAATGAACCCGCGCATATAACGGTGTGAAATAAAGTAGTCAAACATTCGCGAACTCCCGCAAATGACCGTCGACTGCGGCGTATTCTAATGAAGTTTAAATTTGTAAAATTTTACGTTCTCGCGCCAACATCGTGACACCGTTATTTGGTTAGTTTGAAAAGAAAAAAAAAATCACCGATTGAACTGAAAAAAATTATATCCCAGAGTGAGAAGTCGGTGTATATGGAGCGAAAACATTTCCCGTAATTTTGGCAGCGGGGCCGACGGCAAGCAATAAATAACGTACGTTTTATCGGAGGAAAATTACAACAATCGATTCCGCTCGGACACGTATAAAATAATACTATGTTGTGACCAAAGTATATTTACGATGCATCGACACGGTAACATATTTTCCGTTTTTTTATAAAATGAAAAAAAAAATCAGGGTTCTAATTTTCGCTTGAATGCCAAACTAAAGCGTAAAATAAAAAACAAAAAAAAATAGGGCAAAAATGAATCACGGAAATAAAACGTTATTTTGGGTAAAGCAGCTACAAAATTTACGTGAACGTTTATGAACGATGTTATTCGTTATTATTATAAGATTTTTTTTCGGACCATTTTTAATGCTCGAAACTAAACATTTTCAAAAAGTATTCTAAACGATAGTTTTGACTCATTATGGCCGATGGTAATGACGATTTCAATTTGTAGTTGCTAGATTTAACTGGATCAGCAATAATAAAGTTAATTTTGCCATAACTTGCAAAATAACAATCGAAATGAGCAAGGTACGAATTTCAAGAGATTTAAAAAAAGTTTCATATAAATGTTGAACTACTCCGTTTGACATTTTTTTTTATAAATTCCAAAAATAATTTTCTCATCGTGACGAATTCAAGATTCAAATCGATTTGCTGAACTGTTCTCGTCGTTTTCGATATTGTTGGGTCCAATAAAAGCCACTGTGTCAATTGCATTACGGCCCACGTACAAGTAAACTGAGCTCACTCAGAATCGTTGTTTTCGTAAGCGATATTTCTCACAAACATAACGCGTTTCTTATTGTGCGTTACAGAGAATTGTGTTTAGTGACACGTTTTCAGACGATTTTGGTGGTGAGACGGAAACGTTTTCAGACACTCGTTTTGTTTACGAGTCTGGTGCGTATAGATCATAAGCCCCGATGGGTTCGTCGATTTTGAGCGAGTGCTCGAGGAAACCGTAAAATAAAATTCTTAATACGCGAATCCGTTGTGGCGGCAGCCCCGATAAACAATCATTCGACAAAACCTGTTTTTGTGTTCGTCAAATATAAACAGAAAACGACAGTTGTATCAATAACAAACAATAATTAAAAACAACAACGGATGTTCATAATCGCGTCTGTGACATTGAACCAGTTTTCGTCGGCTTCGATAATGTTCGGTGTTTATATTATAATAATTATTGTTGTGCCAAGCGTACATAGAAACGGACGAAAATCTGTTTTGCAAGGAGTTAAAAAACAACGAATATAGTTGAAAAAAAAAAGCCGATAAATAATATCGTAATCACGGTCATCATCCCGCGGTTTTACATTTCGAGCGTAGCGAAGAACGTGTTGATTTTACAAAAAATATCACCGCTTTACCGCTCCGGAGCGTCAACAAAAAGCCGGGATCGGTCTAGGTCGCGTCTACGCCGCTTTGGGTGGGTTCGCGAATTGTGGTTCAAACGTACTATTCAATATCCGAAAACGTTGATAAATCACTGCTTTCGGAAAAACTTCTTCTAAGCGAGCTGGTAAAAATTAAATTTCACAGTAAAAAAATGGTCCGAAAACTACGAAAATCGTATCCACGTAAAAATATTAATTTATACAGCGTGTGAAAATCCTAAAACGTAATGGCCTACAATGGTGTCGGTTTCAATTCGATCGGACTCGATTTACTCGTGATTCCAACGGGCTTTTTAGTATACGTTTGTTTGGAATAAACAATTTAAAGCCAAAACCTCAACTTTTTGTTATGTTCAAAGTCAAGATCGGAGCGCTGTTTCTACACGAAAACGTCATCAGAAATATGGAAATTTCAAATTATCGCGATAAAATTCTTCATTCGTTTTTTGGGGGGTATAACTGAAAAATTTGGCGAAATTTCAAAAAAATCTTCAACCGAGTAAGATTTGAATCAGTCGTGGTAATTTAATAATCTACGTAATTGGGCCGTGGCGTGTCTTGAAAAAAAAATAATAAGAAAATAATACTTCCAAAACCGTGTAATATTCGTGTGTTCTTTTTCGAAACCAATCGTGTCCGTATTGTTATGATAAATTATACTTGTTAGTTTTTAACAGTTTGTTGTTGATTACGATAGAATTCCGCTAATTTTGAGTGCGACCGAAGTTTGTGTAACTACGCATCGACGCGGTAATATTTTATGAGCGATGAACGGCATTTGACGGTCGGAAAATTGTTAAACGAATTTTCATAATGGCTTGGGAAGTTTCAGGAAATTATTTTTAAAATGCATATGAACTTAAACATCCGCAATACGTTCGGTTTGGAACGGAAAAAATAAATTTACATAATTACGCCGTAGATTTTACCGTACACGTTCGAGTAAACCATATTATAATTTACGTTTTAAATGACGAGTACGAATCTCGATACTGTCTGAAGTGTTTTTGAAAGAAAAGAATGATTTAATTTTTACACGCGTTCGGTACGTTAAAAATCGAGTCGATTTTAGCTCTCTCCCGGCAGTCAGATGTAACATATCCAAGGCCGGCAGCGACCTGAACGTGACGACGCGAAGACGCGGTACACTCAAAGACTGAACTCTCCGAAAAAAAAAACGTCTCATAAACCCGAATTCCTCGTTTCACTGAACCTTGACACGGTTTTTAAAGAACACGATACACAGCGAATTATAGTCGAACATGATGATGTACGTCTAAACAACAGTATTATACTCTGGTGTCGTACAAAAATAACGCGACGGTTAAGACTAACTAAAGACGTATTCGGCTGTTTCGTTTGAATAAACTTGCAGTGTTTATTAAAATGTATAAATCGCGACGAGACGCTGCAGTAAACCGTAACGAACAAATTTATAACAGTATTGGAAAATACTGCACCGAAAGAAAAACGAATAAAACTTTTCCCCCTTACGGCACTGCCGTCATAACGGGATACGAAAAAACTTTCAAAAATTATTTATCGAACAAATTTTCGAACGGTTCGATCATGTAATAATGGAAACGTTTTCAAAGAGAACGTGTTTTCTTTTTTTTTTTTTATTATTTTATATCCGTGGTAAGTTTTACAACACTGCTTTATATTGTTATGAAAACATTTCTTTTTTCATAATAATATTTTAATTATTTGTCGAGTTCCTACACAAAACTTTTAATCCATTGTTTTGCGCGGATTTTAAAAGTAAGTAGCGAAAAAATGTGTGTATACTGCTGGATTATTCGACTACATTGTCAGCATGGAAGACGTCAAAAATATTTTAAAGTAAAACGTGTTTTCCGTTGATTAAAAATGTGTAAATAATTCAAACGAAGTATTGATTATTTTTAGCTTCACAAACTGTCTAATGAAATCTGTTGAAAAAAAAATATTAACATTATAATACAGCAGGGATCCCTCTAGGTCGCGTGGGCGGAGTAGCGACTACGCTTTGGGTGGGTTTGCACTGGTTTGCGAATTGTTGTTTAATCGTATTATTTCATATCTAAAAGCAACGATAAATCTTTGCCTTTGAAAATACGATTCAGAGCGAGCTCGGTTACTATACGTTGTCACAGTCGTCCTGGTAAATTATTCGAAAATTTCAAAGTTGTATAATTAGCTCACAAATTTTGTAAGCTACTTGAAACTTATAACGAATCTTACTTAGTTTAATATTGTGTGAAAATTTCAGATTGTTCCGATCACTGTTTCCGATGTTATGGACAATAAAAAATTATCGATATGTTAAAAACACGTTTGCAGTAATGGTTCTTTGAAGTTTCTCCAAGGTTTCAAGGCTGTGACTTTTTCAACTTCAGAGTTCAAAGGCCTTTCACTAGAGGTGCTGAACGCAAAAATTGGAGCATTTTTTACACCCTTAAAAGGTTGTTCACAGAAAAAAAAAAAAGATCGTTGTAAAAACAATACAATCATCGCTGACGCTCAGAATCTAAAAAAAAAAAAACACGCTATACGATTGATAAAACATTTTGAATCATCAACCGCGGACCAAATAACAATTTTTAACTTGATATTATTCCAATTTGATCGTGTATATGATTCACAGTAACTCTTTCGAACGTTCCCCCTCGACGAATAGTACAACATTTATAGGAATAAAGAATTTATACCGATGTTGAGGATAAAATCGAAGCAACAATAAAAAAAGTTTAAAGTTTGGGCAAAACGTATTGAAAAAAACTCTTTAGCTGTAACTTTCCGACGTTACAATAGTTTTTTTGGAATCGTCAACTGCGAATGTCTATCACCGCGGGAGTGAAATATCTGAACACTTTTTGAGCATGGCCGTTTAGAAAATATTTTTATCCACCCGACCCAGACGATGCTTGGATAAAAAATCCGTTTACCTGTGATGTTGAAAAAAAAAAATGGAAAATCTCTCAGCAAGATGAATCAATTGATCTGGTAAATAACGGAACGGTCAAAAATGTTTTCTACGATAAAAAACTAATTGATTTTTGGATATTATCTGTTCAAAACGAACGGAAGAAACTGGCCGAGAATGCTTTAAGATATTTGATCCCTATTTACACGACATATATAGACGTGAACAAGCTATTTCTTTCTACCGTTACACGAAAAACAAATATCGTAATAGACTTAACATTGACGCTGATTTAATAGTTAAAACGTGCAGCCGAACTTGGACGAGATTATGAACGAAAAATAAAGGTTTCACTCGTCTCGTAAAGTTCGAAAATCAAGTAACTAAATCGTAAAAGGTAATTTCAACAATGTCGTATGTAAAGTCAAGTATAAATTTATCTTTGTACTTTTTTAGAAAATCTGTATTTATAACGTTTATATTATTACAAAAATGTACTTGTGTAAAATTAAAACAAAACTTGTATTTTTTTTTCCTTTTTCGTTTTTATAATCAAACGAAATTTAAAAGTACGTGTTCACAAGCGATGGGTCCGATTTAAGTTTTGGCTATAGGGGTCCGCGGCTCAATGCTAATTGGAAACCACTGGACTATAACATAATATACCAGTGAGATAGGACGAGCGTAATTCTCGCCGGTTTATAATAACCTCGTAAAAAAAAAAAATCAAACTCTTCTTTGTAAAGCAAATTCGTTCACCGAATTTTTGAAGGATAACGAAACGGATTCGTTTTTTTTTGTTCGATTTCAATTGTAGCGTAATAGACGATTATATATTGGACTCCAAAAAGTGTCACTTACCTATATTTATTTCATCGCCGTACCTATTTTGTTCGAGTGTTTTGTTTAGTTAGCTTAGGTAAAAACGCGTTTTTTTTTCTTATTCACAATCGATTTTTCAAATAAACATTGTAACTATCTGCCTATTGTTCGTACGTCTGACTCGTCTCGTTATCGTGACGTACATTAACAAATGACATCAAATATAGTTGAAAATGAGCTGTTGACACGGGTCGACACGAGTCGTTCGAATACGCGACGAGTAAACAAATAAAAAACGAAAAATTAGATAACTCGACACATTATTACGAGTATTTTGATTATTATACATAAGTAGACAAAAATGGGTCGGTTTTTATCTAGTCAACAATATGCGTTATTGACGGTCGCATAAACGTACGACGGTAAATTTACCATCCGAGTCCGTCTCTAAAAACTGTTTACCGGCTCCAAGAGTGCCGAACAAAAAATTTAATAGCGCTAAAAAGTTTGAAATGTGGATTGTACGTTGATTGACGCTTCTTTTAAACGTTATTTGTTTTTGAGGCCCGAAAACCGATAGAAAAAAATGTTTACGCCATTTTCGCGAAACGGCTCGAAACGTCCAAATGACTTTTACGGCTAATCAGAGAGTTGCCAATCGTTCTAAACTGGAAATCGTCAACAATTGGTCGTACGTTACGCGATATATATTTTTTCAAAACAATTCCGTAACTAACTAACAAACACGTAAGGATGGTGTTTCGAATTTTGATGCAGCGATATAACGTAACATACGGTAAACGCGTAAAAAAAAAAAGAAAGGAATCAGAACAATCTGTTCGAACGCGATCGTTTCTTTCGGATGATAAGTTTGAACCGCAACTTCCGAGAAACATCGATCTCGCTGCTCTCAAACAAACTCCCCTAATTCTTCCTTTCTCTCTTATCTTCGCCGATTCTTCAGACCGATGCTGCCTGTACGGAAATTACGAGTAAGATTCAATTATACACCCGTGATAGTTTGCAAACTCGGTGTGCGTCGGATTCCGTTACGGTAATGATGATGTTCGCTGGAAATTCGCGACGTAAGAAGACTTTTGTTTTTCGACGTGTATATAAAAACGTTTTGAAAATGATAAAAACGCACATCTTAATGTAAAAAAATTAAAAATTTGAGCTTACACGATCGTGAATCATCAAATGTTGACAGAATACCTATTACTATACCTATTTCAATAATGAAAAAAAAATGCGTCAAATGCCCTAAAAATGTATTACTTTCATCGCAGACGGTATCGTTATAAAACACAATATGCACCGTACGTTTTATAATAGGTCTCGACGGGACGTATAGTTGAATCGCGCGTGGAAACGTTAAAAAAAACGCGTACCGTACCGCTGAAACGTATGAGTTTTTGCGAGCAGAAAGGCAAATTTCGTTCTCTTTGTTTTATTTTTTCGACGAACGGGATGTTCGTTCTACACGCCCGCAGTTTCCTCTCGGTATAATTAAAAAACTTGTTTTTCTTTTTTTACTATCCGTCTAACGAAAGCATACGCGTAAATACTGTGCGTTTCATCTTGCGAAAAAGATCGCCACGGACGGCACCGGAAAACACCGCACGATTAAGACGCACGAATAAATTTCGTGGCGCTTAAGATCGCATAAATGTGCGCTACAAACGTCGCACCTAAGGCGAACGCGGTAAAAACACGACCCGATGGTCGAAAGTGGTGCCCCCAATCTTTAAAAATACCGTCGTGATCGGAAAAATACGATACGTGAAAAGTGAGAGTGATCTGTGAAAAGCGAAACGAATTCTCGGTTCACTATGCCGTGATTTTTTTGAGGACTTTGCAAAAAGTGTGCGAGTGCTATAAAACCACTGATGGTAAAATGTGATTTTGAAACCGGCAAATGTCCGAAAACAGCAATAGAAACGAGATCGCGAAAGTACAATCTTAAAACCGTGAAAACGATTTTGAGTTTGTTCTGCTACTTTTCAGGGATTTCATAAGAGAAAACACGGAAATACCGTAAAATCCCAGCCCTCTGAAGCGATACAACTTTCGGTATGAGAGTAGGTAACGCTCCAAAGTCAGTATCTCTAGTATAATATAGACTCCGATATCCAAAAAAAAGCTAGAGTACTTAGTGAAAACAGTTTAAAATCGTCATGAATGTTTACAATCTCAACTTTATCATCGTGAAAAAACTAATACCAAATAAAAAACCCAACGAATAACGTCAAAAATACCGGTCTACAACGGCGCGTAGTATCATTATTATAATCATACTTTTTATAATACGGAATCTACATCGCGGATTTTTTCGAAATGTTTCAATTCGGATGGCGAATTTTGTTTTACGCAACACATACGAATCTGTGCGAGTTACGAACTTTCCAAAATTAATCCCAGGTAAGACTTTCAAAAATGTTCCGACTCAAAACAACTATAAAAACACGCATTTTCGATATTTTTTGCGGCACGCCGTGTTGGATTTTCAAAACTTTTCGTAAAAATTTAAATTTTTTATCGAACAAAAATAACCAAAAAAAAAGAACGAAAAATTTCCAGACTGCTACACTTCGATCAAACATTTTCAAATTCGCGTCGGTATCTCACCAATTTTAACAGTGCGTGAGAGTTTCGGCTTCCGATGGCCAAATCGATTGAAAAAAAAAAAAACACGTCGTATTTTTTTAACGTTTTTTTTTCCCCCGCAACTCACGGTCGTTTTATCGTAACTTTTTTAATCGACGCTGCTCGACACTGCGATCCCTCAAAACACCATCCGTGTCCACACGCCGTCTGACACGATTACAAAAAAAAAATAGAAGAATCATCGTAAACGTCATTATTCGTTTCTCGCTCGGAATCCGAAATTAATGAAAAACAAAAACCAGTCGTTGTCCGGAAAAACGATCGCGATAATTTAGCCGTTTCACTGTGACGGTGACTAGAAATTTGTACCCGTCGTGACGTTAATAATTAATTGTTCCGATCTAATGCGCGCAGGTATATATACTCGTAATTTTCATCTCGCGGCCGACACCACCGCTGTTGTTGTTGTAATTAATAAACGTCAGCTGCCGTTCGGTCGCACAACGGTACCTACCTACGTAGGCACGGCGAGCGGTTTCGTAAAAAATCGTTATTGTTGTATTAAAAATAAACGGTTTTTTTTTTAATTTTACATCCGGCGGCGGTCGAGGGTTTCTTTCTGTTGAAATTTTAGTCGGGAAAAAAATTTTTGGTGTTTTACGGCGAAAAATTCAAAGTTTTAACGCGCGTGACGTTTTCGAGTATGTCCCCGACTCCGGTACTTTGGTCGAGGCAATTTTTTTTTGTTAAAATTTCGTTTTTAGTTTTACCAAAACACCGAAACGTAATCGAGAATGTACGTAAAATATAGAACGGTGGTTGTTTTTTATATACGAAACGTTTTTGCCGAGTCGCGTGCCGAAAACGGCAAAACCGCCAAATCCGGCGTCTACTGCAAAACTATTCCGCGTCGTTTTCAAACTTTTATAAACTGATTTTGAACACGTTAGGCGAACTTTTCACTCCGAGTACGTTTTTTGTTGAACGCGGTATTTACCGCGCACTACTAGATAACTGAGCTCGCTCAGAATCGTTTTTCGGAAGGCAATGAATCGGTGCAGTTTTACGCTGTCCGACACCGGGTCGGTTCGGCGGTTTTCGTTTCCGTCGGTGCATTCAAAACGTAACGAACGTTTTTACCGAACGTATCGTAACGCGTTTTTTCAAAAATTAATCGGATTTCGTTGTTTTTGATCGCTAAACTTTTGATCGCGGTGGTTGGTTACGTGGAAATAAATCAACAGTATCGTCAGCAAAACGATCGCGTTACGTTTGAAATCGTACGAAAACAAAATGTTTGAAACGGGGAATGAAAAACAAACGAACAAATAAAACCGAATTATACGTTGGAGATCGCGACTGGACACACGTTTTTTACTTCGCTTATATGTGACGCGGTCATCATCAAAGACGGTGTAAAAAACGGGGCATTGAATAGTTAGTTTTTTTTCGGTTAAACATTTTATTGCATTAATTCGACTTTTTATAGTTAATAATAATAATAATGTTGTTGCAAAGTTAGCTGTGTTATTTTTTTTCGTTATCATCAAACCAACGCAACCAAAACTAACCAATTGACTTTTTTTTTATTATTATTTATTTTCCTAACTATTTGGGCAAGTCGAAAACACTATGGATATTACGCTATGTTATACTTATGATTTGTGAACATTTTAGCAAAAATGATAAATGACTCAATTTTTTTGTAATTTAGCCAAGTCTGTTTCATTCTCGACCTTATCTAGTGTTAATCGTTTTCGTTTTTAACTGTAAAACTGAAGGCGATTCAATTGAACCAACTTGACTTATCGCAGTAAATATCGTCTACACGCCGCAGCTTATTCGAATTCAGTCTGTATAAATTTGCATCTACAACGAACGAATTACAAAAAAAAAGTAAATAAATTATAACTATTTTTACGCGACGAAAATCGTACGTATTTTGAAAAAAATAATAATAAACACTTTAACACGAGGATTTTCGCCTTTGATGTCGCGGCGGCCCTTTGCTCGTCTACAACGGCGTCACGTGCTTTTGTCCGAAGAGTTAACGCACAAAACGAATGCAGGGCAAAACAAAACACTCGACTAAAACTCTTTTTATATAAGCTCTCGTGAGAAACACGATTTCAACCGGCAGCGTTTTTCCCTCTGCGTAATACGCGCTCTAAGCCGTATTGTGTTTTAATATTTTAACATTCTCTACGGGTATTATGAACATCGTACGTACATTTATAAAAATACTAAATACCTGTACAGCGCGTGCACACACACGTTATTCAGTAAAAGCTTTTGTAAAAAAAAAAAAATTAAAAAAAATGTTTATCAAACCGCAAGAGAGTGCGGAGCGAGAATATTTTCTTTTTAACGAGTGCGTTCTTTATGTTTTTTTTTTGTTTCAAGAACGCATACGACTACAACACGACATGTTTGAACAATATTCCTTTCAGGACGCAACGACGAATAACGTCAATAATTATAAATACGAGCGAGACCGAAAGAAAAATACAAAACGAAACGCTTAGAGTTCTTATTTTTGAAGCAGAAAGGATAACAGTCCGCGTTTCGACAAAAACACACACTGTTGTTATTCGGAAAAATATTTTGACCGATTCGGTATATTTTTTTTTATCAAAGCGATCTTACTCAAACCACTTTTCGTGTTTACAAAATACAATTAATCGCACGTTTGTTTCTTTCGGTAAACTGTATCTACCTACCTACTCTATTGCCGTTAAAATTTTTCGATTATTTTCAAAAATCTCCACGATAAATGTTCGAGAAAAAACAAAAACGGTGTTTCTTTCTGGATATGGTCTGCAGAACAGCACGTTTTTCTGCGCGTACAAAAAAAATTTATTGGATCGTATATAGTACACACGTTTGAATAATGACGATTAGCGGTAGAAATTATTTTTCCAGTGATCCGAACTGCGCTCGGAATCGTTTTTTCCGCGTATTAAACGCGATCGAGTACAATCACACACAACTTCTAAAACTTCTCATCTTCCAAAACGTTTACCGCGCACTGTTTCTATAACATCATATTGTAATTACTATACCCAACCGACCTAGTAATTTTCGGCTGTTTTTTTATATATAGGTACCTCTTAAAACCCTCGCCGGGTTCCGTTTGTACGGATAATATTGTAATATTCCGACCGGCCGAATTCGGGGGTGAAACCCGTATATCGTGTATAATTATAATACACCAACGTTTGTGTTCGTTAAAAGGGCTCGCTCGCTTAAAGTTTCCCGAAAACTCGTTTGCATAAAACGATTATCGTCATTAGAATTACGTAGGTATTACTACTTATCGAAATCCACAGTGCCGTCTATAATAATAAGCCCGATAAGTATATAAAAAGTGGCCGTAAAAAAGACGCCAGGATGTTTTTTTTTTTTAGAAGGGCGAAACGAGGTAAAATTGATTTCTTTTTTCGGAGGTCACAAATTTCAACGATACCGTAAAGAACTCGCAAATTAAATGGGGTTTGGAAAAAAAAAAAAATCAACCGAATTTAACCGTATAAATCCGTACGTCGTGTACCAAAATGAAAATGTAAAAATATTTTTAAACAAGGTTGCATAGATTCGTGCGGGCAACAACAACGGTAATAATAGTTTATCTTCTACTTACGGACTTTTACAGGCCCAAAACAACATAAACTTGTGTCCGTCAATCTCTATATCTTCTGCGCATTCTTCCGCGTTCCCTACGTCCAGAAGTTTCACAAGTCTTCTTGTACACTATCCGTCCATCTTTACCTAGGCCGTCCTCTAGGTCTCTCGGTGTCCGGTTAGGACACAACAGTTGCGTGCCCAGAAATTCACAAAGTGAGGGAAAAAGAATTCGTTTTGATTTGGGCGACTATTTTCCTAACATCATACCGAATTCGGACTGCTCGGTAAATGTACGCAGTTAGAGAGACTTGAGACAGCTCGACTTAAGTAAGTACTTATGGTATAAACCACGAATAGGCCAAAAATTTTGTTTTTAAAGGTCACGTCCTTCCCGAAAATAGGTTTTTGTCGTACAAATTTTTTTTTAATCTCTCCCCCGCCCCAAATGGTTGACTCGAGTTGAGCCGATATCCTTCAGACGTATTTTAAAGAGTACCTTAGACCACCAAGAGCACTAGAAGACTAGGAAATATTATAAAAACGGAAAATTTGAGATGTTGTTTACAATCTAGAACGCTAAAATACATTATTGTTTGCGTTTTTTCATGTTTACTCTATGTTATACGATCGGTATTTTTACCAGTCGTTATAAACCTACAAGTTGCTTTAAAAAAAAATCACAGCGTCTGCAACAAGTCTGTTATACAGAGCCATATTTTTATTTTTATATACTTTTTATTTTTCTACTTTTTATGTTTTTCAATCGATTGGGATTATGTTTCGTATTTTCGTCGTCCATAGAAACCGTAATTTGTTATTATAACTATTTTGTCGACGATCGTTGTGAATCGAGGTTTTAAATCAAGATGATTTGTCTTTATTAGCTGAGTTTCAGACCGTGTTCCCCCGAATAGATTTCGTGTATTTAACATTAAACGTGGTGATGTTTACGATACTGATCGTCGCAATTATCCGTCACGACGAAAAAGAAAATTTCATCGAAACACCAACAGCACGAATATTTATTTTGATTCTCACAAATCGTATAATGTTGACGAGCTTGTTTGAGATTTAAACACATAAATAGACATTAGAACGAAATTAATGTTAGCAATTGTCTATTTTCATAGATTCATTTACGACGTGATTAATACGTAATTGACGGTTACCAATTAATTACAGTCGAGTTATATTCACAGTTGAGCAACTCCATTGGTTTATTGTTTTAGTAAACTGAACGTATACACGAACGAGCTGTTTATTTATGAAACAAGAAAAATAATTAAACTAATATGTACGTATCTTAATTATCTCCTAACGTGAGGTAAGGTACGTTTCGCAGGAGTGCGGCACAAGACCGACCGCGTTTTACGGTTCGGAGTGTTGGGCGGTTGACAGGAATGATATAGACAGAGTACGGACAGAGTACGCCTATGAGTATATCAGAATCGAGAACGATGGACGAGTGGGATCGACAAGAGAAAAATAGAACGAGAAACGAATACGTAAGAGGTATCTGGTGTTGCATCGATATAGCGGATAAGTTGGGGGAAATTATACTGAGATGGTTCGGAGGAAATTAGAAGAATTCTGAAACGGTGAAGAAAATCAACGTTGGAGGAAAAAGAGGAATATACCGATGTGAGAACGGTACGGAAACAATTGAAAACATGGTCGTAAATGAACCACAACTACTAAACTCGCTAGTGACCCATCCAAGACGTATAGTCGCTGCCACTCCTTCAAACTGTCCTCGCTACCTAGAGCGATTTTTGTTTTTTTTTTATCGCTACTTACCTTTTTAATTTTATACACGTGCGCTCAAAGCGCCGTCCGCGTCCTATCTCGTTAGAGAAGATACCGACGTTAAAAATCGGATCGTTACTGAACGAGTTTTCGTAAAATAAAATAAACGCACATCATGTGAAAACCGGTACGTTCTTCGTTTCACCACTCGGAATCCAAAAACTACCGTCGTAATCGATAATAATATTGTTACGCACGACCTTGTGCAACATATAAATATTACAGCTATCGAACGGCTTCGACGTCATTGTGCGCACCTCGTACACACACGGGCGATAATCAAACGAAACGGAATAATATGTAACATATCATCATCATCATCACGTCGTAACGAAATGCGCAAAATACAAATTAATGAATCGCATTTAAAACGTGTGTGTGTGTGTTGCAAAACAGTTCAACAATAATAATATGAACATTGTTATAAAACACGAAGTTTAAAGTATAGGCGGTGAACGTAACGATTATTATACGCGGTGTGTGGCGAATTTCGTTTCGTTCCTGTAAACATTACGACACTACGCGATTCGCTTTATGGACGTACGTACTACAAAAAGTGTCTAAAGAAACGTCGCCGGTCGACCATTGGCGAATTGTTAGTATTTCGTTTGATCAGTCGCAAAACGTTTTCCAAAAATTTGTTACTGTTACTGTTTTGTACTTCTTACTTAAAACACGATGTATTTAAAAAAACTACCAACCGCGGATTACTGTACGGGTAGAGTATAAATTGTATGCAAATCCGTCGCGCGGCCGCATAATATCGCCCCGAGACGAATATCCCCCGCGGGCGAACCGCTCGGAACGTCAAGATTATACGAGGTCGTTAGTAACCCGGGTATTTATCGTTTTTCTTTCGTATTAAAACGAAACAAAACAACGGTGCTTTACGCCGTGTTATAATAAATATAAATAATAAATATAAATATAATAAAATACACCTCGGGCCGATTCGGTCGACTGGCAGTTAGAAAAAGTGCACAAAAAACCCGATAATCGATTTTACGATCGAAAATTTGCGATCGTTTTTACGGGAATTTAACGGGAAACTAGGATATTATGCTGGACGACCAAAAAAAAAACACTGTTTGTTGTGTGTAACACGCGAGTTTTGCTTGTGCAATGTTTTTCTGTACACTTTCTTTAGAAAACCATCTCCATACAACACGAAATTCGTTTATTGCCGTTTAAGAGTCTTTTTAAGAGTCGTTTAAGAGTTTTATATCTTGTCAGGTGGCACTACTGAGGGTCTTCCTATTCTAATATTTGTAATGTTAAAGAAAAACTGTTATCACATTTACTTATTATTGTAAAAATAGATTGTAAATAAATTCTTTTAATAAAAAAAAAAAAAAAAAAAATTACCTATAAGAGTCGACGATGTTGACAACGTATGTTATTATGACACGAATTGTTTGTACGCGTCGAATCAAAACGTGTTAGGTTAGAAAAAATCTTACATTAGTTACATAAATCTCTGCCGAACTGTTTAAGAACTCGACCGAATTCAAAAATAGAAGTAGTATACAGAGTGATTATACACATATTATTACAACGTACAGTTATAGTTCGTTGTAAATCGCTGCGTTTATTTTATATCGATTTTTCGCGCTCGAAAAATGTAACTTTGGAAAACAATAATTTCAAAAAAAAACATATATGTTGTTTTTTCGTCCGACGGCAATATATAAACAGTGTCTCGATCGATTTCCGTGCTGTCGCGTAATTATTCACGTTCGTCACCGTTGGAAATGACGAAAAGTTCGCGAGATCGCGATACATACGTCGGCAAAATTCTCGTCACTGTTTTGTTTCTAACCCAAAAAAAAAAAAAAACACGGTAGCCACGACGACATTTAACCGGTCGGTGTATATTATAATATATATATATAATGTCGAAAACGGGCGCGAAAATCGTAAATTTCACCATCGGGTGAGGAGAGATCGTTTAAGAAAAAAGCCGAATTTATCGACCGGAACAATTAATACGAACGGCCGCATCGGATTGAAAAATATATTTGCCGACAATATACGTACAATAGGACGCCGCGGGATAAAAGATACAGTCAACGAAAAACAAAAGATTATCGTTCACGACGGATAAAACAAAAAGAATCACTTCCAGGCCGCGCGTGATAGTTTGATTCTAATACGGGTCACACCGTTTTGGAAAAAGTTCTATACTTAAAAATTTTCCCGTGACTTATACCAGAGACCCGTGTCTTACCAATTTCAGTATAACGCGAAAGTTTCAGCTCATTACGACCGTTTTTGCGGAAGTTAAGGCCGAAAATCTAAATCGATCTGCAAAAACACGTTTGCCGTATATAATTTTTTAACGTTCTTAATTTTTGATTGGTTTTTTTGATAACTTTTCAATTTTTGACCGCTCAATGTACCACGCTAAACCTATCAGAAAAGGTACTGACTTTTAAAACTTGAGCATTATCAGAGAAGTTATCGTGGTGATAAAAAAAACACGCACACATCAAAACCAATACGTTCTTTGTTGCACTCGAACGTTTTTAACAAAATTCTAGTGATATCGATTTTTAACAATTTTCAACGAGTTTTTACGATTTCTGGTGGTAATTATTACATTAACGGAAACAAAATAGTTCTATGGAGGCGTGTTTAGGCTTGACGGACCCGCGTGGACTTTTAAATACGTACGCGGTGCGGCGAAATATATTTTTGAATTCTAAAGGACAACAAAAAATATACGTGTTGTTTTTACAATTTCTTTTCCTGTGATCGAATTGACGGCCAAAGGGTGCGTCCAATCGAGAAATAATCAATCGCAAAAGTTTGGAAAGTGGATTTAGATTGTACCTAACTTTTTTCGAAAATATTTTATGCTTTTAAACTATGGGCGAAAAATTTCGACATTTTCGTTATAATACGGTCAAAATTTCTCAGATCTGAAACTCTTACACGGTATTTAAATGGGTAAAAAACAGTTTTTGATACAAGTTTCAAAATATTTTATTCATTTTTTAGCTACGTATAAAAATTAAAAATTTTTTTTCTTTGTGGTTTTTATTCAATAAAAAATGTAATATTCGAGTGAAAACTTTCAAACGTTTGTACGAGGATGTCGACATGTTGTTGATGGATTGGATTCGTCGTTTTAAGTCGAGACTCTGAGGGGCTAAGACCTCTTATTCACATAAACCATTTTCCGTTTAGCTGAGATTTCACTCGGATCGTTTTTTCGAAGGCAATAACATGATTATTGCTCAGATCGTTGCTTTCAGAATATTAAATACAATACGTTTAATAAACCACAACCATTCCGAACCGGTGATCCGCGCGAATCGTAGTCGCCGTACTCGGTCACACGCGACCTTGATTCCGGCTTTTTTTTTTTTAGTATTTTGATAAAAAAAAAAAGATTAAACTAAATTATATTTCTGTCTAATAACGCGTTGTAAAAGCGTTAGTTTTTAATTTCCACGCACGTTTTGTACATTTTCGTGCGTTCGATTCGAACGGAAACCGTCGGAAATTACGAAATTCGCGTGTGGATCGAGTCAAATGATGTCCCCGTTAAACTGTTGCCGGACGAATACGAGGGTATCAATCACTATGTAGTATATACGCTATCCGTTCCGTTTATTACCGTCGTTTTCAATGCGATATCGAGCAAAAAAATGCCTTTTTGCTCGTGAAAAAAAA
>CM029361.1:8300863-8324266 GCA_017140985.1 Hormaphis cornu
GGAAGCAATTAACGAATGAAACGATACGTTTTAGTCGAATCAAAAAAACGATCCGAGTCGACGGGCGCCATCGGTGGTATTCGATCAAACGCGTAATTTAAAACGAAAACACGGTAATTAGTGGTGTTAAAAACCGTTTGAAACGCCAATAAATACGTAACGGATTCTGTAAAAGCGTTTGGAAAAAATTACACAACCGACCCGCAGGTACCGGAATTAATCGAGTTTTAAAATACAGTCGTGAACGAAAAAAAAAATGTTAAAAAAAGCCAGGATCATTCTAGGTCGCGTGGGTGGTTCGACGTATTAGCGACTGGGCGGGTCACTAGTTTGGAAGTTGTGGTTAAAATGCGTTATTTAATATCCGAAAGCAACGATAAATTATTGGCTTCGGTTCTGAGTTGATTTAACAATGAAAATTGCTAAAAAAAGTTCACGCAAATAACGAAGAATATTGATTCGAATAACATTTCGAACTATTCGGACCATTCTTTGTAGAGTTAATGCGATTTTTTAGCGAGCGCACAATTTCATCGTTATGTCGAGCATATCTGTTCGAAATTTCTTTTTATCGGACGGCAAAATTAAAACATACTTTAGTTTCTTAAATAACGAATTTGTGTGAATTCTAAAAATAAGTCAAAAGTTCGTCGAACAAAAAAGGCGCAATGGAAATTTTCGAAAACTTTAAAGTTCTATAACGTACTCGAAATGTTTTTCAAAACCGCTCGAAACTCGTGCCGAACCGGCGTTTTATCCGTTCAAAACGTCGTTTTGTTTCTCAGCTAGTGTTGTTTTGAGGGGACAAAAAACACACGTTTGCCGCGGTCTTGAACGTGTTTCTGGTCAGAGTTTCTCGATCTTTTTGAATTTTTTCAACTTTCTCGGAGTGCAGCCGTTGTTATTCCGAGTTTGTAGTTCCTTTGTACCCGGGAAAAAAAAAGTGTCCCGCGGAGAAACGAACGTAAAAACGGTTTCGCTCGGAATCCCAAAAAAAAAACCACACCCCCTCGCACAAAATCTACAAAAAACAGAAGAAAAAAAGAGGATTTTGTTTCTCCGCTTTTCGGAAAATTCGTCTCCAACCGCACAATATTAAAATAAGACGTACGCTTATAATTACAACAACTACGCCGCCCGAAACGTTCACTACCGCCGTCGTCGTTATTATTCCGCCCGAGTCCTTGGCCCGCTTGTGCGCGCGCGATACGGTTTTTCGACCGCATCATAATACGCTATAGTATTATATCGTTTATTATTCGCGGGCTCTGTGTCTAATCGTTTTGAAAACCCGACGAGCGTCGACAAAAACGATTATACACCCATATTGCCATATTGCGTACAATAATACACGACGGTTCGATATCACACGTCGGGTGTCGAACGAGACAAAATGCAAAAAAAAACAAAATCTAAAAAGCAAAACGTACACGCGAAAGGTTTTTTGTTTTTACCTCCCGACGCCGTCAGCGAAAACCGTTGGCCGTACGACGACGCTTTTTTCCCACCACCGACGACGAACGTTTTGAAGAAGTAAATTTTAGATTACAAATTTATAAACATTAAATTTAAGAAAACAAACGGAACGGTTGTTACTACCCCAACCCCAAAAAAACCTTCATCCATTTACACACACACGACTGTAGAGAGTCCAATTATTTTCTTACTGCTTTCCGAGTAAACTAACCTAAACGACTGAAGCGTTTAGGAACGTTTTCTTTTCGTTGAACAATGTCGCATTCCAAAACCGTTTTTTAAACAGTTAGAAAAATTTACTTTTTAACATTAATTTACGATACATTTTTAACAACAATAATTAGGAAAATTACGCCATCTTCACGAATTCCCACACTTTCCACGCTTTTTTTTTTTTCCGTACTCTTCTGAAGAACTTATCGAATTCAACACTTTTGGGCGCTTCGAAAGAAATTCATAAAAATTGTGAAGCATTTAAAGTACCGTTTTGAAATAACTATCGATTCGACGTTAAAACGGTTTTTTTCATCCGTCCACAATACATTTTTCATTGAAAATATTCTTTCTGCAGACGCATTTTTTTCCAGGAACGATTCAATAACAGTTGAGAAACGGTTGAAAGAAATTTCAATTTTTTCGAGTGTCTTGAATACGCCAGTTTTCTGTGACTCTTTTTTTGAACGATTTTCAAAAAATAAATTTGAACGTTCCACCGTTATCCGTCATTCATAACTTTCAAATTTTAAACATAACTGTTCTATATTTGTTTCATGCGTCGATATTTTTTTCATAAAATGTACATGGAAATAACGTGGAAATAACGGGACCGTCTTCTAAAAAGTCGGGATAAAAAGCGTGCCGTTTCAAGTTTTTCGGGACGTGATGATCAGAAAAGGGGGACAATCCCGTTTTAAACGGGACGTCTGGACGTCACCCCATTTTACCCCGACGTTAACGTTCAACGCGTGTACCGCGTTGAGAACTCCGATGGGTCGAAGCTACTTTTGACGATTCGCTTACTTTTTGAGTTTTACGAAAATTTGATGTTTTGGTCGTTCTCCGGTAAAAGTAGAGTGCTCGTCACGTCAAACACCACCACCACCACCACCTGGGAGTGGGTATTTCGACTTTTGATTTTATTTAAAACGTTTTTTTTTTTGATAATTTTCTGGTTTGCGTGCCGAAAACGACGAAAAATCACCGAGTCCGCGGTGTCTGCCGGACAATTTGTAGTTTTCTGGCCATAACGCTCAAAATAATGATCCAGCTGAAACGCACAAGTTTGACAAAAGTTTCAAGTGATTACGAAAATTTTCGATTTAACACTGAAATTCTCGAAAAGTTTACCGTACATTGGACGACTGAGCTCGCTCAGGATCGTTTTCTCGAAGCCAACGGTTTATCGTCGCTTTTGGATATCAAACATTTATGTTTACGACCACAGCTTCCAAGCCACGCGATCCACCCAAAGCGTGGTCGCCGCTCTCAGTCAAACTGTAGTAGTTTCACACTGATCCCGACTTTTTTCGATTTGCGAATTAAAAGCAGAAAAACTATTGAAATTCACGAGTTTTTTCGATACGACGAGTAGAAAGATTAAATTTTTTTACCATTTCACAATAGTGATATTACGTAAACGAAACAAACAATAATTTGCGTAAAAATATTTTAAAGTCACCGCGAATACAATGAAAATACCTTTATCTGTTAGAAATGAAATTTAAACAAATCTTGTATTGGAGAAATTATACTCAGTTTTTAGTTTTGACAAAACATTTTTTTAGAAACAAAACGAAATTTGAAAACCGTCGAAAATTTTTCTTGCAGTAACGAATAAATCCTCAAAATCGAGTTAAACATTCGAAACGTTTGACAACATTAAAACAAGTAATTTATACAATTACAAGAACAATTTAAATCGATTATTACAGTTTCTTATAGTTATAAAATAGATTTTTATTTTTATTAAGTCAAAAATAAATATTTGTGCAACTGTGCCTAACAGTGATACACACGACTTATGTTGTTGAGTTTTTTATTCGTCTTGATGACGTATGTTAGTGTATAAAATAAACGAATTGTTGATCAGTTATTGTAGATAATAATATGTTTACGAGATTTAAATACCTACTTTTTTTTTTTTTTTAATCGACCTAGATTATACGTTAGAAATAAATTTAGTAAATAATCTTTGAAAAATACCGAATACGAAGTCCTCCAAACACTTAGGCCTTAAGCCGGAGGTCATACATAAGTCCACTGTTGTTGGTTTCCGTTTCGTTCTAGATCGAACATTTAGGTCGGTTAGATTTTTTTTAAATTTATTTGAAAAACAAAGCAATACGTTAATTTTTTTACTCTCTCAACATTCAATATAGAATTTTGTTCATTACATTTTTTTTTTTGGAAAAACACAATTTTTGAGTTAATGTGCATTTAAAGAAAAAAAGTGTGCCGTCTCTAAAACTTTCGTGTTCATCTCTAACAATTATATTTTTTTAATTGCCACAGAAGTAAAAAAAAATGGTGTTAAACAATATTAATAAATTTGAATTAATACCAAAAATATTGCGATTAGTGTTTGAAAATTTCAGGATATCAAAAATTTTTGAAATATTTAAAATAACAGAAATTAGTGGGGAAAAATATGAAAATGGTCCGCTATGATGATTCATTGGAGTGGATTAATAATTCGAATTAATCATTATCTATTGTGGTTGACTGAGAGTAACATGCTCACAAAGTCATAAATTTCCATGTTTTTTATTCAACTCATTAAGGGAAATAAAATTTGTATCGCATTTGAACTACATTTATCCAACCGTTCGTATTACCAATTTTATGATTAATTTTCAAAATAATTATTTCTAAAAACAACAATCTAAATATAAGAACGTCCAAACGTATTTTTTTAATTTTTAAAATGTATTATCTTTGCGTATAAAAATATTAAATTGTTTGCATGCTGTACTAAAAACTATATTGAACTAAATCACTGTGAAAAGTTGAATTTTGAAGAATAATTTTAAAAATAGCAATAAATCAAAAGGTGCTCCAGATAAAGTGTCTCGGGTCGACAATTTCTACTTCTTTTAAAATGCCATCAATAACACAGTGTCAATTGCGTTAGAAATGAATTATGGCAGAAAAAAAAAAATCTATAATGCTGACAAGTACTAATGGTTTTGTTTAAAACGGGTTTAAATGTTAACGAACAATTAGTACTAATGCGATTAGTATAAAACTGCTTATTAAAAACTAAAACTAATCTCTTTGACATTTCTGGTGAATACGCAACGCTGACTGTTTGCGTCGTGGCCACGATTGAAAAAAAAAAATTACACTATACGATTTTGTGAAATATTTTATTTTACAATCGAACACTAACAATTGCGATTGATTTGCATTACAAAATTGATATGACTCGTAATGTGACGAAAAATCTTTTAAAAATCGACGACCGTGACAACATGTTTTATTAAACCCACAAAAAAAACAAAATATGTGAATCTAAGACTTTTCTTGAATCACCGAAACAACGAGTCGAACTGGTTTTGTTTGAATATTATTAGATCTCTGACCTCAAGTAGAATACTTATTAAATTTGTCAAACCCGAATTACGTATAGCGTCCTCGTCTACTTTTCGTTTGGGCAAAAAAAACACGTTGAAAAATATCGTCTTAAATCATTGTATTCGTACACGGCTTTTTTTAATGAAATAGAATAACGACAACAGCGTGTTTCGAGATAACCTATGTTTTACAAAGAATTCTATAAGGCCGTCTTATCTGTAGTAAATTTCCGGTATTCGGCTATTAGTTCATTATTATATTTATTCGCTGTAACTAGGTAGTAAAGTAAAATAAACAGTAAAAAAAAAAAAACCGAAAAAACAACAACAACAACAACAACTGCAGTTACGGTTACGCAGAATGAGAACGCCGATTTATTACAATATACGTATTATTGTATAAAAATTATAAACGTATAGACGTAATTCGTTTGATTTCGATCGAGACGATTTTATCTCTGACCCAATTAAAATTTTTTATCAAGTTAAACTTGAGAAAAAGATCTAACCTACGTCTAGGAAAAATACGTTTTGCGAGCCTTGAAAAAAAAAAAAAATGGCTATCGTAAAATAAATCGTAATGATTTATAGCGGAAAAAAAACTAAACGACGATAACCGCTAATATAGAAAACAAATCGTTACCTACATTCGTCGGTGTGATTTTTACTACTTAAAATGAAATTTTCGGGCTTAACAAAAAAATTATACAAATCAAAAACGTACAGAACGTAGATCGCGACGCTGTCTGTTTTGCGTACTTGCATGAAACAAAAAAGCAATTCGCGAAATTCATAGCAGAGGCATTTAAACACGAATTTCGAATAAGGTGACATCGAAAATTCGATAGAAAATCCGAAAACAAGAGCATCTTAACAGGCGAAAATGAAAAAAATTCGTTCGTTTTGACCAAAGGTTCTTTTTATACGTTATTGATCGGAATCTTACACTCGAAAGTATGGAAAATTTAATTTTTAACTGTAAAATTTAATAATGTTGTATGAAACACCACTGTACCTACAGAAATAATATATTGTTAAGCGTTATAGAAAAGTAAAAATATGTCGATTTTTTTTTAAAGTTGTCGACGTTTAGTAATGGTTTAAAACTAACTTTTAGCTGATCGAATCGTTAATATTCATGGAATTCAGACTGTAATTTTAAAAGCCGCTTTGGCCGTGCAGATATTACTATTATCTCCTACGTTCAGTTTCACTTGAAACCGTATACAAATGGGTCTATTGGATATTTGAATTGAATAAAACGTTTTGATCTCTCTCTCTCTCTTTCTTCATAATTTACGGTCATTTTTTTCTTTTAAACCGTGTGATCGTGCATAGTTAAAGGAAAATGCGGTGAACAGGAATGGTTTTTTTTTTTATTTAGTTTTATCATGAAAATAGTATTCGTAAATACAAAATGTTATTTCAATTAAATATTTTTTTTTAACGTGTTCTAATTGATAACGGGGTGAACACAATATCAAAATCATCAATACTTCTTTCGTTTTAATAAAGGAGGGTCAACGGAAACTGATTTCGTGTTTTTAAAAGACTGTTTAATAAACAAAAACAATTTACTAATATAGATCGTTTGGTCTTTCGTTGTTTAAATTTAATCGATTAAATGTTAGATTTTTGTTCCGAGTACATAACAAATAGTTTTTAAAGCAATGTTTATTTTACAAGGTTTGTTCATTAATTGAAGCAAAGTTTAACCATAATCTATCCGAAATGACTGACCGAAATACTGCGTTCACCTCATTTTTAAAACAAAACGATAGTATTGGACTTTGAAAATTTGTTTCTACAAACGAAAAAAATTATAATTTCAGATTGAACAAAAAAAATTATTAAATTTAATAAAAAAAAAAATCACGAAATATTATTGTCTGTGTCCTTGCGTGCTTCCGATAAAGTTTTTTTTTTTTTTTTTACTATAATCAATAACGTGATAACCTGACCTGATCGGTGATAGGAAAATGGAGCGATTTTAATCGCGATGAATATGACCTAAATTATTTTGTTTGAATCAAAGCAGCAATCGCAAACGATTCATACCTAACAAACGCCATCGACATCGATTTGAAAACACATTTTTCCCATTTTGTTCCTGACCCTTGGTTCCTGTATTTGCCGTGGTGGACATTACCATATGTCGACGAACTATTAGTTAAACACGAGCGTTCCTACTAAGTACGGTAACTGTTTTTACATTATTTTGTAGACATTTATACGTTTTATACGCCATATTATGCTACGATTTGGGTTTGACGAGGTATAAAATACAATTTAAAGGTTCGTACCAAAGGCAAATCGTTTTGGTTTCAGTTACACGAACCGTTCGTCGGTTCCAATCAACAACGTTATCGCGGTGTCGGTCGCGTACGATATTGTGTTGTACACGTGTAAAAAAAACTTAATTTTCAGGAGATCGCGCCCATTTTTTTCCCTCGATTTATTCGCATTTTATCAAATTCTCTTCCGTCCGTTTTGCCATCACCCGGCGACATTATACGATTAATCGTTCCGTCGACCGTGTAATCAGGTGCGTAAAATCATTATACAATATATATATAGTTCACAATATATATTGTTACTTTTTTTCCCCGTCGATTTATTCTGCGCGAAAGCGATAAATTAAAATCGGGATGATCGCGGGCGTCCATTCACGCGCGGGCTGTTGAAACCAAATACCCTCTACATATACCCGCACGTCCGTACCGCCAAACGGAAAACGTAAATATATCGTTGGGTTAAAAAAAAATTAATAAAAAACAATAACGAATCAATTAGGTACACGCTGCGAACGAATTTAAACGTCGTTAAAAACATCGCGGTTTAAAAATGAAAAAACCGTCTCTGAACATTTTATTTTTGTGAAAAATATAATAGGAGTATTTGAGACCAGCGCGTTGGACAGAGTTCAATTATTGCGGATCGTGGAAACAGTTTTTTAGTAGGAAAAAGCTATGCTGTTCGGTGTTCTCCGGGACAGTGACAATCGTTATTCTTTTTACAAAAACGTCGTGTATGTATAAAATATTTCGTTAAAAAAACGAACTCGTCCTACGTCAAAAATCATTACATTGTCCGTTGAACTGGCTTTTTGTTCAAAATTCGGAAACTCGGACGAAAAGAAGCTTTGTAGACGGATAAACCACGAACGCAAAATATCGAATAGTCAGTAAAATAAAATAACGATTAAATTGACCTAAGGATTTTGCGGCGTCCGAGTAAAAAAATAAAATAGTCACTCGGTTGAAAAATTGAAAAAAAAAATTAAATTTCAAAGTTGGGATCATCATCACGATAACTATACGGAGGACAAATAATAAATACTGGTTTGTACATAAGTACTGAGCACAAAACGAATGTACAATGTTTCAAAACGTGTATTTATGTCGACGATAAACGGAACTTATTCTAATAATAGGAATACGAAATTTTATTTAAATTTATGCAAAACGCTGAACGATTCCTGTTTTTTCCATTCTATCTTTTCCATCGTCAATGAAAATAAAAAAAAACTCGTACAATACGTAACATTATGGGTACGCTAACATTTCTTCGGAACCCTCGGAGCAGAAGGCTGGTGCAGGATATTCATATATTATGTTAGATTTCGAGTAAAGAGAGAAAACTATTCAGTTTACGCAGGAGCGATCGATCTTTTAATTGTTTTTTTTTTTTTTTATATACATATCTTTGTCAAGTATATAACTCGTATAAAAAAAAATCTCCTACAAGAAATCGCTCTAATATCGTTACGTGTATCATGACAATTCGGAGCGCAAAACTACCGACTATTTTAAAAAATTACATCCAAAAACAGAACGAACGAAAAAAAAACGTTTAAAAGTCAAAATCGATTCTGTTATTCGGCCACAACATCAAAATTGTTGATTGAAAAGATCTGAAATTTGCGTGTTGTTTTTACACGGGTACAAATTTATATCGTTCTAAACACAGAACTTTGAAAATTTCTATTTTTTTTTTTTTTTTCGTTTTCGACAAGTGTAAAACGTGTAATTTAGTCAGAAAAAATATGGGAAATTCAATACAAAGCTGGCGACTTGTAGTGTTTTTATACATCTGAACGAAAAACTTGAAAAATCTTTGCTCATTTTTTTTCTCAGTTGTTTATTAGGTACCTACAAAACTAAATTTCCGTTTAAAATTTTTACGAATAGGTTAAATTTATTATATCCTTTAAATGTGTGCACAAGGTATATTGTGTAGTATTATCAACAATAATATACAGGGTGCTTAAAAAAATGCTTACACACATATAAATATGCAAAAAGCGTAAAAATGTATACCACCACTCGCAGGAAACAAGTCTTTATTATGAACGAAATAAAAAAAAACGAATCTTTTTCTCGATTACAGGACACACTCGTTAATTTCAGCCCACGGACGATCGTATGTGTTAACGAATATTGACGTGAGTATAGTATTACACACCTAGTGAACGAAAGTCTTAAGTCTTAAGTCTTTTTCAGCAAGTCTTAACAACAGTCACAATTAAAGGTATGTTGTTCGTTATCTGCAGTAAATAATTGAAAAATAAATGTGAATTTTTTTCAAACTACACGTTCGATTCGGTAGTGGCACGAAAAGTATTTGAATACCAGATGGTTCGATCAAAAATTTTACTCAATTACTTTACGTGGTCGCGACAGAATTCAACTACTTGTGCGTTTGTAAACACCGTTCGGCCGATACATCTGACTATACTAGTCCGTCCGTATTTGTCAACTTACCTGCGAAAAAAAAATAAAAACAAAAGATTAGTTCGAAGCATCTTATTTTTAAATTTTTTTTATCATATATTTTAGTAGTAATTTTTGTTATCTCAAAAAACAAAAAACCGCCGAAAAAAAGTTAACAAATCATCGCCACTTGAGATGATTGATGTCGGTCATTTTAGCCTACGAACGAATATTGTAAATAGTGAATAGTATGACGAATTTCAGCAAAACTCAACAAGCCACGAGTAAAAATATTTTATTTGTTATCGATAGTTTTAAAAAAACTGTTAGAAATGTATAGGTACCGTTTTTGATTTCTTCTCATAGCTATGATGAACACAGGGATAATTAGGTACTCGCGCGCGATTTTAACGTTTGTATAAGACGTCGTTTGATCGTTTAAATTATAAATCGAAAAAAATCGTCGACATCAAATATTCCGTTTAAGAATACCTATATATATACCAGCGTTTTTACGCAGAAAATTAGTAAACTATTAGTCTTTATTCGTATAAGGACTTATATTATTTTTGTATATATTTTTTTTCGCGATCAAACGTGTACACATATTACTGGCAAAAAGGATCATATTTAGAAAAAAAAAAAAACACGATACCGGGAAAATCGAGGAGAAAATCCAAAAAAAAAAACAACACATTGCACACATCGTTGAACGGGATCACAGTGTTTTATCGGGTCGTTTTGCTTTTTGAATCTGTTATGTTTTACACCATTTTTTTCCAAAATATGAAAGCTTAGGTGCGATAATATTTACAAAACACGTAAACTATTTCTATATCGTACTACGCGAAGCCTTGTAGGTACATATTTAGTAAATTAGTATTTTTTTTTTTTACATCATTTCACAACTAATTTCTTCCCGGGGGCTCGATCAACGGTCGGTTTGTGATATTCGTTAGTTTCACCATATATAACTTTTAGATTTCGAATGGAGCGAAAAAACTATTTAATATAGTTTAAAATACCATAAAAGACCGAGTGAAGATAAAGGACGTATGGATAATATTACTTAAAAAAAACAACACATCGATCTTGTAAAAACAGTGTTTATAGGTGTTCGTCTTTAATTCGACATGATATTCGACAGTGTTGGTTCTTCTAAACGTAGCGAAAAAATCATGGGAATACAAAATTACGTTTTTAAAAATAAACGTGTAACGGGGCACGACGAACAAATCCATTAATACTATTAAAATAATATGATTAAGTGCTCTCAAACGTCTAATACTTGACGTTTCCTGACGTATTATGATAACGAGTTTAGAAACGTTTTCAGAAAGAAAATTGGGAAAATAAATATATGTGTATACAAACTTAGTTGTACCAGAAAACCCTTGAACGACCCTTAATTCTTTGAAAACGTCTACAACGAGCACTTACAGCGCACAATCTAAGTCTACGTAGTACTATAAAAAACATATATTTTATAAGTATATTATATACGAGCTCCGTTAATATAATATTAAAACATAGTTACGATGTGGAAAATATTTTCGATTCCTTCGACAGCATTTTTCAAACGCATTTGAACACGCTGACGATCGTTCGTCCGTCGAGTGAAAAATTAATATAGAATATTGTAATTTTTTTTTTTTACTTTGACCTAGTTGATAATAATATGTACGTGCCTGTCATTGCGTATTTTATAACAATATAATAATACTGGTGTTTTATCAGCCGTCGTTTACAAAATAATCGTTTTGACAATGGAGTGGCGCAATAATTATTATAATACGGTTTGATCGGTCAACTTTATAGCGAAAATATTCTCGTAACCGATGCGGATTTATGCGCACTAAAATATGCGTAAAATCTGAAAGATATTATGTGCAATTTGGCACCGAAAACGGTAAAATATGGTAAAAAAAAAAAAAAATTCCTTATGAAATAGTTGTTCAATCTCTCGATTTCTATTTTCTAGAGAAATTAACTGTAAACACCAGACTTGTGTGGGGCGCTCGTCAGTCGAGCAGTTAGGTACACCACCTCAAGGCTAATTTGATAACGATTATTATTTATGTGTGTGTTTTAATGTTTTTATAATATTACCGAAAGCTTATTTTTGAACGAGATCGTCGAAATATGACACGAAAATCGTAAATTATGCCCCGAAAAATTTGAAATTGCCAATATATGCAAAAATATTCCGCGATTCGAAACGATGTGAAATAGATTTTTCGCGATCCTACGAACAAATAGGTAGAAAAAATGTGCAATTGTTTACGAGCACCGTTAGTAGTGATGATACGAGAATGAAAATTGAAAAACCATGCAGGACAAACAGCAGAACTCGATTTTATTCTTATTATATACGTCAACTGCAGCCGGCTGCTGCGTTCGGCAAGTCCGACCCGCCGGAGCGCCTGATATTTAGATTTCCCGGTCAAGCTCTCTATATCTCGTTATACCGAGCGTCAGAAACACGTTTGTAAAGTCATCGCCATTATTATTTTGTTCTTGTCAAAAATAATAATTGTGAACCTCCGTCGTTTTTCTTCTCTTTTTTCGACACGACGCCCATACATACGAGTGTATGCGTTCTCGGACGCACTTACAACGATATGTTAAATACATTGCTGTCAGCCCCCAAAACAAATAGCTGAACGTTTTTACGATTTCTCCGTTATACTGATTTTGATAAAAAGAAAAAACGGACTATCGAACACAGCACGGGGGGGATTGAACGCGAGCTGAAAACTCCGAGTAAATTTAATCGTCTCGTCGTCGAACGACAGAGTATATTATAGGGCACAAGATAAGTTGCCAAAACGATTTCCGAACTTATTTCAATGCTTTTCGATTGTTAGCGCAGAGAAGAACGTATAGTTTTAACGGTGCTTATTTCATTCTGTCAACAACTTTTCGGGTGGAAGGAATGATTTCCAAAGTCGGTACCCTCTGATGGAAGGTCTATGCGATGCACACTCTGTGGTGGCACTTTTATTGAAGCTCATTTTTTGAAATTTTGCATGGTTTTTACGTTTTCTTTGAGAAATCGAAAATGTTGACATTTTCAGGTTCGTTATGGCGCTATTGGGTAGTGCTTCAATCGTCACGTTGAACACCACACAAAAGTTGAAATTCTGGCTTTAAATTTCATTTTATTCATAGCATTTCTTGATAATTCTATTATTTATCGAGTGCCGAAAACGACGAAATCGCCGAACGTCAGAACGGCTATTATTACACCTATTATTAAACTATCGTTGTGAAACATTGTTCGTTTTGTAACTTTTACGCGTATTAAACTAATTCGATACGTTATAAAAGATTGAAACAGTTTTCGCTAGGTATTTTTTTTTATGATCTCCGAAGTACATTTTTTATTAAACACGGCTTTTACCAGATACTAGACAACGGCGAGCTTGTTCAGAATCGTTTTTCGAATAAAAAAATCGTGGCTTTCAGATAGCACGGTTGTATCACGATTTCCAAACCATCGCATCCGTAGTTACTTCGCTACTCCGTGAAATCACCCACGCGACCTAGAGTAGTATACGATCGTGGCTTTTTTTTTTTACGAACGAAAAATCGTATTCTCCCGTCACTGGGCTAAACTCATAGTAACGCACATAATAAACTATACGAGGTAATTATCGACGAACGATATCCATCAATCAGAGTGAAATCGGAGGTGCAAACTGCTCGATTGTACTCACACGGGTGCGGCGGTAAACCTATGTGTGGTTAAATGGAAAACAAATCGCGATCGGATTTTCAAGGTCTTCGCGTGTGATACACAATGTTGTTGAACGAGACAAAAAACGTATTTTTCTAAATCACAACAACAATCAAATGCGCGTGGTAGGTATCGAATATAAAAACCAGCGGTGTAAAATAAAGTGACGATTTCATATTGTACACGGGTGAGCGCTTGAAATGTAAAAAATGTTTCCACGTAAGTAATTTAATTTCGCCGGGCAACGCGAATAGCAGCAATAAACAGTTAAAACTTCTACGGTTAGCTCAAAAACAAAGTGTAAAATATTATTATTACTGTATGAAAATGTCGATTCGAATTCGAACGACCGTTATTGCCGCTATAAGATCGAATAACGAAACCCGTCCAAATAGATCGCTACTCAGCTGTTGTTCAGCTGTATAATCACGTTAGCGAAAATCGATAAACGTCGAAACACCGTTAGCATTTTCCGTCAAACATTTTCAAAAACCGATTTTTCGTTTCTGCGCTAAATTCATCCACACCAGCTCAAAGACCTACGCGATATAATGATTTTTATTTTTTTTTCAAGTTTTGTTCTCGTTTAACGCAATCGCATTCGTTCTGCACCTGTCAGCTCTATATAAAAACGAAAAACTCGAAATCGCTGTCGTCTCGTTTTTTCGCTATTCTGCGCGGACACTGCACAAAAAAAAAGCCGCGATCACTCTATAGGTGGGTGGGTAGTTTGACGGAGGTAGCTTCGGGTGCGGGTCACTGTTTCGGAAGTGTTGTGGGTCGTTTAATATCTGAAAGCGGTGATAAAACATCGAGAAAACGAGAATTATGAGCGAGCTCTGCAAGCAAACGTGGTGAAACCCAAATAAAAAAATTCAACGAAACTCGTGTGTAACTCTACAAAGACACATTTTTGTTTTCGAAATTACGGTGAAATGACCGCGGATCTAACGAAATCTAACGTGTCGGTGAAAATCTTAAAACCGGTAGTTCGGATTTTCAAAATTTTCGGCGCAACGTGAACGACTATCGTCGCGTTCGAGTGGAAAAACTCAAAACCGACCAGTCTGTGAAACGTCAACGTATAAAAACGAAAAAAATCAAATGCGAACGTTTCTTCGTATTTTTGTTATCGTCCGGCATTTCAAGACTGGCCGACGATTTTTTTCGAAATCGCGGACAACTGTGACACGGAATGCGGTTTTTCGCAAATTTCTCGCGCCCGTTTTTCCCGTCTCGTCGAAAAACTATTGAGAGAATCCATCCCGATCCGATTCGCTACAAAAAAAAAGGTCACACTGTCTGCGTGAACCGTTGCACCGCCCTCTTTGGTGGAAATTTCGTTAACGGAATATACAAAAAAAAATCATCTTCGTAAAACCGCCGCTCGGAATCAAATAAAACAATGTCGATGAAACGTTACACGGGTTTTTTTCGACGCGCGGCAGCGCACTTTAATTCAAAATCGTACACACACGCGTATCGAACAAAACGGTACACGACGGATTACAAAAAACCGCGAAAAATACGCGAAACACGTCGAACCGTCGAGTGATTTCATTTTCGAGATGCGACTTTTTCTGTCGTCCGCAAACGGGGGACACCGATTAACGGCCGATCCGACGGCGTCGCGCGGATCATGGCGGAACGAAATTCCGGCCGCAACCGGACCGCGAACGCCGTCGTACCGGCGACCGCCGCCGCGACGACCACCCGGCCGCACCGCACCAGTAGTGGCCGTCCGCGTCCACCGGACCGCCGCCGCGGCCGCCGCTGCTGTCGTCGTCGTCGTTGTCGTCGTCGTCGTCGTCGTTTTCCGAGCGCACCGCCGACGCGCACCACACGCAACGGAACAAGTTCGACAGTCTGTCGACGAATCTCGTGGACCACGCGACGTAGGCGACGGTACAGAACAGCGAAACGAAGCACAGCACGCACATGACGGAAACGTATTATTTTATTTATTTTTTGCGAAACTTTGTTCGAAACGACGGTTCTCTCGATCGCACGTCGTCGATGGAAACAAACGCGCGTCGCCAACCGAAAAAAACCCCCCGTCGGCAGGGCGACCGCCGAATGCCGAAACGCGCGTTTTTGGCGTCCGGAAAACTCCCGAAAGAGTCGCGATGTAACTGCGGACGAACCGGTATAAGACGCCGTTTTAAAAAAAAAAAGACCTAAAAATTTCGTAAATGCCGAAACATTATAACGCCACTGTTTACGGCGTTTAAAAAAATTTGAACGTAAAACGTCAAAATGGCCACGTTAGATTTTTTTTTGAACTCGAACCAAGTTTATAAGTCGGCGCGCGATACGCGATTTCGGTTCAAAACTGTGTGTTAACGTTGTCTAAAAAGACTTTCAAAACTTTTTTTTTTATTGTTTCCCGAAATAAAGTGAAATTCGGTATATCTCTTTCGACGAAACACCGTCTGTGTAAGATTTCCGGTTACCACTCGACGTTTCCCCGATCGTTTTAGAAAATACTCTGAAAATTTCAACCAATTGAACGCAAACTCGTAGCGGTTTTTTTCTCCACTGACACCACACAGGCGCAACTACACAAATATATTATGGACTTGGATCGAGTCGACGAAATAAACGTATGGCGAAACGTGATTTAATTCGATTGTTTCGCGTAAAGCACTACGAAACGCGCGAAACTTGATAAACCGTGGGAAAAAAAAAGGATAAAACTGGCGATGAGTGCAAGAGATACGCGCAGTTCGTTTGTGGTTAGGTTAGGTACACACCCAGATCGGATTTTTTCCCAAAACGGAGATTTTTTGAAAAAGGACGTTTCGAGAGGAACGAAAAATAAACTGATGTCTGCATGGAATCGAGCACGTCTCTGCGGGCAAACCGTGTGTGACCTGCGGCCAAACCCACCCAAAGTCGCCGCTACCAACTAAACTAGTAGAGAGAATCGATCCTCTTGGATCGACCCGATTCGGCGAGATGACCCGATTAAACTAGGTTAAAGAACGTGCGGTTTATTCGAATTTCTAACGAATTTCCATCTAGCACCGTCTTATGTTCGTAATGACAATTTACGACGAGCCGCGATTCTTGAAGGGCGATTATTTTTCCATCGCCGAATCGATTCCGTTCGTCCCAAAAAAGAATCGTTTTGTGAACACTGAACCGCTCTCACGCGGGTGACGACCTAGTCGAGGAGAACGATTCCGGTATTGTTTTTTTTGTTATCGCTTTCATATCCATCACGACGTCGGAATACAAATGCGACGACGTCAAACGGGATTTCGTCCACACGAATTCTGTGGTGTCGTCGTCGTCGTCGTCGTCGGCTTTTAACGTCTGCGCGCGTCATCGTTACACCAGTAATATAGGTACAACCTATAATAATTATACATATATATATCGATGTAATAAACGCGCACTTACCCGTACTTATGTAAAAATATGTAAAAAAAGTAAAAACCGTATTTAAGTGCGATAAGCCCGTGAATACATTATAATTATATCGGGTACCTTATACGTAAACAGATATTTCGAGCGAAGAACGCCGCGGGGTGTCCGAGCGGGCACTTTGCCGCGGTATTTACCGTCGTCCGACTAAAACGGAGTGACGTGCGCGGCCCGAGAAAATGTTGTTGTGATTTCAAAAAAAAAAAAACAGGAAAGGAACTGTTCAAAATACGACGACACTTTTTCGCAACACTTATGCAATATAGTTATTCGGTCTACTTTAAATGTACGGAAACGCGCGGAGTGAAACAAAAAACAAAAAAAACCGGAATCACTCGAGGTCGCGTGTGGGTAGTTTAACGGAGTGAATTTATCGTTAAATTACAGTATGTTTCGAAAACGATAAATATGGTTCAATATAGGTCGAAAGGGTGGTTTTTTCATGAACAAATCGTTTCGACGTAACGTACAATGTGCGGGGTCTATATCGTCATCAGAGAAATTCGAGTAAACGACGTTCTGAATTGAAACGACCCGGAGGTGGTCAGTATCTGGTTCATAGCCCGTAGAGAACGTCAAATCAATCGATTCGACAAAGATGCGGGCGAAACTATTAATTATATATATAATTTTATCATATTATATAGACTCTATAAAAATACGATCATCTTCGATCGGAGGTTGTTTTTTTATACTCAAGTACAGAGATAGTAGTCGTGATAAGCGATTGAAAAAATCGATAGGTGAAAAGACAATTTTCGTTTTGAAAAATCGTTTTGAACGCGCGAGTAATTACTGTTCGACTTTTTTGAACGCGTTTGAAAAACATGATATGTCGCATCTAAGTGGTTGCAATTTTCCCAGCATATTTAACGGCGATAACTTTTTGTGATCAGCGTTTTCATAATTTTTGACGATATTTCACGTACGGTGCTTAAAATTTCCGTTCGTTCTCCACTTGTATTATACCGTTTATGGAGAAACGTCGCGAAACGACAGTGCATAGTCGCAATGCGAATCGTAAAACAGAATTAATTTGACAATTACTTAAGTACAATGATTGTACTATAATATTAGATTCTGATCGCCGGCAAAGTGTGTACTGTTTTCACAGTGATGTCTTTTTGTGATCACTTTTTCTAGTAGAAAGACCGCTCCGATTTTAACGCACGAAAGACGGGTGGAAAGATGGTACCTACTTTATTCGAAGCGTTTTTTTTTTGAAATTTCGATTATTTTCGGGGTAGCGAGAAAAAAAAACAAAAACGGCCGAATCTTCGAAATCGTTCGAAATTTATTTACGCCGTTACGAAGGGTTTACTTCTGAAATTTCAATCGATTTTCATCGTTTTCAAGAGGATCTTTGAAAAGTTTGAATGCGCAGTTCAAATTGAGGCGGTTGTTGTTATTCCATAAAACCTCTTCTATTAGTTTTTATTTACGTCTCGAAACGCGATCCAAACGAGATTTCGTCGTTAAACTCGTCATCCCGGACGGCCGTTGTATCGCTTATGGGGGGCAAATAGTTACGGGGAATCGTGTTTTTTACACATCGATTTAGATATTGTTTTGAACGAAAATAAAGATCGGACCAAGCTGAAATTACACAATACTAAAACAGAATACGGATTCGATAAATGTTTTTTCATCCTTAGATATTTATCGTTTTTATCGATGCGTTTTTCGGTTGGCCAACACGCGTTACGCAAACGCGTCCTATATTATTATAATATTACAAATTCTCGAACAAGATAATGTGCAATATTCTATGATAATAATTAAGAACGAAATATTATAAACTACCGGTTCCCGTGTAGGCATTGCATTACCTACCTACATTATACGTACGATTTTACTGACGCAAACCCGTACGTGTGACCTCTGTGTGTACGTTGTATTTTTATAAATGTTATTGCGACGGGTAAATTAATTCTTTATCGAAAGAACAATACGTAACTTTTTGGAAAATATCGTTGTGAACAATACTATGATATCTTCTCGTCTCGACCAGTGCTCGATTCGGAGGAGAACGTGGGAATTATTTTTTTAAAATAAGCCGCGATCACTCTAGGTCACGTTGGACGGCGTCGTAGCTTCGGGTGGGTCACTGGATTGGAATTTGTGGTTTAACCGTGTTGTTTGGTAACCGAAAGCAATCGTCGCCTCCGAAAATACGATTCTGAGAGAGCAGCAGTAATACATTCCGGTAAATTTTTTGAAAATTTCAAAACTTCTATACTTAGCTCAAAACTTTTCGAAATCACGTGAAACTTTTATCAAACTTGTATCGTACCTGTTTGAATATTACGCATAAGTTTCAGCCCGTTCCAATCGTTATTTCGCATGTTATGTCCAAAAATAACTAAATCGATGTGTAACAAAAAAAAAACACGTTTGCCGTAATGTTTCTCCGAAGTCTCAAAGCTGGAACTTTTTCAACTTTGAAACTCCTCTAAGTACAATCAGAATGAATTTTCTTTATATGTGCTGATCGCGAGAATCGGAGCGTTCCTTGTACCCTTAAAGTTGTTTACAGAAAAACGAAACGAGAAAAAAACGCTCATAATCTAAAAATTATTTTACCGTATTTTGATACGCTTAATGGTCTGCATCGATACAAATAATCATTACTCACCGAGTGAATGTTTGGCGATTAATTCAACATCTTCAAGATCTTTTTAGTTCGAGTATTTGGCCGACATACTATTGCAGCTGGGTTAGTCGGAAATATCGAGAAAATCGGTTCGCAAACACAGTACCAAACTACGGAAATGTTTAAAAACGAAAACGCGTAATTTAAGAGCGATTTCGTACGAATCAAAATTATATTCTGATGGAGACGAAAAAATCGACTAACAATAATTTGTTTTTATGTGTGTAAAGCTGTTCTATGAGCTTTTATTATTAAATTATTATAGACTTCCATGTACCAACGTTATTAGTGCTAACGTAAACAAATCGTTCGGTAAGATCGGTCCAAAGCCATTGTGGGTATAATATTTTTGACCTTATTTATTGGACGATCGATACCTACTTGGTAAATATTTCTTATAATCGGTTTTTTATAACATCGGCACGACATTGTACTAGAGCTAGCTTATAAGTTTTGGACCTCGAGTATATTACAAACAATTATTAGATTCTGAGAGTGAACCCAAGAAGAGTTTATTTGTTCCGAAACCGTGCAGATAACTTCTTCAATGATGCTCCAATCTATTTACGTCACCCATATTTCATGTTTTTTTCTAAGTGGAAAAAGATCGATAAAGTACAAAATATAATATCTGCATTCCCTTTGTCACTAAGCGACTAAACCGTGGACTTTTGTTTTTTGTTTTTTTTTTTCCAATCCATCCGAATACGTTAATACAAAGGTATTATGATGTTTTAATGTTTTTCCAAAAATTTTTAGTACAGGTATACAACCGTGTAAAAATAAAAGAGTTCATATTCAAAAAATTCCGTTATTTCTATCAGGAAAATAACCTGCATTAAAAATTCACGCTATTTTCCATTTTGTGTTGTAAGTATAGTTTTTTTTTTTTTCTGGTTGGAATATCTATATTCACATCACGGGCAATTATTTCGCGTGCGTGTGCGTCGGAAACCGAGTGGTCGATACAAATCGCTTAATTATACGTATACCTACAATAAGGTACGAACGGTGTAATTTCACGTCCAGACAAATCGAATCATAACGCACGTTATATTTTACATTCTTCGCTACGCTCAGAATGTATTGTTCTGACAATTTCTTTTAGTGTGAACAGTTTTTAGTGCGCAAGAAATGCTCCAATTTTTAAAGTCAGTATACCTTAAAGGTCTTTGGACTGAGCTGGTACTTTGAGGCGTCTCGAGTATTTAAAAGTTTCAAATAGAAAGAGTTACAATCGTTAGGCTAAGGAGAGGCGACAATAACAACGACAAACTACGCGTGTTTTCGCCATATCGGTTTAGTTTTTCGACCTTAACGTCCAAAATAATGATCGGAACGAAATGAAACTTTCACATACTATTTAAATAGACATACACGTTTGATGAACGTTTCAAATGATTTAAAAAATGTTCGATTTAAGTGCAGAACTTTGAAATTCTCGAAAAATTTACGTATATATACTATAGACAACTGAGAATCGTTTTCTCGGAGGCAATCATTGTTTTCAGATGATGAATAATTTTAAAAATAACAGAATAGCGATAAAACCAAGGGCATAATATTGCATAACATTGCTTAACCCGCACCATAGTATAAATTATCAAGAGTCGGCTAAAACAAACAACATAAGTCGCGGCTAGAAACGAGACCGATTATTCGATAAACTATTTTTTGATTAATCCATTTTCGTAACAATTTTAATGTGATTTTCGGTAGAATAATGCTTGGGTAGTTTGTCACTAGTTGTTGTTTAAACGCATTATTTTATATCTGAAAGCAACAATGAATCATTTCCTTCGAAAATACGATTATGAGCGAGCTCAGATGTCTAGTATACGTTCTGGAAAAAACCAAATTTAACAATAAATATGGTCCAAAAAATTTAAAAATCCACGTACTCGAGTTATTGAGAATATTCATTTAAATAACGTGTGAAAACCTCAAACCATTCGGACCATTATTTGAAGAGTTAATACGATTTTAGTACCCATATGCAATACGAGATACCGTGCAGGTAGTGCGCGTAATTTCATTGTTACAACCAAATTGCAACGTTTTTCAACACTTTTTTTGTACGCGTTGTATTGGGCAGATTATTTTGAATTTTTTTTTTCATCAGATAGAGCGTTTCTTTTTTTTTTTTTGCATAACATATCTTCATTTCAATTCTTAACTAACAAATTTCAGTAAGATACAAATTTTTTTTCTAAAAATCAGTAAAATGTATGACCAAATGTTGACCATTTTCTTTAGTCTTTAAACGACTAAAAAAAAAAAATTGTGACAATGATTTTCTAAATTTTAGAAAGTATTATTTTTTTTTTTTTTGAGTTTCTTATGTATATACTTGTTTTTAACCTTGTGTTAAAGTTTCAAAATTTTTTCTCGAAACTTAAATTTTTCATTGAAAAAAAACCACAAAAAAATGGAAATTTTCGAAAATTTAAAAGTTCTATACTTAGCTCAAAAATTTTCAAAATCATTTGAAACTTGGACCGAGCTTGTATTTTATCTACATAAATATTATGTCAAAGTTTTAGCTAGTTCCGTTTATTATTTTGGAAGTAATGGTCAAAAAACTAAATGGATTTTGACAAAAAATACGTTTCCTGTGATTTTTAACGGTCAAATTGGACCTACTTTTTTGATTATAACTTTTTCAATTTTAGACCCCACAAAGTACAATAAGAGAGCCAAGACTTTTCATTAGAGGTATTAAACGTAAACATCGGAGTATTTCTTATACCCTAAAAAGTGTTCACAGAGAAACAAAAAAAAAAAAAAGAATAAAAAATATAAAAAAAACATCATTGTAAAAACAATACATTCTTCGCTGACGCTCAGAGTCTAAAAGAAAACGAGAATTCGCTCTACTTTTTAACGCCATTATGTGCCGACAGGTTTATTGAATACCCTACTCACTCTCCGATAAGATGTTGAATAATCCAAAACTATGAAAAACGAACTTCAAAATAAACGGTTTTTGCTAAATAAACCAATACAGCAGGCTCTTCCGAAGTCCCTAAAAAACATATTTGTACTATAAATTTGGTGAAAATCCGTCACTGTTGTTACCCGAGTATGGTGCACAAATACTAACGGACGTAAAGACTAAATAATTATTAAGTATCATAACATTACGTATATAAAATGCCTTGGTAATCTGACAGAAAAAAAAAAAAATATTATTAGACAAAATATTTCGTCAAAAAATTTATTTTGTTTCTTCTAAACATTTAAGTCGACCCGAACACTCACGACTCGTTTCGTCTTTGAGTACACGGATTACTTCAGCTAAATCGGTTTTTCGCGTACTTGTCAGACTGCGATTATTATTATTTATTACACCTGGCTATTATTTTTTTTTTCTCTAATTATTGTTTACAAACTACGTACAAGAATATTAAATCGATTTACGTAAAGTGGATACAGTTGTTTGGATTAAACTGTTTTTAACAAGTGGAGGAAATGTTTGTCAATTCGGAACAAATGTGAATTTCATAAAATATCACCAATTATAATAAAAACAAATAAAAACTCATATATGACGTTCATATCCAATTATTATTATTGTATATTGAATACTATAGCGGCTGTTATCCGTTTGTATAACTGATTATATATTTATTTTGTTTTGAAAACTCGTTCGGCGGGCCCTAATGCGATTATCGGCTAGACCGAGATTCGCGAGGATTGTGTTGTTTTTGAAATGATGTTTTTTTTTTTCTGTCAACAACTTTCTGTACAGAAAGAAAGCTCCGATTTTCAAAGTCGGTACCTCTAAAAAAAATTACTATGAACTCCGGTGGAAAATTAAAT